>JAECWJ010000104.1:0-600000 GCA_018150375.1 Drosophila sturtevanti | reverse complement strand
GCTGCAATAAAGTATTAGCAAAAACGAGTTTAAGATTCTCTTATAAATATGGAACACATATCTAACTATATCTTTCCAGTTTACCTATCACTATGCAAGTTCAAATTTTTGAACAATTAAGATTTAAAATTTGTTTTATTAAAAATTCTATATAAAAATTTAATTAAGTCCAACTAAACTGGGCAAACTTTTCAATATAGTCCACAAAAAGAATATTCAATATATTTAAAATATATTTGGTAATCTTTCAATTTGTTTTAGTATATACTTTTATGTTTCATTTTACTTACTTTCTGTAGTTAAACAACAAAATAAAATGAAAAAAATGAAAGTAATTTTCCTAATTGTTTAGCACCTTGCTTTCGAATTTAGCAATAACTAGATACTCTGTATCAAGGCTAATCCTCTCATATGGACCTTCGGTTTCAGTTTACACACAATCCACCCGATTCATATATCAGTTGGTCTGCCAAATGGGTTCAAGAATCCCTACCAATGTCATTGACATGCCAGGGAATTTGAGAGTCAAAACAAAAAAAAGGCAAAGGCAAATAAAAAACATAAAGAAGCATGTACAAAAGGGTCTGAGGGTTATGTGACCTACCTGTCTGGCCTGATGCCTGCCTAGATGCTGGCCTGGCCCTATGCAATCTGTTCCATATTCTCTCCACACCTAGCCGTTAATTACACAAATGCAAAAGTCCCGTTGAGCGTTCAAATTGGTTGGTAATAAATAAATTCAATTGAATAATTTATTTAATTTATTTTCGGTCTGCAGTTGCTGCCGCGTGATATGAACAACCAAAAAAAAAAAATAAACAGTAAACAAACAAAATGTTTTACTTTTTCCACCCAGGTGACAGGTGCAAAAAAAAACAAAACGGGGGAAAAAGAAAAAGGAAATTGCCTCCTCTCGGTTTTGGTATGCATTTGTGTGCAAGTTTGTGTTGTATTTTCCATGGCGGAAACTGGTCTGGAGCTAACTGGCATCGAGGTGTTAGAATTTTCTGCGGCACTAAAAGGCAGCCAACACTGGAAAACTACAAAAAAAAAATATATGAAATGGAAACGAAAATGTGAAAAATAAAATGCATTCATTTTTCAGGACAACAAAAAAGTGTTTTTCGTTTTTCTTTTTTTTTTGGCTTTTTTCTATGTGGCAGGGTAAATTTGTGTGGCATGAAAACAAATCGTTTAATTGGCTTAAGCAAAACGTAACCATTATGTGGCTGCGTTGCTAGCGTTGATGTTGACTTCGGCGATTATATAACCATTGCGCAGGTAAAGCGCAGCCCAACAATGATGTTGACAGCATTGGGAACCAGTTTGTCCACCGACACTGCTTCACTTGCCCGCTTCACATTTTAAGAGCAAAACTGAAGAATAGGGGGGGGTTTTGGGTTTTTTTTTTTTTTTTTATTTTAAAATTTTTAATTAATTTTATTTTTTAAAAAAAAAAAAAAAAAAATTGCGGTTGTTTTTTTTTTCTTCTTATTTTTTTTTCTTTATATCGGATGCAATATATTTAGGATATAAAATTACCCAAGAAAAGACAGTCACAAAATCAAGAGCCAAACTCTCAGTACAAACGGGTAATTGGCATGTTATACACGTTACATTGAAAGGCATTTATAAAACAACAACACAATACAAAGTTTCCTCGTTTTTTTTTTAACAGTTTTCGTATATATGTATGTATGTATGTTTGTCCGATTTCCATGTATGTGTGTGTACGCATATATAAAAGAAAAATAAACGTATTTAATTGGCTGCATATGCAAACATACTGACGATGGGGGTTGATTCATTGATTTATGATTTATGTCGGTGTTTATTATCCGATCTGATTCAAACTACTGATATGATGTAAAAGTATAATTCTCATCTGCTCACCAAATTTGGTTGAGATATCTTAAAAAACAAAAGTTTTTCTCACAAAAACATACTTTTATGGGGTTAATTATTGATTTTATTGATTTATGTCGGTGTTTATTATCCGATCGAATCAAACTTGCTTAAAGTGTAAAAGTAGAATTGTCATCTATGTGCCAAATTTGGTTGAGATATCTTAAAAAACAAAAAGTTTTTCTCACAAGAACTGTTTGAACAACTCACATTTGACCGAGGTACCTCGATCTTTCCTATTTTCTATAACTATAGTTGTCCGATTCTACCAACTCTTAAACTTGTGTCAGATAAATCATCAATGAAGAGAATGATATGACTTTTATTCATGTAGCTCAAAATTTAAGTTCGATTCCTTGAAGAAACAGACAACGGACAGACGACAGAGGACAACGGACAACGACAGACGACATGGTCATATCGACTCGGCTTTCGATGCGATCAAGAATATATATACTTTATGGGGTCGGAAACGATTATTTCTATGCGTTACAAACATCTGACCAATTTTATTATACCCTCTGCAAGGGTATAAAAATATTATGGAAAATCTTGGCTTTGGTTAGTGTCGCGACACATTCGCACGCGAGCCCTGCCAGAAACCAGTCGAAACGGAAGCGAGATGAAATCTTATACTCTATTATTCATTGCAGCTCTTGCTGTAGCTCAGGTAACTAACTCACCAACTAACTAACTAACTTAACTAACTAATCAAGTTATTGGCCCTTGCTAACTGATGTGACTTTCTTGTCCACACAGACTTCCGCTAAATTTAAAATACGTACGCACGATGATGCTGAAAAGGCTTTTGAGGATTGCCGCGAGGAGAATTATGTACCCGATGACATTTATGAAAAGTTTTTAAATTACGAATTTCCCGCCCACAGACGCACCAATTGTTTTGTTAAATGTTTTGTAGAGAAACTTGGCCTATTTACAGAGAATAAAGGTTTCGATGAAAAGGCCATAATTACTCAATTCACGACCAAGAATACCAAGGATTTGGAGTCAGTGCGTCACGGTTTAGAGAAGTGCATTGATCACAATGAGGCTGAGTCTGATGTCTGTGTTTGGGCTAATCGTGTCTTCTCTTGTTGGCTGCCAATTAATCGTCATGTTGTACGCAAGACCTTTGCCTGAGTTTTATATATATATATATATATACATACATATATAAATATATGTGATATTTTGTAGTCTGTTGAATAAATAAATCTGTTCATAACTGACCTAAGCCAAGGAGAGAGCTATGGCTCTGTGTTTTGCTATTACTGCATTTATAAAATACATATACATATATGTATATAATGCGTTGTTCCAACATTCATTGAACTCTCTCTTATTCTCTCTGTTACTCTCTATCTATCTCTGATTTGATATCAGCTCATTGATAACCTTAAATACAGTTGCATGCTGTTCATTAATTCCATAGCTGATTGTCATTCATCCAGTCTACTTTGTGCATTCCCAGAGTTAAGATGAACTTACAAATTCTTTACCACATCTCTTTCTGTTCCATTATGGTACGTAGACTAGAGAATTCTTTCAAATTTGTTAGAATGTTCAAATTCCATATACTCGTTTGTCTGTATATAGGTTTCAGTTATGGGCGATTTGGCTGCCGATGCTAAGACCTTGGAGAAATGTTTGCGTGAACTAAGCACTCCAGATCGCATTAATAGTGATTTGAGAAAATTGGAACGTTATGCCGAATGGACAAGGGAGGAGTTGCCCTGCCTTATGAGATGTGTGGCCAGTGAGAAGGGATGGTTTGATATCGAGGGCAATAAGTGGCATCGTCAGCGTGTGGCAGATGAACTGGGTGCTGATATCTATAACTACTGTAGATACGAGTTGCAACGTAGGTCACGTGATGGTTGCAGCTATGCCTATCGTGGTCTGCGTTGCCTTAAACAGGCGGAAATGCATGCTGGCACCAGTTTGGCCATCTTACTCCAATGTTCCCGTAAACTGAATGCCACCAATATGGAGCTACTGCAGTATAGTAAACTTAAGCCAAAAGAATCGATCCCTTGCCTCTTTCAATGTTTCGCCGATGCTCTCAATTTCTACGATGAGCAGGGCAATTGGCGTCTACGGAACTGGGAGCAGGCCTTTGGCCCAAGTCGGCAAGATCAGCAGCAGGTTGATTATAGTCAGTGTTGGAGCAGCAAAGAGCAACGCAAAGCCAAAGCGAATCAATGTTCATGGATGTATGATGAATACATTTGCTGGGAGCGTATCAATGGAAATGTTATTGTTGAAGAGGCGGACGAATCAAAAACTAAATAAGCAGATTTTAGATATGTCATAAGGTCACAATATACATAATTAGTTTATATAAAAAACATTCACTTCTATACATATATATATATATATATATGTTCTACTTGGCTAAGATGTAGCAAGTAAATTGCTGATAAATTGTGCTACAGGGATTCCTGCTCCGTTTCTGATGGCATCCATTCACATGGGCCCCAACTAGAGGAACGCCCAATTCGCGCCGCATTGCTGCCAGTTGCCATCGGCGTGTACGTTCATCAAATAATTTCAATTTCGATATGAAACAACGTGTAAAGCAGGGGATGGGTTCAACGACTGGGAATCCGGCATATTTCACAAGATGAATCCGTTCCGATTCATCAACCCTATGTAGACAATCTTTCAAGGCGGTTTTGGCTGCATCTGTTACATTGGACAGTTTCTCAATAATAACGAATGGATCATCCCACATCTGTACATAGAGAGTAGAATAATCAGCGCGTGTGGTAGCCCAGACTTGATGGGGTCACTGTCCCTCTTATCTTATCAAATACTCACTAAAGTAATGCAGTGAAAGCCGGCAAAGGCATGCTCACAGCTGCTCTTAATGTGATCCTCATTGGGTGATAATCTCTCTCGGCAGGCATTATAGACGGCGCGTCCAAAGATTTTGACAATCGCATCTTCATTGAAACCAGTCTCTTTATCATAAATGCCAAGCATTATATCGGCGTAACACTGTGAAAAGCATGGCACTTCCTCATTTTTTACAGACCATTCCTTAAATCGGCCCAATCTCTCAATATTTGCTGGTGTTAGACCACCAAAATTTTCCAAGCATTTGGCAATGACGTCCGGCTCGCCCTGCATTAATGCATGACCCTTGAACTAATGAATCAAGGATGTTGATTAGGATTCTATTCCTTGGATCTTGGTATACTTACCACAGCAGCCAAAAAGATGCTTAAAACTAGCACTGGCCAAGTATTCATTTTTAAATCTCTTTCCTAGTTTACACCTTACACGTTCTAGCATTCGACGAATACTAAAATTCAAGCAAAATCTCAATCCGATTCTGATTTCCTATATCAAATTAGCTCTAAGTATAGACATGGGTGTAGTTAATGATGTACACCAAAATTGTAATATATAATTCAAGAAAAGGGATAATTTTGTATAATTTCAGCCCTTTGCCACACCCATGATTTATAAGTGATAAGCCAATATTCTTAAGCTAAATCAAGTTTAATTGGAATTTTTATATTTAGTTGGCTACTGATAAGGTGCTTAGCTATCAACATGCTTGGTTCAAGTTTAGGCCTCGATTGCGCAAAAAAAAGAAGAAAAAAAATGATTTACCCCTGTTTCAGTACGCGTTGAGATTCTCAAATTTTTATTTTAAATGGGATTGCCAATTATTGCGCAATGTGAATAGAGCCCTGCTGCACACATTATATTATATTTTTTTGTTACTTTTGTATATTGTATTATTATTATTATTATTATTGATCAACACCTGCCAATGAGGCCAACAACAATCACAGCGATTGAGTTGATGTTGTTAATTGATTTTGTGTTTTTGTTTTGGCATTTTGCCCGTCCACTTGTCAGGCTTTTAATAATGTTGCTGCTGTTGTGTGTGTGTGTGTTTTATTTTTTTTTTTTTTTTGATTATTGTAAAGGAGCGACATCGTCCCACTTTACGCATTTTTGAGCAACCGGATTTTGTGGCAAAACATGTTAAACACGTCGCAAATTTATATATTTATATATACATCCAAATATATACATATATGTACTTTAGCGAATCATCTACCTTAGCCATAAAGATCTTCATTTTTAACCACATCAATGGAACAGCAATTGCAAAGTGAGTAAACAAAAAAAAAAAGAAGAAAACAACAACAAAATTGAAATCTTCAAAGTTGTTCTGCCAGATCAGCTTTAACAACAACAACAACCAATTGGCTGTGGGGCTTCCACGAATTGATTAAAAAAAAAAATAAACTAAACGCAAGCCACGTTTCTTCCATGATTCCACAATTTCTTTTTTGGAGCCACTTTGCAATGACCTTGGCTCGTTTTCTTGCGTGTTTGGCCGTAAAAATGATAAATCCAGTTTTAGTTTTCGTTGTTGCTGTTGTTGTTTAGTTTCCTCTCTTCTTTCACTCTCACATTGGCCCGTTGTCAATTTGTATAAAAATTTTCGTTATATAGTTAATTATTTTTTATTTTTTTTTTAGTTTTTTTGTAGTTTTTTTTATATACTTATGTATGTATATATATTTTATGTTTTTATTTTTCCATTATTGTTGGATTGTTGTTTGTTTGTTGTTGCCAAACGTTTTTTTTTTTTGTCGCCATGCCATCGACAATTCACACTGTCGACTGTGGGGCAATGATGACGACACAAATGACAGCAAAACTGGACTTGGTCCATTCCACACAGTCTATTGGAGATGCGCTTATATTGCACCGTTACAACAAACAAGAAAATAAATAATACTACAACTAGTCAGTTACTACTGACCTTTGGCAATTTGAAATGCAACTGCCTAGTCGAGGAGGTATAAAATAAAATTAAAATTAAAAAAAAAAAGTGGTTGTCTTCGGAAAATGTTCAATGTGATTTCGAAATGTTGGCAGTTCCCAGTTCAAACTGTTTAGCATTTTCATTGAGCTTAGCATAGATTTGAATATATTAAGTAAAGATTTGCTTCGATTTTAGTCTTTAGTTTTTAGTTTATTTCTTTTTTTTTTTTGTGGCTTTCTTTACCAAAAGGGGCACGGAGTTATTGTGGTGTTGTCTTTGTGTCGCAGCGTATTCAATTTATTGACACGTTCGATATTTTAAATGTTTTCTTGTATAAATTTCAAGGTTATAACCCAGTTTTTAGCAGGGTGCGTTCGGGTTTTTTTCTATCTCCTTCTCTCTCTCTCTCTCTCTCTCTCTTTCCCTCTATCTTTTTATTAAGTTTTTGGCAGTGTTTTATGGTGAGAAAGAAACTGAATCGAATTCGATTCGTACAGGTTCAATATAATACATATGTATATATAAAACAGCTGCAAGTCTTTTGATATCTCAAAGATGGTTTAGATAACAATGAAATGTCCTTGGAACACTTTCAAACTGAACTTGGTCAGTGATGCAGGATGAATGGATGCAGATATATATATATATATATATGTACATATGTATATATAATGTGGGGCTGGAATTGCGGCAGCTTTATTTAATGACATTTACAAATTGGATCTAGCAGCTGTGTAACAGACAAAACGCTAAATATAATTAAAAATACATCAAGTTATTGTGCAGAGAGGATTTTGCAATTTTTGGCAGATTTCGCATGCAAATCAAAATGCCACTTAACGGGGTTACTTTTATATTTCTGTGTGTTTGCCTGTGTGTGTATTATTATTTGGGTTCGAGGGAAGTGCTAAGCCAATATAGAGTCTTCAAATGACCATAATTAAAAATACATCTGAGCAGCATGTGGATTTTATGAATGGCAAAAGACCGCAATAGCAAAAGAAAACAGCATCTGGCTATAAGTAGTTAAATACATTTGCAAGACAATGGGTTTTTGGCCAAAAACCGAAAGTGAGCTCCCACCCATTAATTAACTTGGCGACGGTATGAGTTTGGATTGTGGATATATGTATGTACATATACATACATACATATATACGTATATCGTATGCCCGATGTCGAAGAAGAAGTCAACAACCTGTGCGTGTTTGTTGCCTTCAATTTGGTGCAAAACATTCAACTCATTAGCTCGGCATCGTCGTCGTTAGTGGGAATTAATTATGCAGATGTATTCATTGTATTGCGATTTCAAGTGTGGTAAAATGCAGTCCGCCATTGTCGGTTTTGGGCCACCTTTTCAATGTAGGTGTGGGCTATGTTGATAATGATGATGAAGATGCCGATGAAATTGTAGTTGTAGTTGTAGTTGTTAATTTTTGATGGATTTTAGGGCGCTGGCTATATCTGAAATTGTTTTTGTTTTTTTAGCCATAAGATAAACATGTTCATTACAAAAGCTCTTGAAATTTTCAATTGCCTTTTATTCATTTCTTCATTTATTTGTTATGTTTAAATTGAATTTGGTCATTACAAATACATAGATTTGAAAATCATTTTAGCTACCGCCCATTTAAAAAATCGAGAAAAAAAAAACAAAATAAACAAAAATTAACTTAAGCACTTCTCACGTCAAAAGAAAAGCAGATTTTTCTGTTTTTGTCGGTTTTGAAAGTAAATTTCTCTGATCATTGACCTCGGAATGTGGTTGCGTGTAATAATCGGCCAGTCGGCCCGTTAAGTGATATCGGAGAGTGGGGGGATTACGTAAATCCAAAATTAGTTAATAAATGAAAATTGTGAACTGTGAAATGAGAAATATATGTATATGTATATATACAATATTGAAATAATACCGTTACGTTTGAATAAAACGCTTCGATTGATGCAGTTCGGATTGCAGTATATGTTTATTGACCCAAAAGGTTTGTTTTTTTGATTATTTAGTTAACGTTTTGAAAGCCTTAAGTTAACTAGTCCCAGTTACATAAAGTGTTGAAATGAGATTTTGATAAACCTAATAATTAAATTGAGTAAACATGTCAGCCTTAAGCAACAAAATTATTAATATCATTTCACCCTAAAGTGTTCAGGAAAAGTGTTTGTTAATTCTAAGATCCTATTAAATACAAATTTACTCTAGACCTTGTTTGAGCTATGCAAATTGTATAGTAACCTTAATTCTCGTCACATATTTATTAAATTCCACCTTCACATATCAATTTTAAGTGACATTTTCGACTGCTATCCACTTTTCTCTAGACCCCAAATAACTAGGTCACCAAATGCATATCAATCACGTCATGGACGTAGCTAGAATATAGAATTTAGATTAAGTCATATCAATCAAATAATAAATACAATCTAAGTTTTCATTGCTTATTTATAGTACTATAAAAAAGTGATAATAAATCTGTGTTTACTTTAATTAAAATTATTTATTTTACCTTATAGATTATTTATTTCCCAACACAATTATATATAATATAAATAAGTATACTTACTAGTATACCTGTCATTTATTCCAAATCTAATCTGAATCTGATATTAACTAAAATTTCTGACTTAAACTTCATAATAAATAAATAATTTATGACTAAATAAAGAAATAATTTATTAGAATTATTCAAACCTACATTGTGTATAGATGTTATAATTAATTTTAATGATAATGAAATGATTTCGAGCTGTAAATCCAATGAAAAATTTGATTTATTTAATGCTTATTCTATTTTTAAAACAACACTAGAAGTATCAAATTAACAACTTTATTAAAATTTGAGATGTTTTACCAGTTTTACGTGTTATATAACCTAATTCTTCAGTATAAAAGAAAAACTTTAGTAGATTTTTCAATTGTTGGTATATTTTATAAAAATTGATTCTCATATTGAGTTGAACTTTTAAACCCCTTACACTTAGTTACGCCCATGGCTAGCTTTAACTTAGTCATAATTGAATGAAAACCGTTCTAACGGTCATTTCGTTGCTATTGAAAACGAATGATTCCAGTCACGAACTTGCTGCAGCTACAGTTAACGACTGACAAATTACCGTTTCAAAATGAGCAGCAAAATGATATGCACTTGCTAAATGCATAAAATCAAGCAAGTTAAAGCCAAGAACTTGCATGGCCAAATCAGACAAAACCAAAATTGAACAATATGACACTCACACCCAAGCACACACACGCACACATTCATATTTGGTATTTACTATATGGGTGTGTGACGACGACAAATCAGATAGCATACAAATGGCATGCATTTACTCCAGGGATAGATGAAGAGTGGGAGGGTGAGAGAGGAATGCAGATGACGATCAAAATGCAGGGTGACCAAAGAGGAGGGGTATGACCAGACCAAAAACAACTTTTCTTCCGCGTTGCACATACGATGGCGAGCCGCACCCACCCACAAATGGGTTACAAAAACAACAAGAAAATAAGATAGAAAAAAAAGACTAAATAAAAATTCAACAAAAATCAACAATTAAAACCGTTCACAATCTCAGCAGCTAATTCCCTCTCTTTCTCTCTATCTCTCGCTGTGTTTCTCTGTCTCTCTCATTCTCTCACTATCTCTCTCTCTCTCTCTCTCTCTCTCTCTCTCTCTCTCTCTCTATCTATCTATCTAACACCATTTGATTTGCTGTTAGCTGATGCAATTTTTGCATTTTTCAAATATTTTTAATCTCTTGTCTACAAATTACTATGTTGAACTATTGGCCAATGATTTTAACTAGCTAGTAAACGTTAGAATTTTGTTTTTGTTTTGTCTTTTGACTACTTGGCATAATTTGGAATTGAATTTGATTGCACTGTCTGAGTAACTGAGTGCACTCCCCTAAAATGCCAGACAAAAGTTGGCGAAAACTCGAATTTATAAAAAAAAAAAACATTACCGCCCACCCATTCCCCCAACACCATCACTTACCACATAGACAGCTGCATGGTTGAATTTAACAACAAATTTTCAGGTTTGGCTTGTTGTTGAGCCAAAAGAAAACCAAACCCTAAAAGAATAAAAGGCAAAAATTTTACCTTCCCGCAACTAGAAAAGAAAAAAAAATCGAAGAATTAAGAGAAGATGCAAAAGCCTTTAAAGATACTCTCTTCAGAAGTGGGAAGATTAAATAATAATAATTAAATTAAAGAACAATTATGGCATCTGAATGCTGTATGTTGCAGTCAAATAATAAAAGCAAATATTAAATTTCTTGAAATCTTAAATATGATATTCATATTTTAAAAAAGATATGGATAAAATCAAATATTTAAAGATCTGTAAGAAATTTAACAACAAATTAAACTTTTTATCAACAGAGACTTTTTATATACCCACTTATCGTATATGTATAGGGTATATATGTATATATATATTTATTTTGAACAAAGTAAATCAGGCAATGATAGCGGGCGGCAACAGCGGAGCGGTTTTATGAGGTATTCCAGTAGCCAGAGGCTGGCCTTTTTATTTATTTATGTTGTTGTAGCCCCAACCCTCAGATTCAGTTTCAGCTGTAGCTGCAGCTCTCAGCTCCAGCTCCAACCTCACATGCATATTGCATGTTGCAAACGGCAGCTTGGCTATTGAAAGCGAAAGTTTACATTGCTGGCAAGGTAGCTTAGTTTGTGGTGGCTTTTGCTTTGGTTTTTCATTTTTTTTTTTTTTAAATTTTATTTTTGCACTTTTAAAACTGGTTCGCTGTCTGGCATTGTAGGCAGCAGCAGCAGCCAATTGCAATTGTCTTCTAGTCAACGCGACTCTGACTCCGAGCTCGAGTTTGTTTCGGCCAACTGTAATTGTTCTGCGGCAGCAGTCTCTACCTCTCTATCTCTCTCTCTCTCTCTCTCTCTCTCTCTCTCTCTGCTGTTGGCTGTAATTTCATATTCTTCCTGCATTCCGAAACCTTGAATCACATTTCTTGCATTTAATTGCAAACATTTTTTTGAAATTTGTTTTTGTTGTTTTTAGCCCACTTAAAGGCGACGTTGAGTGTGGCTGCGGCTGGCTGCCGTTGACCGCCGAGCTGGGTCAGTTTTAATAGCCATCAACTGGCTCCGGCGTGGCTTTAGTAGTTGCAGTTGCTGTTGCTGTTGCTGTATCTCTGACTGGCCTACCTTTTACTAGCCACGCACTGAATATGGCAACAGCCAAGCCTGGCCTGTTTTTATTAAATGCCACCTAGTGCTTGTTGACTGAATGTGGGCTCTCTCGGTCTTGTTGTTTGATTATTTATTTATTTATATGTATACATACATACATATATCTGCTGCTGCTGCTGGTGTAGCTGCTGCTCCTGTTTGCTGTTGCTGTCGATGCATAATTTGAATTGCATTGCCGACCACCGGTTGACCATCACATTGCGTTTTGCATTAAGAAATCATGTTAATTGTATTGATTAACTTTTAACAAGCCGCAATTCGATTGGAAAAGTTAAACGGATAAGTGCAGACTGCTCTTGCCACTTTAATGACAAACAGCTAAAATGCCATAGTTATGACTCAAGCAATTAGGTGAAGTTCAGCTATAAATTTATCACTTTTGCTTTTTCCAAAGCCATTTTTCATATTTTTGTGCAAGTTGCCGTTCCCTCTATCCATACATATGTATGTATATATATATGTATATGTAATTAGCCCCAAGCCTCTAAACATTTTTTTAAAGGCTAAAATTCCAAAACATGACAAAAATACAAAAAAAAAAACACAGGCATTAGAAAACCAAAAGAGATCATATCCGATACGATATCTGATCCGATTTGATCAATTTGGTGTCCTAACAATAGCTCCAAAGGCAGCACTTTGAAGCCTGCATACAAATAAGCAGCAGTACATAAAATAATAGTGAAAAAACTGTTAAAAAAACAACAGCAAAAAGTAAAATAACGTTTACAATTACAGACTGACCAAAAGGCAGATGAAAAGAGACCACACCACAGAGAGTGAGAGAGAGAAGTTTAGCGAGAGTGAGTGTATGTAAGATACATACAGAAGCTGACTGCTATGAGGCTATCTTGAAACACTGCGCCGCGGCGTTGTCTCTGTCTCATTGCAATGTCAGTTAGTGTACGTCGCGTCGCTGCCTACGTTGACGTATACAGCGACGCCAACGTCGTTGTCTGGATTGTTCGCGGCTGGCGCGCATGCGCCGCGGTATAAAAAGATCCCGCAACAGCAAAACAGCCACATACAAGTCCAAGTCGTCGGTCCAACTGCTGCTGGTGGTGCGTTATCAAGTTTTTTTCAAACCCCCCACCCCCTTTCAAAAGTGCGCGATTTACGTTTTGTCGACAGCAACAACAACAAGAAAACCATACAAAACCAACGAAAAAAAATACTTAAAATAATTAAGAGAACGCCACAACAATAAGACACAGAAATCGTTTGCCAAAATGAAGAAGTTTTTAATTGTGTTTGTTGCATTATTCGGAGCCGGTATGTATTTATATGTTAGCCACAAATCAATCAATCAGATTCGTATACGTATACAAGCTTTTCCGCTTGCGTAATATGAAGGACACTTAAGCAGCAACAGCAACAGCAATAACAGCAACAGCAACAACAACTGCAGTAACATCAACAACAGCAGCAGCATCAGCGGCAGCAGTGTTGAAAAGTGCAATAAATTAGAGTGTTTTTAATGTTTTTAAGCTCTGCTTGTGCAACAAGTAAATCAACTATCACCCATTTACTGCTCTACTTTTACCCCCCAAAAAAGCAAAAAACAAAAACAAAAAAAGGAAAAAAACATGAAAAATAAATTTAAAATGGAGAAGGGGATATCGAAAGAGATATAGATAGATAGAAAATGAGAGAGAGAGAAAGAGAGAAAGAGAAATCAAATGCAAACCATAAACGTAATCGAGACCCCTCAACTCACCTTCCATTCCTCCCTAACTTGCGTTAACTTGCATTTTTCAGTTCACTTTGTAATGGGGAGCGTTTCTTCAAGACATTGCTGTAACTATAACTGTAACTGTATATGTACCTGTATCTGTGTATCTATCTATTGGTAACGTTTCGATTTCATTACCTCATCGGCGACGCCTTAAAAAAACCAACAACAACAACAACAAGAAAATGTAGGCAGACTTGGAGAGGTTACAACAGACAGTTAGACATATAGACTGACAGACAGACAGACGAGTCTGGTTTTCTGGTTCGGCTTCGTTGCAGTTTGATTTTGCAATCGATCTATCGACTTCATTTTGCTGTCTTTTTAAAATGATATTAAGATTTGAGTTAACATCGATACCAGTGATGGCAAGCCCTGGTCTGGTCTGGTCTGGTCTAGCGTGGCCTGGGTTGGTTTTCTGTCACGTTATCTAATACCATCCATTTCGAAACTAAAGTGCTTTCTGGGTGTGGCAAAATCGTTATTTTTTTTAGCAATATTATTTTTATTAAAGGTATTTCACATTTATATTGAACTGACATTGACATTGAAAGGCTTTTTTATTTTTGCTAGTCAAAATTTGGCCAAAATATAGCTTAGAGAAAATGATCAGGCATTGGCATTAAGTTAGGGTTAGTCAGAAATCAAAAATTGCTAACTACGCCGCAACAGCAGCCGCTCCCTGAAAAACATTCGCACACACACACACAAAAACTCGTTTCAAAATCAAATCAAATCAAATTAAAATCAAAGCCACCGCCTGTTGATGAGGAATTTTTGGATTGTTTTTTATTTAACTTTGTGTTTTTTTTTTCATTTTTGGTTGTTCAACTTTTCGAAAGAAATATTTTGCAAATTGCGTGCCATGCATTTTTGTTAAGTCGTGCATGGCCGCTAAAGTAATTTGGCTATTATATTGTTGGCAGCAGGCAGCTGGTGTTTTAATTGCCAACAATTTTGAAAGTTATTAAACTTCAACAGCATAAACATTTAATGGTCTCATTTTGGATGAACTGCCACTTAAGTACTTACAGTGCATTGTCAAGTTCAAGTTGGTATTAATTTATGCAATGGCTATCGATCGTTCAACTTAAATTGAGACATTTTAGTCAATTTAATAGCGGATATTGGATGCCAATCTAATAATCATGAAAAACATCATAAATCGTATTATAATAGTTTCTGATCAGTTTTAAACTAATGAACTGCAGATTCAATATTCAGATTGATACTTTCATTTATCGTAACTCAAAACTAATATAAGAATCCCTTCATTATTACTATTCGTTTTTATTTGAAATCCATGTGACAAATATTTTTGCTTCTTTTGTTCCGTTCAGTTTAGAATTATAAACATTTACCAAATACAAACAAATAAACCATGAAAAGCCCTTAAATACAATTTTAAAATATTTATATTAATCTACAAAGTCAATAATTTATTCTAATTTGTAGCAGATTCTGTCCCTTTTATATTTATTTGATACATATATATGCATTTCTATATATATATATAAATAGGTATTGCCCCTCCACTGAACAGCCACTGATGCAAACACTTGAGGCAAATGGAATTAGAGCTGGGAATTGGGGAATCGGTTGGCTGTTTGCTGTTTGGAAGTTTCAAAAAGTTACCACAAACATGCTAATCACAGCGATAAACAATTTAAGTGTCCAAAAGATTTCCGAAATAGCAACCAATAAGAAAAAAACAAAAAATAACATGCCTAAAACACACAATAAATTTCCGCATTTTGTGTGCGGCTCCTTTTTTTTTGTGATTTTTTTTTGCATTTGTTGGCGTTGCTGCGGTTTCGTATCGAAAACTCACACCAACCGCGAAAAATACAACAACAACAGCAATAAGAAAACGTGGCAAACACATAGAAAATAAATTTTGCTATTGCCCAACCAGCAGCAGCAACAGCAACACAAACTGCAACAAAGCAGCAGCAACAGCAAGTCACGCTTGAAAAGTTTTTATTTTGTGGCAACAAAATCAAATGAAAAGGGCCGCTACATGCCGCAATAGTCCAGCATTGGATACATTACGTCCCTGGCACACGTTACCAGGGCTATCTATACTGATTTATGGTGGAGCCAACAAGAATAGCTAACGCTTTTTGAAAGTCAATTTGCATGCCACTTTTGCAGTAGCATCAGCACACACACACACACACAGCAACAAACTATACAACTATAGCATTACAATTTTTCACCCCCCTCCTCTTCTCTTTGCCATCTGAAATTCTGGCAAATCAATTTGCATCGCTGATGCGTTAAATTTGAAAAATAAATTTACGCCATGTGTTGACTATAGCACATATCGTCATCCGTGGCTCATCGGCTAAGTCGCATTCTTTTGGGCTAAACGGATTTATGGCCCACGAATATGAGCCTAGGATTGTGGCTGTGGCAAGTGACGCACCAGCCAACCGAAACAACAGGCAATGGTAACGGCAATAGCAACCGTTAACAGCCAGCAGACAAACAATAGACAAACAGTTCAAATGCAGATTAACCCACATTCGAAGCATGCCGGCAACAATGTAGGTAAATATTTAAATATCATTACCAACTTGGTTGTGCTACAGAACAGAAACCACAACAGTTCGCCAATCTTCGTTATATTTCTTCTTTTTTTTTTGGCAAGAACAGCAACATTTAACGGAAATGCTCAAGTGTTTGTTGCTGTGTAAATACCAAACCTGGCTAAGGCTAAGACATGAAAAGAAACGTGCTTAAATGTCAGTAATTTTCTTGATTTATATGGCAGCTATATAGTTTTGACGCTGGCAGACGTAACAGACCCAGTCCATACTATACTATGTCATGCCATGCCAGACTAAACCAAATAACAATACAACCAACAACAATATTCAGAAAATTTACCACAAGCAAATTGATAGATACAAGTGCCACCGCATTCATATGTATATAGTGATATATAAACGTTTTTAGCTAGAAACGATTATAACTACCCACTACCAACCATATGCCCTGAAAGGAATATATAAATATATACTTTTCCATAGATATGCTCAAGACATTCCACTCACTATAGAATGTGGAATGTAATGTTAACGCCCCCGCAAAAGCAAAGTTTATTGTTCTCATGCATACACTATGAAAGAGGTGTGCGAACGTTGACCAAGAGTTTGCATTATAGAATAGCTAAACCATTTAAAGGATATATATATACATATATGTAGATAATTGATCAGCATGACTGGGCCATCACAAAGTTTGTTTAAAATGAAATTCTCAAAGCTACTACATCCATAACATTAAAATTCATAAACTTGTGTTCTTTCTCAGGCCTCGAAATTATATAGAATTTTATTCGATAGCAGCAAATATATACAAAGCTTGGAACATTCCTGAACTCCTGTTTGCAAATAGAAAACTTTAAAACTTTTGCATACTGGAGCATATAAATAATTCGGTGTAGTCCAAATTTTTCTTGAGTTTTCAAGTTTCCACGTGAGTTTAATGGCCGAAGACTCTCTTTGATATTTGTTTACCTGTTTTGCACCAAGACAAGGAATTTTTGTTTGCAAATTTGTCACCATTTGTCATGGTATTTTGCCTCTGAAGAGGCTGACATTTATACCTTAAGGTACACCATGAAGAACACTTCACTACCTCTTGGTATCTTGAACTAACAATATATGTACATATATCTGAACGATAGGAGGAAGAAAATAAATGTTCAGGAAATTAAATTGAATTACAAATATCTCAAATGTCATGTTGAATTATTAAAAAAAATATATATTTCTGTTTTTTTTACATTTTTCCTGTAAATAACTAGCGTATTAATTGTTAATTTTAAATTATTAATTAATTTGTATTATTTGCATCTTGACAGTGTCTGTCATTTAAGTGAAACATGAATTAATTTGATTACATTATATAGTAATGCGATTTTTGTTGAGTTGGGCTGCTTAATAAAGTTTGCAATTTGTATGATTGTGTATATTTTTTGGTTAATTAAATGATTATGTTAATGGACAAACGGATGTAGCAGTAGATAAACAACAACAATAATAATAACAACAACAATAACAACAACACTGACACAAGGTCACTCAATGGTGCGCAATAAACCAACAACCAGACCAATATAAATGTCGGTTCAACTGTTAAAATGTCAATAAATATTTATTATTTAATATATATATATATATATACACTCATACATCCGAACCGGCGTCACAATATTTACGCAATTCCAAATGCAAAATAAAAAATATGTATATATACTATACGGTGTAATTAAGCGAATAAAATTGATAGATAAAATAATTATTGCAAACAGTAAATTAAATAACAAGCACCCAAATGCCGGTCCAATCCATCTAACTAAACCATAAGTTATTATACACATATTAACTAAAAGGGGTAAAAGAACAAAAGAAATCCCACACGAAGTACAGTGGGTTAGTAGTGATTCGATTTAAGTTAGTTATTGGAAACGTATTCAAGTTAAACCGGTCTAACCACAACTTTAAATGTGGGCTAGTCTTTGAGGTTTTGTATTTTGCTCTTTTTTGCTTTCGTTTTCATTTAGCTGGAAACGTTCTAGAAGAAAAAACAGATTCTTTAACATAATTAGAATTTCGCTAAAATCAAGATAAACAGTCAAGAAGTTATGTCATATTGCCAATGAATTTGTTAATGAACAAATTATTTACATAAACTATAAAAAAAATATGATCATAGATGTGAAATTAACGAACTGGAACGAACAAAAATCGAGTCAGAGACTACTATAATGACTAGCAATAAAAATAAGCATACAAACTGAAAATTCTTTATTGTAAAAAATAAAAAAAGATATATCTTTGACGAACTGGAACAATATATAATTAATGACTGTATATTAGATATATTCATTCCGCTTTTTAATGATGTATAGAAATTTTAAATCAGTTGGGAAAATTAATAATATAGCATAAATTCTTTTAAAATTGTTCAATTTATTTTAGAATATATCTTCTACTAAATCATTGCTTTTAATATATAATGGAATTCATTTTAAAATTGTTTTTATTTCTTTATGTGGCTAGTTGCATCTAAAACACACAGAAATAACTTAAAAAATAGTTCTATCTATCTATGTATGTTCTCAGGCCACATTGCTCATACGCCCGGTGCACCCAATGCATAGCTCATAGCCCACAGACACCTTTTGCCGCTGAGGTAATTGTTTAGCTAACATGTGGTATTTACACATACACACACACACACACACACAAACACAGAGAGAGATACATTTAGTAGTAAGTGCACAATCATCACTATGGGCACACCTGAGCATGTGTGTGTTCAGTATCTCTGAGAGTGTGTGTGTGTGTGTATAAGCGCATTAGTGCTGCGGTCTACACTTGTGGCAGGCAGCAAATGTGCCGCAACTAGCCATGCACTTCTATTTAGAATGGCATCCTTTTGCCGCATTTGCAATACGCGGCAAACAGGCGACAAAGGTAACCAAACTGAATTATTATAACTGTTAAATTATACTTACAGTTACACTTACTATTTGAGTTGCAATCGTAAATTGGTTAAATGGAGTGCAGCAGTAACTAAGTGCAAAAACCACTTTTACGAAATGAAATTATTAAATTACCTACTAGAGAAAAAAAAATAAAACAAAAAGAAAACAATTATATGTAGTTACAATTTTAATCACAATGTGTAATTAACAAAGCCAGGATAAACAAATGCAGAAAAATTCAATGAAAACAATCAAGAATTTTGCAGCCAAGTGCTGACTCATACAACCAACTGACTAACCGCTAACTAACTATATATATATATATATATATATGCATATGCACGCAAATAAATATATATATATGTATATGTGTATATATACATGGTAAATATGGCACCAAAGTATTTATATTTATGCAAAAATAAATACCAAGTGAAAACAAAATTTTTTAATTAAATTCTATGGAATCATTTTATTGATGCAAAAGTTTTGATTTATATAAAAGTTTAGACTGTATATAATCACAAAAATGTATATGTATATGTATGTATATGTATATATATGTATTTATATGTATTTTTCTGTTTGTATGCGTATCTAGGTGGTGTAGTGCAAATTTTCGGATATTTGATTAGTTTACACAAAATGAAAATGAAAATTACATGTTGTTTAGACAAGCGTGAAAACATAGACCCATGATTTTTCTTTTTCTCCCACTCCCATTTGTTGCCTTCCTGTGGTCATTGAATGACCCTCAACGGTATCCGACTCACACATTCTCCCCACCCCTTGGGGAGAATACCCTGGTATTCGCTCTTTTACCTGTGTGATATCTATGCCTTTTTGATGACTAAGTTTGGGCGTGGCTTAGGCTTCCATTCTGATTGAGTATTGAAAATGCAATGTGACCACAGCTTTGCGGCTTTGCAATTAGATTATCGCACATGAGTAAGGGGCAGATGTGGAGAGGGAGAAATAGAGAGAGAGAGAGAGACAGATAGATACTCTCATTGGTGAAGCGTGTAACAGGATATTTGTTCATTTTGACGGGTTAAATTCTTTTCATTGTGCACGTGTATAATTATTTTTTGACTATTGCCTTTTGATTTTAAATAAAATACATGACATAGACCAAAAATACCACATTAGTTGTATAAATGCAATTTAGTTCGTTACGCATTGTGGTTTGTATTGTGAGCCCAGGTGGTTCAATGACCAAGTGACTGCCGACAAAATAGGAAGTAGATGGGAAGAGAGGGGAAAGTCCTTGATGGCGGGTTTCAGGTATTTCAACTTTGCTGCCGGGCACACAGGGTTCCCCTTAATTTGGTCGGCAACGATGTAATTTCAAACCAAAAAAAAAAAAGGCAAAAGTAAATGCAGTTGGCCCTGAGCTGTCAACGATCCATGTATATATCAACATACATTCATATATGTATATACATATATATATGTATGTTCAGGTTTGTGTTTCTTTCACATCTGCCGAAAGTTGTCTGCAAGATTTATTGACAATTGTCATCTTATTGTGAATTTTAAAAGTGAATGCCAAGATGACAAATTGTCTTATTTAAATAATGTGAATAAATCATAAATATTTATGTGTATATTGGTAATTGTTTAAATAATGCATTTATATTTCACCACAGTCAGGATAAGGATTTACCAATTTGTGTGTGTATATATATTTTTTGGGTCTCATTTGTAAACCGCAATTTTCTGGGATATATTATCAATAGAGATCTGCTGTTGCTATTGCTGTTCCTGCCGCATGTTTTTGTGTTTAAATATTTGTTTATAAATAATAGAAAATTGTTGCTTTGTTGGACTAAATAAATGAATTTCAATTAATCTGTATTGCATATTTGAATTAACTTATGGATTTAATTCAATTTTCAGCTGTGGCCCAACAGAGTTTCAAGTGTCCTGATGACTTTGGCTTCTATCCCCATGAAACATCTTGCGATAAATATTGGAAATGCGACAATGGCGTTTCCGAGCTGAAGACTTGCGGCAATGGATTGGCCTTCGATGCCTCAGATTCGAAATTTTTAACTGAAAATTGTGATTATTTGCACAATGTCGATTGCGGTGAACGTACTGAGCTGGGTAAGTTTAATTAAATAGAGATTAACTAATGAAATTATTATATATAAATATATATCTAAATATGTTATAGAACCACCAATTACCACACCTCACTGTGCCCGTCTATATGGCATTTTCCCTGATGAGAATAAATGCGATGTATTCTGGAATTGCTGGAATGGTGAACCCTCAAGATATCAATGCTCTCCTGGATTGGCCTACGATCGTGATGCTCGTGTCTGCATGTGGGCCGATCAGGTGCCAGAATGCAAAAATGAAGGTAAATCAAGAAATATGCGAACATGACAAGAAATATTGTTAACAAAATAATTTTTTTTAATTACAGAGGTTGCCAACGGTTTTGCCTGTCCAGCTGCTGGTGAATTGGCCAATGCTGGTTCTTTCTCACGTCATGCCCATCCTGAGGATTGCCGCAAATACTACATCTGTTTGGAGGGAGTCGCTCGCGAATATGGTTGCCCCATTGGTACAGTTTTCAAGATTGGTGATAGCGATGGCACTGGCAACTGTGAAGATCCCGAGGATGTTCCCGGATGGTAAGTTCAAATTGATAAATTATTTATATCAGCCTATATATACATATATATAAGTATATATATATATATATATATACCTATATTTTTGGAGAATTATGCTTTTGGTTTGTTCTGTTTTGCTTGGGAGCTCGTTAGTTGAAGTTTAAGAAATTCCTTCCTGGCCACGCTTGCACAAAATGATACTATAGACAATATAAGATAACACTGTCTCTCAGTATTTGCCTCTACTTTTACACACATACACATAGTCACGCTCTCAACATTACTGTCACTATCAATTTCACTCTCTCTCTCTCTCTCAATATATATCACTCTCACACATGCCCACATTCAAGCACACACAAACACATACACCCATATACTCTGAAACTTATCTCACATGATGTTGCATACATACATATCTCTTGACCTATTCTTACATATCTCTTTACCTTGGTCCCAATTTTACAATTGCAGCGAGGATTACTATGGAGATCTGGATCTGAAGAGCATCCGCAAGAGTGAGCTTCTAGCTGGATTGAATACTGAAGGTCGCACTAAGAGCGCGCCCAAAACCAAAGCTGCCACCTCATAAACATAATAATTATAACAAAAACAACAACTACAACAACAACAACAATAATAACTAAAACAACAGCAACTACTATAACAACAACAACAATTACTATACAACAAGATCAACTCAATTTCCCTTAAATTTCTCTTTCAATTCCCCATTTTCCTACCTTTTTATTATCTGTTTCCCCCCCTCTTTTTCTATATCTCTTCCTCTGTTTCACATCATGAGAAAAAAAATACTCAGCCAGAATCAAATCAAACATTGCCAATTCTATCATACTAACTAGTACTTAATCCTTTTTTTCTAATTTATTTTTTTTCCGCATATATCTATGTTTCCCCTTGGAGTCTTTGAGTCAATTCCATCTTGTTTCACTTTATGTTTCTGTTTCTCACAAATTTTCCAAAATTCATTCATTCAGTTCAGCAAACAAATTAGACAGAAAGAAAACAATAAAAAATTGATAAAAAAAAAAAAATAAAAAAGAACATCGAGGAAAGATGAAATCTTTCGAAAAAATGAAGAGTAAAATTTAGAGATTTGTACATTTAAGTGATCATTGTTTATAAGATTATAATTTTATTTTATACATTTAAAAAAGAAAACAACAAAAAATATACATAAAAACAACAAAAAAAAAACAAAAAATATTTTCATATTTTTACAGAGTTAAGTGGGAAATGATTTTATTATTAGGGTGAAATTAATCTTATCTAATATAAAAGCCTGATTTAAATCAAAAATAGATTTAAAGGAAATTACTTTTTTTTTTAAAGGGACAAACTTTCCTAAACAAGTAGTACCTACATTTTTTTCATTATTTTTTTAGAATGTGTTGTGCTAACCTAGTGAACTGCCCATATATATAACCAATGAATATAGCCATTGATCTATAGCCAAAAACGAATTATAGTCTCTTTTTTGGATAAAAAGATAGTAAGCATAAAATTTTGAAAAAAAATGAAAGTACAATAGGAATAGATTCGGTTCCTAATTCGATATAGTTTTCCACGATTGTAACAAATCGTATCATTTAGTTTTTATATCAAAAGATATGATTCCGTCATATAATAATTAGAGAAGATTCTGAACTAAAATCGTTTAACTATGTGATATTGCTCGAAGAGGGGCAGTATAGATGTAAAAGTGTCAGTTCTATTCCTCAAGTTCTGTATGTTAAATTATTAATGTTTAATTTATTAATAATTTGAAATTCCATTTATCAAATTATCAATTTCCTTCTGTCAATTTATCAAAGTTAAGAAATATTTCTCTCTCAACAAAATGTCACAAGAACTTGGTTGGAAAAATCGCATTGCCCATAAATGCTCATAAAATATTTATAATTTTTTAGTAAAGTGTCTCTCTTTACCTCTCCGCCTCTCTCTTTGTATGTATATGTGTATGTGTGTCTGTGTGTATGTGGATGTGTTTACGCTATTTATGTGGCTGAATTATTCTACAGAGTCTGTAAATAATAAGCAAACATAAAACTTTTTGACGCCAGCCATATTTGCCACAAATGAAAAGTTGCCTGCCATTTTGGTCCACCATTACCAGGAAGTCTTTACCAAGAATCGTTGTTGTTGTCGTCGTCGTCGTCTTTCGTTGTCGACATCTTTTCAAAATGCACAAGAACTTTGTTAATTATTCATTAGATTCTATAAACAAAAACGCGATACAAAAACTTTAAATGAATTTTCAAATTATCAACACAATTGCAGGCAGAACCAGAATACACACACACACACATACATAGAACGCACACACACACTAACAGTTAAAGAATAAAGTAGAGAAAACTACTACTACACGTGGGCAGCGGGTCGTTGACAAAAATTGAGGAAACCAATGGCAGATAGAGAGGGGGGAGGAGGAGGTTAAAGGGAGAGTGGGCTAGGCTCGTTTCTACTAACTCATAAAATCTGGCAACTTTACTTTAGCCTTGCTTGACTTTGACTATATATGTGAAAGTCTTTTGTGTGTATATGTATGCTTGTAAGTGTGTGTATATGTGTGTGTGTGTGCATTTATGGTTCCCACACACACTTTCTGAAATTTTTACAAAAAAGTTTTAAAACTAATTAAATAAAAATTATAAAACTATACAAACTCAAGGCACAACTTGCAGGGGCTGCTAAAGGACATTTTCTGCTTCGTCCTGTATGTTTAAGGCTTTGTATATCGCATAAGCTACCTTTCTCTTTTCCTCTCTTTCTCTCTCTCTCTGTTATGTAAAAGGCGCTTTTGATATTTCGTTGAATAAGTGGGAGCACATAAAGTCGCTGGATTGCGTTTCGTTTTTTTTTTTTAACTCAGTAGTTGTTGCTGGTCTGTTGAGCTCTTAATACCCCCGCACACACACACACACATACAAGCATACATCTGTTTGTCACTGTGAACTTTAATATATTTTAAGAGCATTTTTACCTCCTTTTCTTGACATGGTTGTTACTATGGAAGAAGATACTTTTGCGTTCAAGAAGTAAGCAATGTCAATCTTCAATTAAAACTTCCTGTCAGTGGTCTGTCTGCAACTCTATCTGACTGAATCTGTCTCTCTCTCTCTCTCTCTCTCATACACACTCTTTGGGGAGACTGGTAAAAGAACGTTGAAAATGTAATGCTTATGAAAGTGTTTTATAAACAAAAATGATTAAACTTAAACAAAGTTACACAACTGTCCAGGACATTCACTAGCCAACCGCATAGGAAACCAGATACAAATACAAAAGCGTAAATAAAAGATACAGACAGCGATAAACTAAGAGAGTAAGAGAGAGAGAGAGAGAGAGAAAGAGAGAATGAGAGACTTCTCGCCGACAGTTGATAGATAATAGTCAAGATGCTTGCTTGGTCAGTACCAAATCCTTTTAGCATTTTGACTCTAATTAATTTTAATGATGATATAAATGCTTGACAAGCAAGCTCTCACACAGACCCATTGCTACAACTAGCAAACAGTACAAGAGATCGGTTTTTTGGGTTTTACAGCTAAAAAGTTATGCTTGTCAATATATATACAAGACAAAAACAACAACAGGCAATGAGTGCTTAAACTTGGCCAAGAAAAATGGCCAAGGGAAAAACACACACACACACACACACTAACAATTTTGGTCTAGTAAACTTGAGCCATATTTTGCAGCTTACACCACGTCGCTACTTCGCCCCCCTCCTCTCTCTCTCTCTCTCTATCTTTCTCTTCCCCCTACCAGTACAATTCTAGCTTCAGCATTTATGGCGCTGACTTCTCAACAAGCTCATGTCCATGCCCATGTTCTGCTTCTATGCAACAGGAGTCCTTGCCAGGGTTTGTTTCTTGTTGCTTATTTTTTTATTTATTTTACTTCTCTTCTTTTTCTTCTCTTTTTTTTTGGTCAATTCCATTTAATTTAATTTAATAGCCTTGCGCTTTTTGTCATTTGCCAGAACCACAACGCGCATTTTATATGAAGCTGCCTTGGCATATATGCCACCCCCTCACCTCATAGCCATTGCCATCGCTATTGCCATTGCCACTGTTGTACCCTGTCCCCACCCTTTATCCTTTTCATCCTGATGTCGAGATTCTGTGCGCTTTAAAGGCAATTTGTTGTTCGCTGTGTCTGTAGGAATCTCAATCTATATGTGTGTGTGTGTGTGTGTGGTGTGTGCTTGATAATGTTGTTATTGTGGGCAAGGGCAAGCAGAAGCCAGCCAGCCAACCATCCTGCCAGCTAGCAAGCGGCATCTTTTAATCCTTGACGTCCTGTGGCTTTTCGCTTGCTATTCCATTTTATCTGGCACAGCCACAAATCCTTGTGTGTGTGTGTGTGTGTGTATGTGTGCATCACTTTTTTCCCCCACTTCTTCACTTTCATTCTGTCTTCATAACAAGATTTTAAACAATATTATTTTTAATTATGGTTTTAATAAATATTTCCTTTGTCAATTTTCCAACATAAAGGATCAGCGTACTTCAGAGTAACCTACAAAAAAAAAAAAAAAATAAAAAATAAAGAAACAAAGAGGAGCAACAAAAAATGGAAAAGGACATAGCTAAATGAAAGAAAGCAAATCGCTTGTGCTACCTAATCAAATTTTTACTTGTTAACCACATTCTTCTTGTTATTTCCTTTTTCCTTTTCTATCCTATATACACCAAATCCACACTCAGAAGCCCACGCATGCCCACACACACACATGGTGAAAAATCCTTGGCGCGTGCCACGAAAAAAAACAATACAAAAATTTAATTAAACAAATCACGACAATGCCAGAAAATTTACAACAAGTAAAAAAATCAAGAACAAACCAAATAAACCCAAGTTAGAGAATATTCTCTTTCCAAAATTTTTACATAAGAAGGAATTTATATATTTATATACATATATATTTAATACTTTTTTTTTTTGCTTCTCGTTTATAGCGAAGATTACTATGGCGATGTAGACCTGAAGGCTTTGAAAAAATTGGGCTATTAAATAACAAGAAAAGCCAACAACAGTAAATATAACACACAGACACATCATACAAACACACACACACACACACACAACACACACCCAGAGACAGACCCACACAAAGTTGGCAATTGTGATGGCTCTAAGTCAATGCAAGCCAGCAAACAAGGAGCTGAAGCGGGAGAACAGGAGCAGGAGTGGATTTTAAATGCTTGCCACACAGCCTAAAGTATGTATGCATACAGAATAATAAGAAACATAAGAGAATATCTAGTATACAACAACATATAGTACATGTACATATATGCCTATATCTCTATATATATATATATATATATAATACATATTGTTAAAATAGCAGTTGACTTTAAAGACTGAACAAACAGAGAATTCACAGTGAAAGGAAAACTAAATAATGAATTATTTAATAGCCAGGACAATTGCTTGAAATTGTGGCATATGATAACAGACCAAGGGGGAAAACGTTGCTAACATTAAATGTATAATTTCATTCAAATTGAAACCACAAGGCAAACAAACAATAGAAAATCCTTGGACGTATTGCCAGTGAATTAAATATTGAATCCGGCATCAAGCATCTGTTCAATTCAATCAGATGCCCTCAAGTCCCTTTAAATAGCAATGAACCACAGATGCAACACCACCAAATTTCGCGTTATTTCCACAGTTTCGTGGCCACACACAAAGTCAAATTTAACTTATTAAGCAAACCCTCAGCAACCACACAGCATACACACACTGAGACACCCACACCCAAATAAATACACACAGAAATAACTTCAATCTAATGTATATAGATGCAATTTAAGTTTTAAGTTTACAAATAAATAAATATACATACATGGAAAAATATAAAGAAAATGTTTTTGTTAATTGCTGAAAAAATAATTGAAAAATGGAATTTCCGGTATAATTATGGATCTTCCAATATGAAAAAATTAGATTTCTATTTAAATCAAATCTTTTTTATCAATTTCTTTCAATTATTAAAGCTCTCAATAAAGTGAAAACGAAAATTATATTAAATATAAGATTAATTGAATACATATTATCTTAATCTTGATAGATAAAGAAATAGAATTTCTAAATTAACAATCTACGATAATTAATTAGCCAAATTCATTTATTTTGAAAAGTAATCACCACTAAAAGAATAATTAATTTAAATCGAATTGAACACAAAACTTATCGATCAATCTGCTTAGTGGACAATATTATAACTAAGTGGCTTAGAAGATTGAATTTAACCATCTCCATCTTGGTCTTAATCTTTTGCAAAGAAAAAGTATACTAAGTAAGTATATTATAATCATATAATATCATTATATATAAAATTAATAATTTTTTTTATTTACTGACAAGTTAATATTTAAAATTGACTTACACGTTTCTTGAATTCTAAGTTTCTTCCATTAACATTTTTATCGATTTTCCAGTTTAGACATATTTTCTTTTACTGAGAGTTGTTAGAGGTTTGAAAGGAAAATTTGAACTCTTTTTGTTGGTAGCCAGTAAAAACGGCTATTGGCGTATAAATTTCAGCTTAAACGCTCTACTCTAACAAAGCAACAAACAGACATACAATGTTATAGCAAGCATAATTTTCTTAACTTCCATTTGCCGTGTATTGCTTTTGCTTTTGCTGTTACTTTTGCTGCTACCAGTTGGTTTCTGTTCTATTGTTGCAGTTGCAGTTTTTGCACGTTATACGAACCATTTGCAGCAGCAACTACATGCAACTGCATTGCGGTAGTTGTTTTCGGCCTGTGTATATACATATATAGGTATACCATGTGCCGACTGCCTTCATACAAAGGCCAACTATGGAAACGGATATGGAGACGGCGACGGAGATGGAGACGGAGACGGAGACGGCGACGGAGATGAAGAACATAGACCGGAGTTGGAGTAATTGCCAGCTCATGTTGCTGCCAGGGGAGTGAAATGGTTAGAAGTAGGGGAATGGCAGGCAGAATGTCATGTTGGGTATGAATTTTAGGTAAAAATATTCTAAAAATAACAATGCATAATTTAGACCAAGTCCACAACTAATACAGCAGCTGGTAATAGAAATAAAAAAAATATGTATATATATACATAAATGCAACTACCATCTGCCTAAATAATAAATAAAAAAGGATATGTGAAAGCTGAAAAGGTTGTCCATTGAATGGACAGTGGTTTTTGTGGCATGTTGCTAGTGCTACTGTAGTTGTTGTTGCTGTTGCTGTTGCTGTTGCTGTTGCTATTGCTGTTGCTGTTTCTCTTGTTGCTATTGCCATTGTCATTAGCCTTTGGGCAAATAATTTAGTTTACCACATTGACTTCGATAACTAAGCATTGTGTCGTTGTTGTTGTTGTTATTGTTGTTTCTCTTACTACCAACTGCCGGCGCCTGTCTGCCATTATAGCCATTGCCATTGCCTAACACACACTCAGACAACACTGAACACAAACTAATGTATCCGTGTGTGCATCTATCTATGCCAGTCGATGAGCATATCCCCATGGAATCGAGTTGGGGTTAGAGTTGTGTTCCACTTATTGATTTCAATTAACATGCAACAGCATGTCTTCTCTATTGCATTCCACTTACCCCACTTTACCCCAGCATATGCCACTCTTAGTAATGTCTACTCTCCTCCGTTTGACCGTTGTGCCATTGGCTACTATTTCTATTCAATCTTTCCATAGGCTAATGTTACACATGTGCATCGTTACATTTTGCCATATCGGAGTCACTACTTCATTGTGCCTCCCCATCTCCGCCTGTTACATCATTCTCTAACCAGTCATTTCTATTGTTCTTACTCCTCTAATAATTATCAATTTTCTCTGTTCTTCGTATATTTTGTAGACTTTTGTTTATTTACTCAGTATAAGGAATTTTACAGCCATCCTCTTGGCTAACAGTGCGTATACTTGTTGTGTTGTGCGGTCAATTGAAGTCATTGAAACTTTCACAAGCTAGATAAATGAACACTCTGCCAAATTGGTTTTAAAGCACTGTAAAATAGTTACAATATTTAAATTAAATCCTTAGTAAATTTATATTTATCCGCTTCGTTTAACTTTTAACTTAAGTCTATTTAAAGTAGAAATGCCAACAAAACAATTTTTCTTTTTCAATTCATTTCTTTTCACTGAGACTTGAAACTTATCAGAACCTTGACTCTTGGCTCAGGCATGATCGATAACAGGCGCAGCTCGTTTCAATAAAAATTGGCTTCCTCTTAGCCATTGTTAAGCTAGCCACTGATGCTTCAGATTCGTTGTCTGTGTCTGTGACCGATACTCTAGTATAAGTTCGAATCTTTCTTCCTTCTGCCTGTGCAATGTGCTATGACAATGACAATGTGCAGTGGGCAGTGTGCAGTGTGTATGGGGTTCGATATTCAATGCGAAAGAGTGAAGGGTTTCTATCGTATTGCTTATTTTTATTTGCCTGGCTAGGACTAATGCCCTAGCATCAGCACCAATAACAGCAACAGCAATAGCAACAACAGCCATACCATGCGCTCTAACGCCCTCTTATCCTTGTAACGACTTTGCTGCGCTTTTGCGGTTGACCGCATTTGCTGCGAAAAATCTGTTGCTGCCAAAGTATGGCCACTGTCGGGTCTGCTCTTGACCGAGTGGAGCTATAAATATCTGCGATAGCGAAATGCAATTACGTGGCAACAATGAATACAGCAGGAACCAGCGATTGTTGCCACCCCAAACATCAACCCCACCATACCAGATATAACCCAACCTTCTATCATACCATACAATATTCCAGTCAGCCCACATCCGGCAATTGACAATGATGATGTGTACGTAGTTTTTTGTCTTCTACGCTCTCTTTATGCTCAACCAGCGTACAAAAGGGACAACAATTGAGTATCCTCTATATAAGTGGAGAAAAGAGGGCAAAGGAGAGGGGATATGGAAACGGCACAATATGTACATTGAACAATCGTAAGTATGTACAGGATTTTTCTACAACATTTTCCTGGTGCAGTGTTGGGCGATTTTTTTTCTTGTTTTTCTCAAGAACAAACGATACAAACGCGATGGTCAGAGGCTAGTATGTAGCTATATTGGCTACATTTCTTCTTATTCTTTCTATTTTTTTTTTTTTTTTTTTTTTGTAAATTTATGTGCTCTTCATTGAGAGTTCAATGGCTGCTATCATAAAATATTGAAAATGACAAGGAAATGCAATGGGAATGGGAATCTGAATGGTATAAAGTAAAAGCGTAGATAGATAAATGTAACTACTGTCACAGAAGATAAACTATTAGCTACGCATGGTAACGAAAATAACTTTAAATCTATGGAGAACTTGAGTTAAATCACAGTTATATATACAAAAATTCTCATGCGACACTAACTCTTACTTATGGAATCACTTAAAGTTTGTCCCTTTAAGTCTTCTTTGAAATCCCCAAAGGACATCGTCAAGTAATGGACCGCCAAAAATTCACTTGGTCTGACAATATCAAATAATAATATTGGCATTTTTTTCCGCTTTCACTATTAACTTAACGCATACCAAGAATAGAGAAAGAGCCCGTTCCATAAAGTCCCTTCATCGTTCATTGCCACAGCACACATTCCATATGGAATGGGTGGAATATGCCACCAATCTCCAAAGTGCTTCACTCCCACATCAAATAATAAAAAAAAAAAAAAGAACAGAAGCGAAGAAGAAGAAAAAAACTATAGTCATAAAAAGCCAATTTTTCTAGTTGTCAACGGCAAATGTATGTGGCTTAAAATACGAGCTTGGGTCTCGGCATTGGCTGACAGTTAACACCCTGGACGCATAATTACATATATTCCTGAGACCCACAACTGGCAATAACCACGCCCCTTTTTTCCCGCACCCACATAGTAATTGTAAGTCATTTGAAAACAATTTTGATTATATTTTTTCCAAACGATTTCACAAATCTGTTTTATGCTTAAGCCCAGACCCTGGCACAAGACCAAGTCGAAAAAAAAATGAAACCGAAACAGAAACCGAAAAAAACCAAAAAAAAAAAATGTGCGTTTTGCGTATGGGTAGTTAACAACATGACCCATAATAATAACATACATTTTCCTACCACCACCCCATCCCTTACAATCCTCTCTCTCTCTTTGTCGTTTTCTGGCGCTTTCCCCTGCCATCAGAGTTCCGACAAAATGTTTGTTGTAAACGACCTTAAAAAACGAAAGCCAGGACTACCAATGGAACGGAGACGATGGTGCGACGACGATTGGTAAAAACAAACAGAAATGCCAGCACATATACATACATACATATAAAATCAAAAGCGAAAAGAAAACTCTTGGTATTGCTGTTGTTGTTATTCTTGGTATGGTTGCTATTGTTGTTGCTGTTCTTGTTGCTCCTGTTGAGGCAAATTGCAAATAACAAGCAAAATTTCAAAGTATGGCAGGATGGATCGAGAGGAAACAAACAGAAACCAGAAAGATGAATCTCCATTAAAACGCGTCGCTATAGAAATACCCTTGCAATTAATCATAATCACGTTAAAGCTAATTAATGAAGCAAAAATATATTTTAAAGAAAACATTGAATTTAAGAATGAATTATTAAATCAATTTTAAAAAGATTATTTTAATTATATATATTTTTATATATATCTTTATATATTCAATATAGTAGAACAAAGACTTATACAGTTTTGATAATCATTCGTTTCTTAATTCAATCCTTCTGTGGCAAATGATAAGAACAAGCATTATAAGGAACACACAAACAGGATTATATCAAGTTATCCTAATTGAGAATAATTAAGTAGAACAGAAATATATATATACATATAAATATATAATATCCTCGTTTTCCGTTTCACATCCTAACTAATGTACCCCTATTTCCAAGAGTATGAAGAAAAAAAAACACAGAATTGTGCGTAACATTAGCTGTAGTCGACTTGATTTTGATCGCTTCAATGAACATTAATACACAGACGATTGGAGTGGGTATATACGATGTGAATGAGGAGCCAGAGACGTGGCAAGTGTAAGAGCAGGTTGCCTAAGTAGGCGCTTGTTTACATGCATATTTGTATTTAACTTTCCAGCAACAACAACAACAACAACAACTACATAACCTTGGGATTTTTTTCTTACATTCAGGCACTACATTATAGCGGGTATAACCTTAATATCAAGTAGATGGAAATGATTTGAAAAAATTGAATACTTCAAGTATTTGATAATGGTAAAATAAATTGATCTAGAAGTGAAAAAAGTAAATCCTTGATATTGTTTCAAGATAAACAGTTAACATTTAGATGATTTAAATGAATGTAAGTATATATAATCGAAATATATATATAGTGTGTAGGAAACTTAATGATTGCACCGAATAAGATTTTTTACTTGATTTCTAATTTTTTTCTTTTTGATTCTCTTGCAAATGAAGCCTACTTATAGGGGATCTTGATTTGGCAGTGCGTAAATATTGTACACACATACATACATAATATGTCAAAGGTGTGTGTGTGTGTGATGTGTGTATGTGTATTGGCTGCTGTATGCGGCATTTATTTCCGGCATGGCATATCTCGTTTTAGATGCGTGCCACAGCCAATCTCTTTTGTGTTGCGTTTCGCGTTTTCCTGTCATAAATGTTGCCCGAACCTTTGTTATATTTCCGTTTCACTTTTATTTTAATAATTCACCCAACATTCATGGTATGCATACACATACTTTTATTTACACACACACACACACATCTTTATAAGAATATAGGGGTGGGTGGTGGATAGCCTGATAGGGGTGGGAGAACACTCATCCAATATAAACAACGCCAGGTGGCCATCTCCATTGACTCCATCTACCATACGCCATTGTATACGTCATAAATCTCATTTTTTCCGTTTCCGTTTTACCGCCCATTGCCCAACATTTCGCCCCATTCTGCTTCTTCTCTCATCTGCCTGATGATTCGAAAACAAAAATGTAATTTAAATATTTGCTAAATACTCACAAATGCATGTACATCATTTTATTTAATATTATTTATTTAATTTAATTAAATATAATAATTAACTTTCTTGCCATTTTTTTTTCGTAATTTCTGCTTGTTTCTGTTATTTTTCTTTTCTTGATGATTTTTTTGTGGCAACAAGTGAAAAATTACCATCAAAAATTATACTTCAAAGCCATTAGCCTATTTTTAAATTGCCCCCAAAAAAAAAAAACCAAAAAATTGTCCACAATGATTTCCCTTCAAAAACTTGCCAGTTATATTTGGAGCAGTTTTTCACTCTTCTACACAGTTTTCCATTCAGCACTTTGAAGAGAAAATTTCCCACAGATTGTCATTCGTATTGGAAGGATATATGGGATATTCACTCACCGAATGTCTGAGTGAATAAATGAGTGAGTAAATTATTGAGGAAGTAAATGTATGACATTCTATTCGGTGAGTTGAACTGAAAGTACATTTACTCTTTAGCCTACTCTGGCTATTATTGTTGCTTACCATTACCATGATTTGTGGCCTATAATTGTAAGAAATTTTTGGCTATTACTAAATAGGGAAATATTTTAATGACATTTGGATATGATTGGAAAATTGTATGTGAACAATATTTTTTTAATGCAATGAAAGCATTGAACATGTGAAAACAAATATTAATATAAACATTTTAAGTTTTTTAAATGCCTTTAATATCTCTCACTATATTTCACATTAGTTAAAATTTAATGCTTATAGACCAACTTTATAGCTGACAATTCACATTTGATGTGGTTTGAGTCCGCATAACTCAGATGTCCAGCACCAGAGATGTTGACAGATGGTGGCTGTCGTTTTATATATTTAATTCGTTTTCCTTTCTTTTTTTTTTTTTGTTTCTGTGTTAAGCAAACATTAAAAATATTCAGCGTATTTGCATTTGTTAATTGGCCTTATTTGCTTTCAAACATGACCAATGGTTTTCTTTTTATTTGGATCCTTGTGACATGGCAGAAATATTTGTGCTTTTTAGGTTTTTCGAAGGGGTTTTATTTTGTTTTTTTTTGCCCAGAGTCATTTGCGACAAGTGCCCTAAATGCCAGGGCTATTTTTGCACAACAAAAGATACAATAGAATGTCAGTGTACTCGCACAATATGGATAAGAGTAGGCACACTCATACATACACACCCAAAGGAAGAGAAACAGAGACAAAAAGTTATGACACACCTTCAGCATTTAATCTAACGTCCTTGCAGTGGCTCCAGTGAGTGATAACCATCAATCAAGCCAAAAAGTAGGCGTTACACAATGAACTGGACTCTGGCTTCTAGCAAAAGGATCCACCCAGTCTTCCTATGCTGTCATGGTTGTGGAGTTCATTTCAATCATTAGCGTTTGCCCAGGCTGACTGCCAGCCAGGCAAGCTGCCGACTCCCTGTTGATGCTGTCAAATTAATAAAGAGCAGGCCGACTATGTTGGCTGTAGAAAGACGGGGGTTTGGGGGTGGAATAGAATGGGTATAGGCATCTTTTTCTAGTCTCTAGTTGTTGTTGTTGGTGGTGGTCCTTCCCATGGGCCATGCACTTTACTTCAACGCAGCGTAGCTCATAATGTCCCATAAAAAATTTGTCATCATTAGCTAGAGCGAATGACAACGACGTCCAGTTGACTGGTTGGGCGTTATGTGGCTGCTGCCAATCTATCAATGTGTATATATATCTATGTGTGTGTGTGTGTGTGTGTGTGTGTGTGTATGTGTGAGAGGACTCTTTAAAAGATTGTGCGGCTTCGTCCTTTTGCTGCATATTAGTCAAAAGCTTAAAGCGTTAAATTGATTGATTGTGTATATGAAAGGGGAGGCATTTGGTCAAAAGGTTCGACTGTCTTTAAGGCTTTAAGCTGGCCATTAGGGTTATTAAATTTGCTCTTTTGTCTGATGCATGTATATATGTATCAGAATGTGTGAGTATGTGAGTGTGTGCGCTATTAGACGAGATAATGGATTGCGAATATTAATTTCTTTGCATGACGAAAAGAATCAAGAAAGAACAATGGTCTTAATCTTTATAGACACGCAGCCAGCTCAAAGAGAATCCAAAGAGTTTGAGAGGCGGACAATGCGTTGCGCCAATAATGATAACCGGAAGCCATTAAAGGAAGTTTCAATACATGAATTACATACACATGCAAGCCAACACCAGCACCAGCACCAGCAGAAGCAGCTTCAATCATTTCTTTTATGTAAGTGTGCGTGCCTGTGTGTGTGTGTGTGTGTGCTTGTAGATTGTTGTTGTTTGCCTTCCATTCCCATTGCTGGTAACGTTGGCGGCAATATTGTAATATTTATTTCTCTTTGTGCCATTCATAAGGCAAACCGGCTAACCGGCAACTTGACAAAGCTAAAGGTAAAGCTTAAGAAAAGAAAAAGAGACCCAGAGCCGAGCAAGCGTTCAATTTCCCTTCAATAAGGAAGCATGGGCGTTCCAAGAAGAAAGCCACACACGCACATTGCAATCTTGCTAATGTTTTTCTATACGTTTTAAGATTGCCGCCATGCCTTCTACCTCAACCTTTCACCTCAATTGGGTTGCAGTTTGTGTTGGGCAAACAGCCATTGGGTCTATGCGGAAGTTAAGCAAATGAGGGCCGACAGGCACGCAGTAGAATATTGCATACTGGAAGGATATAGGTAGTGGCACCTACTGTATATACATACACCATGGGAGTCCAAACAATTGACTTGATATGCCATATTTCTTAGTTTGTATATAGTATGGGGTGAAGAATCATACCTATATCAATGTCTCACATACGAATTTTCAATTGATTAAACATCAAACGCACCCACAGAAATTCAACATTGTGACTGTGTGTGTGTGTGTGTGTGTTACGCTTGCATTTTTAACATGCCGCAGCACAAAAATATTTGAGCATATTAAAAGAAGGCATTATGTTGATGTCGATACATATACACAATATGAAATTCCATTGCATTTTATAGGCAGGCAACAACAAAAAAATGAGGAAAAAATGAAGAAGAATGAAAAAAAAAAAGAAGAAAAAGAAATACGAGAGAATACAATGGCAGGCACTAAAAACCTGTGGCAACAGGCCATTGTGTGGCATAAACAAAAGAGATGCAGCAGATGGCAGGCGGAGCCACATCGTCAGACAAAACAACTGAACTGAAAGCACTTCGAGCGTGCTAAAGGTGAGGACCTACCACCCCTATCAGCCACTCTCCCCATCCGCCCCCTTTCCCAAACAATCCCATCCAGTAGGTTCAAAGGCAAGCCTGTATATGTATGTGTATCTGTATATGTATATATATATATATATGTATATGTATGTGTGTTTGTGTATATAAAATTGAGTAGTGTTAGGAATTGGCCTTTAGGAATGTGGCAAAGTGAAATTTATAGCTCGGAAATTAATAATGACGAGCTCACACAATGAAGTCAAAGCAGTTAAATAAAGTGATGTGTGTTATCCCAGTGTGTGTGCCGCTTGATGGAGAATGGCTCTTAAGTTCGAAGTTGAACCAATTGAAAGATGTTCATATAGATATCATGACTTTGCCATACTCTGCAAAAGAAAAAATATATAGATTATTTGCACGAACGATTCAAGATTAGAAATTGATAATTATAGAAATCATTTTCATTTACTATAGATTCTACGATTTTTAATTAAACAAAACCAAAGTTTTGTAAAAACTAATACGGTAAAAGTCTTTTGGTTAACTATAACTAACGTAAAACTAAATAATTATATCATAATTCAATAAGGGTTTTCCTTTCACATCGTGGCTTAATGAAAAGCTTTAGTAACTTTGCAAATTAAATATTAATTTTCAAATGTAATTTTATGCCTTTAATTTATAAAAATTTTCAAATTATAATTTAATTTGATGAAAAAAAATCTTTTAGTAATCTTGCCAAAATAATTTCAAGATTTATGGCAATTATGGTTCCATTTTTATTACTTTTTGTTCTAGCATTCAGTTTTTCTATATGTTATTTTTTTGTTTTGGCCAGTTTGTTGGCCATGATGAACCCGTTGAATGGTTATTCCACATTAACCTTGGCCACTAATTACCACAGAGAGAATTTATGGCATAAGTTTTATAGAGCTCAACACTGAATCAACGAACCAACCGACCGACCGACCAGCCAAACTGAAATGCATTAATTGTGCGTCTCATTAAGGGGAGTTTCTTATGCGCAAAACATAAAATATGCATCAACAATATATATATATATATATATATACAAAATATATACATACATATATATATAGGTATATATATATATATAGTGCGAATACGCATAAAAATTTAATTTATTTTTGAAACGCTTTTCCGCTTCTTGCTGATATTCGGTCAGGCCGACATTAATAGCTCCGACCAGGCCATAATTAATGAGCATTTTATAAATGCGGCTTGAACATAAAAAAAAGTAAAATAAAATTGAAAAAAAGAAACGAATTAAAAAAAAAACAACAAAAACAAACCAACAAATTCTGAAATATAACAATAATTGTAACGTTATAATAATGCAGTTGTAATTAAGTGTATTGTTGTTGCCAAATGACCATTACAACAAAAACAACAACAACAATAGCGATGAAAATATTTTTTAATAAAATCAACAATCAAGCATCCTGCCAGACAGGGTGGCCAGTTAGGTGGCAACAGGAGGAGCAACAGTTTTAACCTTGTCCGCTTAACCTTTTAACATAAAGGCAATAAGAGTAAAATTTACGAGCGTTTCATATTCCATAATTTACTCATTTGCCAAGCATTTTTTTTTTTTAATTAATCTGAATAATAATGGCCACAAGAAATTGTTTTAGCCCGACTTGTATTACTCCAAGAGGCACTTCATCTCTCTTCCCTCTCTCTTTCCTTTCTACAAAATAAATTGCTTCAGTTAATACAGAAATTGTTGAAGGTTTAGTTTCACAATTTATAATATGTCCAGATAGTGTCAAACGATAATGATTCAAATCTGGCTAGAGTTTTAAAATATCCAGGTTCCGGGTTCTATAATAGACTATCCCAGGACTAGGCTGTTGGATAAAATTTAGATTCTATTTTTAGATTAAACTTAACTATATACTAATTTAATAAAATAAACTTAAACTTACACAATCAATAAAATAAAACGCAAGATGTTTCTTTTTCTGCATTTAAAATGAAAAGTGCCCATCTGTTAAGGATTCATGGAAATTTCAGAACAAATCAATTACGAGAATTACAAATTGTCCACAAGAAAAATTATATTAATTGACCTGAAGGAAAATCAATGCAAAATTGTTATAATTATTATGCAAATTATTATAATTATCAGGGGCAAAACAAACAGAAGTTGGCTATAAAAGCTTTAGCCATTCAGACTCTAAGCCAATTGTCTTAGGCAAAGTCTTCATTATGAATCGTGAGTTAGCTAAACCTGGTCCACGTTTTCGTGAACTGACCAAATATATAAACAAGTTTTCCGATCTCTTGGGGGTCGATATTCTGGCAGAGAAACTGAAATTTAATTATCGCACTTGGACAACAATAATCGCCATAATCAGTTATTCTGGCTTTGCCATATTCTCGATGATCATAAATTCAGATGATTCGGGAGAGTTCCTGAAGGCAGCCTTTATGATGGGTGGCTTACTTCATGGTGTAGCAAAACTTCTGACATGTTTATTGAAACAATCTAAAATGAGATATATCAGTTTTTACATGTGTGATATCTTTATGGAGTATGAGCAACGAGAGCCGATCTATGCTAAAACCTTAAATAATGGCATTGATCGATTACTACGCATAATGTGGATCATACGGAATGGTTATTTATTTACATTTTTGCTAATGACTTTTATTCCATTGGGTCTATTATTCTACGATGGAACACGCGTCTCAGTTATGCAATATGAGATTCCTGGTCTACCATTGCAGGATAATGTTAGTTATTTTATAACATATATCATTCAGATAGTCACAATGTGTGTGGCTGGATTTGGTTTCTATGCTGGCGATCTATTTGTATTGCTTAGTTTGACACAAATTCTAACATTTGCAGACATATTCCAGCTTAAAGCAAATTATCTAAATGATTCACTTAAAGCTAAGACAATGATCCGTTCAGAAATATCTTTAGTAGGTGCTCCCATACAGGGAGAGTCTCAGCGGCAGGAATTACTTTTGGAGTTAATTAAATGGCATCAACTATTTACACGGTAAGACAAATGAATCAGAAAATTATAGAAATTAATTTCTCAATTTAATTACCTTTCTTTTGTCTTAGCTTTTGCCGCTATGTAAATGATTTATATCATGATCTAATTGCCGGTCAGGTACTCTCAATGGCAATGGCTATATTGCTTAGTTTTTGCGTTAATTTGATCAGTTTTCATTTACCATCAGCCATTTATTTTATTGTCGCAGCCTATAGTATGCTCGTCTATTGCATTCTTGGTACCAAAATTGAGTTTGCTGTAAGTAAGGATAATTAAATGTGCTTCCTTTCGTGCTAAGTCCGTGTCCTTTTGTTTTAAATTCAGTATGACCAGGTTTATACTAGCATCTGCGACATTTCATGGGACGAATTGAGCGGCAAACAACGGAAATTGTTTGGAATGATGTTAAGAGAAGCACAGAAGCCGCCTACTATCAACATCCTTGGCATAATGCCTCTGTCAGTGAGAACGGCATTGCAGGCAAGTGGTGTTAGTATCTTCTATTCTAGTACGAGTAATGCAATTTGTTTGCTTGTTGGCTTCCAGATAACAAAACTCATTTACAGCCTGTCTATGATGATGATGCAGAATCGCACCTAGAAAGCACTTGGGTAACCCAATACCTCCCCCATCTACCCCCCTTGGTAACCGTACATCCAATAATTCTCACTCAGAGCTCTTAGCGTCAAGGCACTTTACATCAACTGCAATGGCTCGCCACTTGCTCATACATTTTCTAATGCTTGTTTTGAATCATATTTTGTATGTTATACAGAGTGTTGATGGTATTGGTACTGGTATTGGTATTGGTGTTGGTGGTACCAGCGGGCAAATAAAATAAATTAGTTGCAGTTGAAAGGTGGCTTCAGACACAAAAGTCAACACGCAACGGGCGATGGAACCGCAAACAAATGCCAGCTGTTTGGCACAGATAAAATGGCAGGCAAACAAACTTCGCGAAAAAGACGAGACGAGACACCAACGGAGACAGCTTTTTTTTTTTTGGAAGGGTGAGGGTGGAAGGTATTGTTGGGGTAAGATTGGAAAGGTTCTGCTCTGCTCTAGCAAATCAGCTGCCAACGCAGCCAAGAGCTTACTGGCAAATATTAAAATGCGAATTTTTATGCGCGCTGACATTTGCGCCTCGCCTTCAACTCCTTTTGCCATCGTTGCCATTGCCTTGCCTCTTCATCTCGTCCTCGTCTTAAACATAATTCTCACTATGAAAAAATGGTAGACTTGCTTGGATGGCTGTATGGCTGGCTGCCTAGATGGCTGACTGGGTACTGTTGGTGCCCGCCTGGCGTATCCTTTCACCAGCATTTTCTTTACCGCATCGTGCGCACATAAATTAGCTGCCAAGCTAAGAAATGGTTCAGGGCAGCAAAAGGTTCGCACTCTTGGTAGCCCATTGTTGGTTTTCCTGTTTCCCGTTTGCCGGTTGCCACTTGCCACTTGTCCCTGTCCGTGATAGGGCAGGGCACCTACAATTCTACCCATTCATTTCCCCACTTTTGGAGGTGCCACCATCCGCCACTCTGCGGTTTGTTGCGCCATGTTTATGCGGGTGGCAATACTGCGCCGGGTGCATTAAACCAATAAATCAACGAGCCACTGAAAAATAAAAAAAAAAATTTTTAATAAATAAAAAAAAAAAAAAATATTTTAATTTATTAAAAAAAAATAAAAATTTTTTTTAAATATATAATTTTTTTTTTTTTTTAAATTTTAAAAAAAAATAAAAAATTTAGAATTTGTTTGGAAAATTTTGGGGGGGGGAAGAAAAGGGAAGAGGGAAGGGGAGAGGGGGAAAGGGGGGAAAGGGGGAGAGGGGGAGGGGGGAAGGGGGGGGGGGTTTTTTTTTTTTTTTTATTTTTTTATTTTTTTTTTTTTTTTTTTTTTTTATAAAATTATTTTCCCTCCGGGTTAAAAATAGAAAGCAAGGAAAAATATAAAAATAGATTGCGGGTGTGGGGGGGGAGTGCAAACCCAAAAGAAAAACATAGTTGTTGTCAGGCACTCTTTGAGATGGCGCGCGACGCCAACATAACACTGCATATTTAATCAATACGGACCTCAACACAGCTCACAAAACATAAATTAATCTTGCTCGCATTTTTAAAGTGTGCCACATTTCTCTCTTGCCTTTTTTCTGTGTTTCTGTTTTTTGGTATCTTCTTTTGGTCCAGCGGAAAAAGAGGCATTTTTAATTTAGAAAAATTCCTGCGGCCATAAAAACCTTGTCGGGCAAATCAATTAAATTTAAATTGTATCCCATTAGAGGCACATTAAATGAGTTAAGTCATTTGGGGGAAGCAGCCGAACCGCGTGCCGCGTCTTAGAATAAAATTTTTTTTTTTTAACACAGCATTTGAGAAGGGTAAAAATGAATTCATTTTATTTTTTGACGCGCATAACTGGGCCAGGCGGAAAAGCTATGGCTTGAATGAAAATGGGTATGGGATCCAGGGGTATAACCATGGATGAGGGAACGCAATTAAAATGCCCACGAGTTACTAATTTGCCATGAAACGGCGGGTGGTTTGTTAGCCAAAAGCCTCAATTCGACCGTTTTCACACACCCATACACACACACACACACACATAGGGAGAGAAAGAACCTCAAGTCCGATTTAAAAATGTTACCAAATTTAACAGTTGATGGCTATTAATTTATATTATGCATGATTTGTGTAAGGTTATTTTTGTTTTTGTTGATTTCTGTACATTTTTTATGTTTAAAAATAAAACATGCGTTGGTGCAAATAATTTAGCAATGGAAATTTTAATGATAATATTACATATGACAGACTTTTATTCTTTTTTTTTGTAGATAAAATTATTCAAATTTGTTTATTTTATATACTTTTATTTGGCATCCGCTTAGAAAATATCCTTAAAGTGAGTTAAAAATATGTTAAGTGAATGAAAATTTATATCCGGTTCACATGACAAAATATTATTATTAGTTTATCTTATACTAATTCATAGTCTCCTATGCTAATTTTAATTGATTTACAGATTCACCGACCGGCAGTCAGTTTCTAATTTATTTTCTTGATTTTTAGTTTTAATAAGGTAAAGTTTTATCAATTTAGTCCACTTAGTCATATTATTTTCAATGTTAGTTCCATATATTTATTTTTAGCTTCTAGTAAATACTTTCATTTGGCATTTATTAGCTTTTGATCACTCTTTCTTAATGATAGATCATAAATAAATGAGATAATTTTTATGTTTGAAACATGGGCGTAACTGCTGCCATTATTCAAGGATACATACCGCCCCCATTTTGGTAGAAGCAATCCGTTTTCAGCTGTCACATAAGATTTGTAGCGGTTGACATTACGACAAAATCTGGCATCATTGGGTAAAAGTGTGTTCTATCTAACGATTGTCAGGCAATTTCTGCTGATGTTTGCTCAAACTTAACACTGGCCAAGTAATTATCGACAGGACGAAATGATTGCTTCTTGCTTGGTGCTGTTTCTGCACTTAGTCCTTGCCACATAGAAGGAGTCAGTCCCATTGGCAGCTAAGCAAAGTCGAAGCGTTAATGCTGCGTGTCGAAAGCAAACTTTGATGGCTTAATCACTTTGATAGCACAAAAAAGGGGGAAGTAGAAGAAAACCAAAAAGCGAGGGGAATAAATGAGGTGACTTGAGTTGCTTGCTCCAGTTTGTTATCTGTGTGTGTGTGTGTGTGAGTTTGTTTGTGTTTTCTTTTTTTATTTTGGAGAGGGTTTGGGACTTAAAACTGCACGTGTCGACCAGGCAAAGACTCTAGGAGCGACTCCAAAGCCGTGTCTAAGGGCTGAAGGAAGCTGATGCTGTTGATGCTACTGCTGCACGGTGCACAGTCAAAGTCATAAAACCATTTAATTATATTAAACTTTTAATTGCGTAGACAGCTAAGAAACACGCACACATATAAACATATATACATACATATATAGTACTCTTAACAGCAACTGAGAACATATGCAGCAGGCAAAACAGCGGGGGGCGACAAATAAAATTCTCTGAAAAGTCTGTGCAACTCACTGTGGCACACTTCTTGCCTCTTGGTTTTCAGTCTTGTTGTTGTTGTTTGCCAAGTCTTGCTACTATGTAAATGCAATAATAAAGTTATTAAAAGTGTCATAACAACTCAACTTGAAATAGCAAAAACTTTTTACCAGTTTCTCCTTTTTAGCCTCATCCCCTGCGGCAAGGACCGACTCTTGAGTAGGGTAACTAACTGGAAACAAAACAAAAAAAAAAAAAAACAAGTAAAGAAAAATTAAAAAAGAATGAAAGAAATAAACGAAGGCGACCCTCAGTTTTAACGTCCAAGCAATTGATGTTTAATTGATCAATTAGTTGCCCCGTGTATACACACACACACACACACACACAAACATATATCCTCTCATACAAATATTGCCATACTTTTGTACACAAACGGCATTGACAAATATAAATACATATATATTGAACAATGTATGTATATATATATTCATATATATGTGTGTATTTGTATATATATATGAACTGCCCCTATGTCTGGAACTCAGTATTGGAATTGCCCCCATCAAAGCGGCATATAAGTATATTGACGCTCATCAATCAAATTGATTTATGCCAACAAATCATTCATGAGCAATTTCCCAAAGTGATTATCTCTCCATGAGACGAGACGGGACATAGGCCATGGGCCAGGGCCAGGGACAACTCTTGTCGATGCCAGTCGGTCCCCGAAAATTCAAGCAACGAGATGGCAAACGCAAAAGGCATGTTAACTGACAGCCACTAGGGCAGTCGGCGAGACATAGACTCTGGCATAGTGACTCTGACTTGAAACGAGAACGTCACAGGCAGATAGAGAGAGAGAGACAGAGAGGCAAAAGTACAGAGATACTGTGAGGCACACACACTCACATAGTAAGCTTCAGTCAGAGTTCCAGCACCAAGTGACTGACTGATTGACGCTTGACTGTCTTCATCACAAGCAATTTGGCCAGCAAACACACGTACACTCGTATACACACACACATACACACACTGAGACAGAGAGAAGACCATGGCACAGAGACACAGCATTGCTGAGATTGCTTGAGTTTCCCTTTTGCAAAACTTCACAGACAGTTAATAACACTCTCAACTAGATGCGGCAACAGCCACACCCATCTATACAAATCCCATAGCCTCCTAACAGATCGGCTGGTATCATATAAGTAGGACTTGCTTATAGCAGGCAATCAAATAAATTTTCACGGCAAACGATCAAAGACAGCAAACAGAAAGTAAATGCAATGCCGAATGGACTCTTGGACCCATTTTCGAATATACAAATGTTTGTATGTATGTATGTATGCATCACACACATACATATGTAGAGGAAAAGGACGATTTTGCCTAAAGCTTTTGATTGATTTGGTGATAAATTGATGAGGTGGCAACTGAAATGCTGAACAGATTGCTGGCAAATTGCAGACTTCTGAATGAAAAGATAGGGACCAAATAGTCCTGACAGAATTAACTTCTGCCTATTTGTACAATTTGGTGAAGTATCTAAAACTATTTCGTAACATGTATATTTAATTTTGTTTAGATTGATATCGACAAGTTTACAATTTGCGGATAAATATTTGCTTGAATGATATCTAATTGAAGATATTTGTCAGTTGGATGTTAAGCTCTTAAAAAGCCCGGAAAAGTATGCTATAAAAAAAGGAATATGAAATATTTGTTGTTTTTATGATTGCGACAAGGCGCAAATTTAATGGTTCATATGTAGGCAGTTAAACAGACAGAGGTATTAAAACGCACAGACTAAAAGATATAGAGAAAGGGAAAGAGACAACCAAAGTAAGAAAGAGAGAAGGAAAGAGCGACAGCTGTTGGGCCATGATTAATGTTAGCAATTATCTGGCACAAGTGTCAAAAATATTTAAATCAATTGCAAGCCAAAGGCAGGGCAAAGCATGGCATGGCAGGAAGGGCAAACAAAACCAAATACAAAAGGGCCAAGAAGACAAGTCACTGTAGACAGCAACAAGACGAGAGACACGACAAGACAGAAGACAAGACAAGACAACACAATTCGCGCAAATTGAGCATGATGAGGAGCAAGAGAGCTGCTTGTGTTGCTGTTGGTATTGAAGATGCTGCTTGTCAATGCCAAAGATGCCTTTCTTTTTAACCAACTCTCTCGTGTGTGTGTGTGTGTGTTTGCGCGCATGTGAGTGTATGTGTGTGTGTGTGTGTGTGTGCGTGCTGTGAAGACTATGGAAACTTAAAACGACGCCAACATGATGACATCAAATGTAAAAATGAAGAGAGGGCAATGACAGCAGCAACGTGTCAAAAACATATCATTCATTTATTTTCTATTATAATCACACACTCTTACACTCTCTCTCTCACACACACACACACATATACACACACTCACGTATACTAAAAATGGTAAAGAACCCATCGAAGTTGCTGACAACGCCTCACAGCTGCCTTTCTTTTACATATTCTCCCCTTTTTGCCAGAGTCTTCTTTCCTGTCAGCAATTGCATTATGTTGAGGCATCATTTATCATTGCAAAAATAAAAAAAAGGAGAGAGAAAAGTCCTCCTTGAACTCTGTTGACTTTGGATTGCATATGCTAGACAACACACACACACGCATACATATATATGTATATTTAAATCTCTTTAAATGTTTTCTGTAAGCTTTAAGTCATTTGTCAAAAGAAATTAGTAAATAAAAACAAAGGACATATTAAACATTACTACAGGAACAGCAGTAGAGGAAGCACTGCACAATTATGAAATGAAGACAGAGACCAGGCAACATATACGCTTTGTATGCGGCTCACACACACGCACGAATACACACATTCATATAGTTTGTATGTCTGTCCGTGTGTGTGTGTGTGTGTGTGTAACAATGGACTAAAAGTTGCGTGAAACGTTTTAACAAAGATTAATGCCTGCGATGGCTGATGATTTTTTGAAGATTAATTATGCGATGATGAGGCACACAAGACAATGACAACAGCAACACCAACAACAGCAACAACAACAATAGCAGCAGCAGTAGCACCAGCAACAGCAACAATCGCCTTGGAGGAGTCGTGCGCGAGAGCCCAAAAGGCGGAAGTTGCTGGGTTTGTTAAAGGATTACGAAATTTGTAAGCACGCGCTCGCTGAGTATCAGTGTATGTGTATATATATCTGCTTGTGCATGTGTGTGTGTGTGTGTGCTTCTCTGTGTCTGCTGTCATATATGTAGTTACCCGTTATGAATGCCAACGAGCCTTGTCTGTGCACATAATTACAAAAAGACAAAGCATTTTCACATACATTTAACTGTCCCAACAAGCAAAAACAAAAAAAAAGAACTAAAAGAAAAAGAGAAAAAATGGCCAATGTTGAAATTGTTATTGCTTTTCTTTACGCGTAATACCTAACTAATTTATAAGTTGCCATTTAATTCCGTTTCTTACATTATAGATTAAGGGCATCAACAGGATCTGAAATAAAAAAGAAAATATAAAAAGTTTTAAGACTTGAGTTAAACTAAAGCTAAAACGAAATAAAAACAAAAAAATTATTATAAATAATAGCTAAACAACTGAGATAGAAGAGAATAAATTAAAATTAAAAAGGGTTAATCACAAAGTTAATTATAATTTTAACGTTCAACAGAAATATGTATATTTGCAATTTATTACCTTGTTTCAATAATCAAAGCTTAGTCAAAATAAATCTAAAAAGCGAATGGATATATTTCGAAATGTAGTTTAAATGCCTATATTATTTGACATACTACAATTACAAATTTTTTCTAATATTTTCCAAAAGAGGTGCAAAACGCAGAAGCGAATTTTTCCAACTAATTATCTCACATTTCAACATTTTTTATTAAATTGAATAATTATCAAAATAATATTTCTATCATATTTTTTGAAATATCATGCCATAAATTAAATTTAATGAAACGAATTTTGTGTGCGTTTAAAAATCTATGAGAAAAGAGATTCATGCCAGATTTTAATTGCCTCGCCACCTCTATATATATAACTTTTCATATTAAACGAGCCGACAATTTATCTATGGATGGCAGCCGGCATGGCGTATGCTTAATATTGCATAAAATGCTTGGCCAGGTGATGGAGTGAAGTGAGCCAACCAGCGGCTAGGCCAGCGACCGTACAGACGGTGGATGGAAGAGATAGAGTGTGTGTAGTCAGCGCACCAGCGCCGAGTGGTTTATGGCCAACCAAAAGTTGGACAGCACACAACTGCTACATGTGGCAAGGAAGCCAATGGAAGCTGCAACTGGAATCATGGATTCGTAGTTGCATTTCATGTGGTGTTGGCTGTTGGTACTGTTTGGGTCGCTTCTGTTGTTTAATTTATCAGACAACAAAAAAACTGTTGCATATGGTAGACAACGAATCCAACATTGACCAACCACCATATGGAGGAGGGGACAACCCTGGAATTGGGACTGCATCATCATCTGTTGGGACTGTGTCCTCGATTCTACTGTCATTGTCCTTGCGTTTAAATGCATTAATGTTGCTTAATTTTTATGACCATTGAATTCATTGGGAGTCAGAGAGAAAGAGAGGCTGAGACAGGGAGAGAGAGAGATATAGCTACGGCCCGTGGCAGTGAGAGCATCCTGACCACGTTAACAAAAAAGCTTTTAACAATTAAAATTAAAAAGTTCAGCATATATGCAAAATGCCAAAAAAAAAAAAAAAATAACACAAAAAAAGTAAATGTATAGAGCAAATGCCAAGCGTGGCATAATCAAATTCTATGTGTGCGTGTATAAAAGTTGCACAGCATACCAACTACAACCGACTCTCGCACACACACACACACACACGCACATACACTCAGTTGGCCAGTGTCTGTGTCTGGCTGTTGCATTGTGTGCGCTCATTTGTGGTCATAAAGCATAAAACGCATAAAGTGGCGTTACAATTTTATGGTACACCAAAGTCACACCCAACCCCCATCAACAGTAAAAAACGAACAAAAAAAAAACAGGCAAAACATAAAAATTAAAACAACTATAGTTAAGTTTTAGTTATTTTTCCAAAAGATTCGACTATTTCTTACTATGTAAAAGAAAGTAAAATATAATAAAAACAAAAACAAAGAAAATCTTGTCGGAATCTAAGACCAATTGTTTTAGGACAATTGATGAAAGTTTGGAATATTCTTAAATTCGTGTTACATATTACCAATTCCCCATGCTTTGCTTTATCCTTTCTGACTCTTGAATTTAGATCTTTAAAGGATAATAAAATGATCAGTAAGCCGCAAGGAAGATCATTTATTTAACATAATTAATTTCTGTGGAACAACATGTCGTATGAGTAATATTATTAGTAATATTATTAGTGTTTGTTACACTCTTCTCTTAAAACTTGAAACTCGCCATTTATATTTTAGAATATTGTAAGAAAACCCATCGAATCTAAACAATTAGGTTAAAAGAAATACTTAAGCAACAGGTCGTATGAGTTATTATATGAAAAAATAAACATTAGCGGCGTTATTAAATCTATCGAATTCGAATTTATTAAGTGAAAGATGAAAAACAATCTATACCTACCAAATTCAATAAAATAAGAATTCATATATTATTATTATATATAATTCCCTATCTAGACTTATAAATATTTGAAGTCCAATAAGCCCAATTGCAATGTCATAGTCAAGAGCAATGTTAGGCACTCCAACAATTATTCTCTCCAACTTCTTCAGCACAACATTATAATGATAAAGATGATAATGATGATGACGACTGTTACGGAGTGTCTGTAAATTTTGTGTTGAGCTTTTTTTTTAATTTTGAATTTGGCTGGAATGGAGAAATGAGTGAAGGGGCAGTTCGCTCATACGCGAAATGAAAGCAGACGGAACCACACCAAAAATTGTATACAGACATACAGACACAGTACTATAAAGGAGAGTAGTTATAAAAAATGAAACCCAATACAAAAAGAAGAATCAACTAGGGTCCGGCTACTGCTGCTGCTGCTGCTGCTGCTGCTGTGTAGTTTGCAGTGGCAAAAAGTGTAGAGTAGTCGGCAAATAAATTGCATGACAGCGGCGAGCAAGCAGTTAAGCGATGTCGCCGAGGGTTCCCTTCATTTCTCTCACTCTATATGAGTGTGTGTCTTTGTGTATGTGTGTGTGATGGGGACCCACTTTTAATGCAAATGCAGCAAGTGGCAAGCAACGAGCTCAAACGACTCGACACTGGCCAAAAGTGCAAAATTGTGCATTTTAATTAAGGTGACCGTTCCAGGCAGCGCACAAATGAACAAGGCTCAGAACTCACAACTCAGAGAACTGTACAGTCATTCTATGTATAACACCCCTTCCATTTCATCATTCCTCTGCCTGCTATGCCATTGGCGACTTGGCAGTGCCTAGTTAACGTTTGCATTTGCATTTAGTTACTACACATAATTTACAGCTCTTTTAATTAGCTGAATGCCAGACAACATTTTTTTTTTTTTTTTTTTTTTATTAAAATTTACGTATGCCCTTAAAGCTCTCTATATTGTTTAAACAAAAGCAAGTAACATAAAAAAAAAATAAAGAATAAAATTGTTGGATTAAAAGAAGAAAAGAGAACGCAAAATGCAAGAAAGTGCAAAATGCTTCGAGGCATGCACATGAGCACAAAGAAAGGAAATAACAATTGCAAATGGAAATGTGCATAAGTGCCAAACGCCAAACGACTGACGAGACAAAGCCAGAGAAGGGGAAGAGAGAAATGAGACTGACGGACAGACAGATAGTTAAACAAAAAAAAAAAAAAAAAAAGAAAAGGGAAAAAACGACAGACAGACTGACAGACAGATAGACAAACAGACGATGCGTGGGCAACAGCGGCAACTTTGAGCACTTTGAACGCACCAGCAGCAGCATCAAGAGCCAAAAGTGCAAGTGACTAAAATGCAAATGTTGCATGAATGTGGGTGGTACATCCATCCTTCTTTACCCTTATGTCTTTTTTCTATCTCTACCCCTATATGAATGTGTCAGTGTAGCGTAGAGTAAGCTGGCATTGTTGATAGGAGTAAGGGTTGTCCATGCAATAAAATGTTTTACATCCTGTTTATTTTAGTTAAATACTCGAAATTATGTGTTTGCCTAAGTGTATTTGTTAACACAATGCTGGGTGCTTTTAAACATTTATCCCCCCCCCTTTCGCATCACCCATTCATAGAAACACCAGCTTTTACACTTTCGATGCACATAAGCGTAACAATTGAATTTTCAATATTTCAAACATACCAAAATGTGAATCTTGATAGGGCAATTGCATATATGTGAATAAATGATAAATGAAATCGATTGAGGAAATTGAAATATAACAATGTTTAGAAAGGAATCAGTTCTATTTGGTCACATGAAAGTAGAGATAGTAAAAGAACAAAAGTAATAGTTATATTGGTATAGTTATGTATATCACTGTACAACTAAATTATTAATTATTCATTATACCCTGTACCGTTAGGGTTCAAGGTTATATTAAAGTCGCCAAAATGTATGTAACAGGCAGAAGGAAAATTTTCCGACCCCATAAAGTATATATATTCTTGATCAGCATCAACAGCCGAGTCAATATAGCCATATCCGTCTGTCCGTCTGTCTGTCTGTCCGCCTGTCCGTCTTTCCGTCTGTCTGTCTATCCGTCTGTCCGTCTGTATGAACACCTAGATCTCAGAGACTATAAGAGCTAGAGTAACCAAACTAGGTGCCAACATCCGTCTAGTGTCTACGCAAATTAAGTTTATTTCAAATTTACGCCCACTTCCGCCGCAGCAAACTATAACTAGAGTTGTATTAAAGCGAACCTCTACTTTAGAGGGCTGCAATTCAGTCAAATCTCGTCTGATTTTGAAAAACTATGTCTTTATTTGATTTTTAGAATCGCAGTTTTTTAATTAGCATAAAAATCTGGAAAAATTACTAAAAATTTCGTCCAAAATCTTTTCCACTTTTTCAACTTTAGTATTTTTTAACGGAAATTTCCAAAAAAAACTTTTCAAAACGGCCAAAAGATGGCCAATTTAACCTATAAACCATGGTAAAATCATTCAAAAGAAGGACAAATCCTTCGAAGGAACCTCTAACTTTATACAGGGCTCCAATTCAGTCAAATCTCGTCTGATTTTGAAAAACTATGTCTTTATTTGATTTTTAGAATCGCCGTTTTTAATTAGCATAAAAATCTGGAAAAGTAATTTTCAACTCGATTTTCGCAAATTTTAACGATGGTTAACTGCAAAATGGTTAACACTGCAAAAATTCACGAAAATCCGTTCAAAATTTTTTTTCTAACTTTTTTCAACTTTTAATGTAGTTTTTTCAAACGGTAATTATCCATAAGATTGATGTAAAACTTTTCAAAATCGGCCAAAAGATGGCCAACGTAGAGCCTATAAACCATATATATATACACAAAGAAAATGAATGGATTAATGTGATTTCTGCTAATATTAATTTAGTAGTTAAGCACAATTCGCATTTATTTTGGCATTTTATTGTCCAATTATAACAATTTTGCTAAGATATATTTTAACATATCATTATCATTATAATCTTTATAGATCATAATCATGTTCAAGCTAAAGAAAGGAACAAGGTAAACCGTTTGGCAAAAAGCCCTTCAAGGTATTTGAATTTTCACATGTCCAACTGAGTGCTTTCTGAATCAAAGCGCAAATCTCATGCAAATTTCTAGATATCCTCATCCGAAACCATTTGTTAGCACGCACTTTACGTTCATTCACAAGAAACAGACACACACTGACAAACACACATACACACTCTCGCACACACACTGTGATCCATAGAGCGTAGAGTCATTTCTCTGTTTTAGACATGTTCAGAACGGGCATTTAATGTCCTAAACGCGAACATACTCGTCAAAAGCCTTTGTCAGCGGGATATACATACACCGACCCACACACACACACACACATACACACACCGACATTAAAGCCTTTCTTCCGGTAGCATCAGCATAGCCGCATCACATCGTTCCATGGCATGCTGTGAGGCAAACATGGCCTAGTCCATTTGTTAAATGTAGCGTGATGTTTTGTTTCGAGTTTTCAGAGTTTTGAGTTTTAGGCAACATTTGCACTAATGACTGCACACGCTGCCCCCAACCCACATACACTTTGCCTAAAAATAAATGTAACCAAATAAAATGAAACTAAATAGAATACACTAAAATATAAGAAGAGGAGAAAAAAAATGAAAATAAAAGAGAAAAAAGCAAAAGTCAGAATGTGTTGAATGTGAAAAGGCGATGAGTGAAAGTGGATAACGCATGCATACGTCTGTATAGTTAAATATATGTATATATATATACATATTTCTTTTTTTTCCCCCGTTTCTGTAAACAGAAAAAGAAAATGCAAAAATACAATTTCAATGCACGGTCGTCGGTTCGTGTGAGCGTAAAATATACATAAAGAAATAAAATAAATTCACACGCAACTGTCAATGGTTGCGTATTTGCAAAACTCTTGGCCCCATGACCCGTACAATCTTTTTCTCTCTCTCTCTCTCTTTCCCTTTTTCTTTCGCTCTCACTTTGGTCCCTACATAGCCCTGACCCACCAGCAACAACATTCGACAAGCTTTGCCCACTCCCCAGACGATATCCTTGTCGTCGATGGTTGCTTGACTGTTGGGTCTTGGGTAATATTTTATGCAAATTGCAAGTTAAGTGTGAAAATAGTAGTGATTGGTTTAATTCAGCAATGTCAACCAAATGGACCGATTGCGTCGCTCGGTGGGTGGAAGTTCTGAAAATGCAGACGTGGCAGAAAATCAGCAAAACTGGGGAATACTGAATGACAATTTCCGAACGAACCATCAGCAACAAGAAGCAGGCAAAAGTGAAGAAAAAAACAAAAAAAGAAAACATTTGCAGAAACAGAGAACGCAAAAATATTTTAAATACACTTACCCTTAGTTATTTCAACTAAGTGAATTTATTGCTTATTTAAATATTTAAAAAAGAAAATTAAAGTTTTATATGTATATGCAATATTTTATTTTCCTTATTTAATGGAAAAGATTTTCTATCCTTGCCAATTAAATGAATATGCATATTAATGTTTTTTTTTCAATCGCATTTGAAATTGTTTAGTTTTAAAATTGATGCAAAAGTTTTCATACCCAAAAATAAGTGTATTTAAAGAAAGAAGAAAAACCATATAAAAGGCATTGCAGATTTTCATTGTCATGTAGCAAAGTCAGTGGACCTAGAATGAGAAAAAAAAGGGAACAAATGAAAATGGAAATGAAAAGAAAGAAGGAAAAAGCAAAAACCAACACCAATCCTATGAACATTTAGACCAGTTGCCCAGTTGTCGGGTTTTTTTTTTTTTTTATAAAATTTGTAGCGGTTTGTTTTTTTTTTTTGAGCTTTCTTCCTTTATTTTTTATTCTTTTTTTCGTTCTACTCCTTCTTGTCCTGCGACGAGTGCGCTTAACCATTTAGCTGATGTAACAACCCAGGCGAGGAACCAACCAACCACTCAGCCAGCCAGCCAGGACCGTCGACATGAACACCCATACTTACACCCACTATCACGCCCCACAAACACACACACACACACACTCATTGAGGGAGAACGTCAGCTCGTTGAGCTCAGTTCGCCGGAATGTCCTTGTCAGCATTTTGCGTAGTAAAATTTTCCGTAAAATCTATTTTTCATCTTGGATTATGTGAATACATGAATAGAAAGAAAGAAAGAATGGAAAGTTTTATTGTGACAGTTGAAGTTCGTTTGTTTGCTTCTTCCTTTTATTTCCCTTACTTTTGTCTAGTTTCTATCAACTTGCTTCTCTTTTTTTTTTTTTTGTTGATGGACCAAATGGGTTGTCCAAGAACCAAGGCATTAATCAAATATCCGCATAATTAATTGTTCATAATAATGCTCTGTGGAGTCCCAAATGTTGGTCACGTAACCTCAGCATGTACCACTCTACTTTACTTCAATCGACTCCACTCATGCCCATCATGACGATGTTGCCACTGTGGCCAAGTGGCATGCAATGAAAATTGCATTTGCCATTGCCAACATTTCGCTAGTACTTTTGCATTTGCCTTTTGTGTGCATCCATGATTTGAGCTTCATTAGAGGCATGTTCTACAAACGACAGAGTTCGTCCATATTCGACTCCGCCCACTCCTCCGCCACCCACAAAACCCCAAAAACCCAAAACTCCAATGACTATATCGTGTGCCCTTAAAGGTATGCTATAAAGTATGCAATGTAACTGAACGGACGCGAATACAATTTTACCTCTGTGTATATACGTTTGTGTGTGTGTGTGTGTGTGTGTATGCACCTGTCTGCAATCGTAATTTCAATAAAAGTTGTTACGTGCACGTTGAAATTTTAATTGAAAGAACCAACCGCACACACATACAAGCACGCACACACATACAGATTGCATTCCCATCGTTGTCGTTCTCGGCATGCGTCAGCTGCGTTGCTGTGACCCTCATCAGTTGGAGAACCAGAACAAAACAGCAATGAGTATTATACAAGGGGCATGACATTTCAAATGCGTTGCGGCCAAGAGGATTATATTGAAAACAAAAAAAAAAAATTAAAAATAGAAACACAAAACAGAAAACTAGAACGAATATGTTTGAGCATACAAGCCATATCTTTGTACATGATATTCACACAAAATTAACTTAAAATTGTCCTATAATTATATACCTATTATTAAATTAGTTTTTAGTTAACCTTGTAACTGTAAAAAAACAACTTACTATAGAAATCGTTATTGAGCCTATGAGATAATAGAGCAATTAATGACTCCAACAAAGAGAAGGATAATCCTGCAGGAATTTAAAGAATCTTTAATGCTTTAGTTATCTTTTGATTTGTTTGGGTAATTTCCTAGGACCTCATGCAACAGGACTGTGTCTTAGTTTGATCGGGATAATATATAGATAGATTTCCAAAATTATATCAAATATTAAAGCTTGAAAAATAAAAATTAATCTACAAATTTCGGTTTTGGTTTTTTTTTTTTTTAAACCAACCAACTTGAGTTATATGGTATGCATATATTTTGTTGTCCAATCAACTTTTCATGTATGTACATATTTCTTTAAGATATACAAAAGCCTCTTTTGCCATTACACTTCAAATGGCAACCAAAGCTCGTTGAGTCGAACATTAGACAGCAGCAGAAGCACTAGCCACAAACTAAGTAGTTAAAAAAAAAAGGGAAACTAAAAAAAGAGAAGAGAGAAAAAACCAGCCAGAAAGATCCTATCAGCTTACAGAAAACTTTGCTTCAGTCCATGCCGGGAGGCATGTTCGTTCGTTTTCGGCCGCTGCCAATTGCAAGTTTGCATGTTAAGCGCCAAAAACTTTATGCTAAACTTTTGGCATTTTCCATCTATGTACATACTACATATAAATTTATTTCTTTCTTTTTGGCTAGTTTTCATCTGTTTCCACTTTTTTGTGTGTGTTTTTCTTTTTCTATATTTTGCTTTTTTTTAGAATTTTAATTCCCACGAAAGTATATAAATGCTGGCAACTATCGAATGGCTTCAATGTCGTTAGATTTTATGTATGAGAGTGCTCAATTCCCCTGATGGACGGACAACAAACTATGAATGAATGAAGGGTTTGGCAATGTCGGCACAAGGTAAACAACAGCAGCAGCAGCAACAACAACAATGATTAGATATTCCATATATGTACATACTCTTAGTAGACATTTCAGCTATATATGTATTTAACAAGCACTTCAATTCATGCAACATTTATCGTATAACATAATATGATGATGATAATGATGATGATGTAGCAGATACATAAATGTAGAGCCTGGTCAAATATTTAAGAGACGGTTATCTGTGACCCCTAATGTGTACCCAAATTCAAATTCAATATTAAAAATCAATAAAACTTTATAGTCTTGTCCCAATAATTGATGGCTTAATAAACATAAGGCCGTAAACCAGAATAAACTTGGTCAATATGCAGAACAGAAAATAACAAAGAAAGAAAGAGTAAAGTTTGGCAAATTATGCAAATGCAGTTGGCTGGGTCGATGGACTTGGTTACGTTACGGAGCACTGCTCGGTCCTCGTCCTGTGTGTTTAATGGGGCAACACGCTCTGCTCAATGGCCCAGGAACATAATTTTCGCACTCACCGATGCCAGCCAAGCCAAACCAAACCATGCCAAGCCGAGCCAGATGCAATGGTAGTTCATCAAAGTTAGTTCGAACACAAATGAAACTTTTGTACCGCAGCCATAAAAGATGCACGGCGTTTGGCTGTGACTCGAACTCGGACTCGGCTTTGGCTTTGGCCTACCAACCTTTCTACCATTTAGCCATGTCTGGCTAGGTTATTCTAGGCTAGCCTAGGCTACTGGGCCTGCCGCTGACAAGCGTTTTGGCAATGGCTTTGTAAAGTCAACTAACCAAAAATCCTTACAAAAGGACGGACAAAAATTGCCAAAGAGAACAACAACAGAGAATTGCTAAAACGGAAAGGGATAGGGCGTTAGGATGTTAACGTTTTATGGTAAAATGCAAAAGCAAAGTTTCTGCTAAACTCTTTTGTGGCATCCTTCATGTTAACGAGAGCGAGGTGGAACGTGAACGTGTCGCGACCAAAAGTTAGGTTTCTCAACAGACACGCCCTGCGGTTGCTATACTATTTCTCTTTTTTCATTTTTCATTTTCTATTTTCTTTTTTTGTTTTTATCGTCCTATGGCCGAGTATTGCAAACATGTCTGTTAAGCAATTGAGCCAACTTTTTATTTTTATTTTTTAGCCCAGAAGCAGAACTTTCTGTTAGACGAACAGCAGCTCGTAAATTTCAAAATTTGAAGAAAAAAACAAAAAGAACAACAGTAACAAGAACAGAAAATATTTTTCACGCGCTGACCAAAATTATTTTAAATCACCTGCTGCCCCGCATTTATCATTAGAGAGCCGAGCAGCTCTACCTCTCTACTATTTGTTACCCTCTCCTCCTCCTCACTGGGCTCCCTAACGACCACAGAAAGTCTTCAACTCCCAGGGCGACCACAACAGCAGCAACACCAGCAATAACACCAACAACAACATCAACAAAAATAAGAACTTCTAGAATAAGATTTGCCAAAGAGCACTTTATTTTAGCCCAAGCACTGCCACGCCCATTGCCATCATCTACTCACACCCACACGCTCTCATAATGGTAGAAATAGCTGCTGTTGCTGCTGTTGCTGGTGTTGCTGATGTTGCTGCTGTTGCTACTCTGGCGTTATTTTGCCATTTTCGCGCTTGGACGAGGAAAAACTGTTTTGTTATCACAGTGATAAATGGAAAATTATTTTGAATCGAGCAACTACTTAAAAGAATTCCCAAAGGTTGTAATAAATTTCGACACACACACACACAAGCACACTCATGCGACGTCACACGTATCCGAGAAAAAGAGAATTTGGTAAGGACAATTTCAACTTCGCTTGGTGACTTTGCTTGGCTAGCTTGGTAATGTTTTGCCAGATAAAAAGTCGTGATTGACGCAGTAAAAGCAAAAGTCATGGCCAAAAAACTTTGTTGGTCAATGCAGTTGTCATTGGTAAAAGCAAAGATAATGCACTTATTGCTAAGAGATGACAACTTTAAGTAAAAGTATTTCATGTTTAAAAAAAATTTAAAATTAATTAAAATTTCGCCATTTAAAAGCCATTGCCAATGATTGAAAATAAGCAACAAAGAGGAGATAGTGTGAAAGTGTGAGAGAGAGAGGGGGTAAACCAACAATTTCTATTTTCTTTTCATTAGGTAGAAAAAATAACCTTTTCAGGTAGATAGAATCAGCGAAGCCACGAAGGGCCATAGAACAAAACGCATTTTCAAGATGCGGACACGGTCATCCTCGTTCCCATATTTACACCATAATTTTCATTATTATATCCTGATAGCTGAAGAGGCAGAAGTGGAAAGCAACAAATTAACTTTGATAAAAGAAATTCTTTATTGTTTGGTTGCCCTTAATTTAAATTAACTTCAAGTGTTTTTCGTAAAAATTTCAAGCACTTTTAGAATTAGAGAAGTTTTATCTATCAAATGTAGGAACACAGACAAAAATTTTGTTAACAATTTTCTTAGATTTTACAATATATATATGTATATATAAAATATGGATTACGATGACAATGATGAAGACTATTTACCTCCAGCTCATGCCTGTCTCTTTCGTAGCCCAAAAGAACCCAATCTTCAAGCTGAATATGATCTCTATAGAACATCCATTGGTGTACGTCGTTTATTTAGTGAACGGAATCGTGAGGTTTATTCAGAGGCATTTATTGAAAATGATCGAACGGGTACATTGATAAATCTCTGCATTGAGGCAGTTGCAAAATTGGGCTCTATTAAAAATATTCCATCTCTTATACGTGATGATCCATTGAAATTGCGTCTCTATTATGATTCTTTGGATGTCGATTTGCCTCTCCGGCAATGCTATATAGTAAATGATATTCTCTATTGGAGACGTGTGGTCCTTTCCAAAAGCTCTAATAAATCGTTGAGACTAAAGAAATGGAATGATTATGATTGGAAATCGAAGGGTGTTAGCATCAAGTATGTGGAATTAGTAGAAAGTTGTCCAGCAGAATTTTGGCCAGAAAAAGAAATGGCTGAATTGGCAGCATTTGTCAAAGGTCATGTAAAATCGATGCATATACGTCGATTACAACCGCTGCCGGAAACTGCATTTTCTCAATATGTGGAAAGTGATTCGGAAGTGGATGTTACCTCATCATCATCCGATTTTGAAACTATTTCCAGCGATGAACTGGATACTGAAGAAGACGAAGTGGAGGAAGAGGAAATTATTGAAAATATTTCCCAAAAATCAGGCAAGGAAAGCATTCGAAAAAGCAAGATAAGCGTTCAAAAGAGCAATGAAAGCATTCGAAAAAGCAAGGAAAGTTTTCCAAAAAGCAAGGAAAGTTTTCCAAAAAGCAAGGAAAGTTTTCCAAAAAGCAAGGAAAGCATTCAAAGGAATAATAGGGATACTCGTTTCTATGGTTCTCTTGATATGATGAATCAAAGAGCAAGAGAATTTTCAATTTCAGATATAAATTCTCAACAAATAGATCGACGAAATGCTCGTCATGATCGGAATGCAGCCAGACAACAATTGCGAAATATCCAAGCCAAAAGAAAAGCCGAAAAGGAAAGACGTCTTCAACGGCGAGAACTTACAAGAAATCAATTGGCTTCTCCAAAAAAAAATACAGAAAAGAAAAGTAAGAAAAAGAAAAAAAAAATCAAAAGCGTCTTTGACATCCAAGTGGATGCAGAGCCAAGCGATGGTGAGTATAAAATTCCAGATAAACGAAATAAGGAAAGAATACTGCGACATATGACCCGTTTTGATTATTCGTCGGAATATTGTCATCACATAGATCTTAGTTTTGTCCGGCATTTTGATAATTTAGTTTCATTTCATTTGGAATTTCTTGGACCAACGGGCAGTGTACACGATTATCACAAACGTTACATAAGATTCTCATTTGATGATATGTCACGACTGGGCAAAGGTCTTAAGACCTTGGAACATTTGAAAATATTCCGTTTACGGAATAGTCGCCTTGATCGAAATCAAATGCATGTCCTATCGCGTGCCCTCAAAACTTTAAATATGCTGGAAGAAGTTGATTTTGGTTACGATGATATGGATGATGATTGTTGTGTTGCACTTGAAACTTTATTGGGAAGGGAAAAAATGCTTAAAGTTCTGCAATTGGAATATAATAAATTGGGAAAGGCTTCAATGGATGCAGTTGTATTTGCCCTTGGTGAATATGATGGCACTGAGACACTCGATTATCTTGGCTTGGCCCATAATCCGATCACTGGTCTTGGTTTGAGTTGTCTATGTCGTTGTTTAGTCGATACCAATCATGTTGAGAGATTAAACATAGCCGCCATAGAGGTTAGTAAAGAAGTAGTTGCTAATGAGGTTAGTCGCCTTTTAAGGCAACACAATCGTTTACGTTATTTGGAAATGTCATCAATTCCCCTTGATCCACTTTTTGGTAATTTAATACTTCGTGCTCTTGAAACGAATAAAGATATCCTCTATATCGATTGTCGATGTTGCGATTTGGGATTAGATGCTGAATTTGAAATCGATATACTAATAAGACGTAATAAATTTCTTGTCAAGAACTCATATGTAGGTGGAACTCTCACATCGGAGAAAGATATATGTAAATTTCTTACAGATTCTAAGCATCCGATTATGGCAAAAGTCGAACAAGAACAAAAAAAGAAAAATGATTGTATAAGAAATCGTATACATCATCAATCGACAGCTAAATCGTCTATCACTGGGACTCTCGAGTCTAAAAGGGATACGGAAGAGTATGATATTTGGACAGTGCTTGGAGTTAAAGCTCAATTACAACGTTTCAGTAAAAATAAACCTGAAAATAAACCGGTAGTTAAACCGTCTTTGGCCAAACAGGTTCCCTTTGTCTATAATCCTAATTCATTCAATATGCAACAATTTCGAGAATATGTTTACCAGCCAGGACCATCGAATCGTTATTACTATATCAAGAGCAAAAAGGATTCGTAGAGCAAAATAAGATTGATTTTAAGTGTAAATCTATATGTATATGTACATATTTACATATATATTTTATAACATTTACACAATAATTTCAAGCCTAAGATTTAATATATGTTAATATTGATCATAAATTTGCTTATATTATTTTTAATCTATTGATAGATTTTAATTCGATGTTAAGAAATGAGTATTGTTCTATTTCTTTTACAAAGTTTGGTTTTAATTAATTGGATTACTTACTTATCAGCTTACCTCTCATTATCTTATTACATTATTATCTATTTTACCACGTTCTTCGTTTGTATATACAATCTCAAGGGCTTGAAATGTCATTCGACCTAATGGTCACTTTAAAACCTTTGCCATAAAATGCAACGTTGGCATAAACTGAAATCTAATTAAGTTGCTGGCAACGTGTTTGCTTTAACTTTAACCACATCCCGACCCTCCAAAAGATGCCACACCTCATTCGAAGGTCATTTTGTAAAGCGCGAGGGAAAAACAAAAAACAAGAGCGTGAGAGGGGGAGCAGGAGGGGCGCTACTGGTACTTTCCTCTATCAAGTGCAACAAAGTTGAGCAGTTTGCATTTAAGCAGCATGGATTTGGGCAACAGTGTCGCCAATTTAATGCCACCTCTGCCACTGAAGCCTGAGTACCCTTGGCCACTGAGCCATAAAGTCAAAAAGAGTGCCATACCAAAGAGAAATGACTAACAGAGTGGATGGGGTTGTTGAAGGGATGGGAAAGGAATGAATATTAACAAATGAATGCATATGCCAGGGCCAAAGAAAGCCTTAGGCCATATACGTATAGTTGATTTTCTCTTTACCATGATTCCCATGAAAGAAATATGAGACCATGTAATTCAAGTTATCAACGCGCCGAGGCAACAAACTTTTCTCATCTACTTAACGCAGATAAGCGGCCGTCTTTCGTTTCTTCTTTTCTTCTTATTTTTTTGCCATTTTTACAGGCTTCTAATTTGAGGAAACCGCCCGCAAAACCCACACACACATACATACTGGCAAAGTGTTGATGGCGTTAACTTAATTTTCAGGCAACAGTCGTCTCGACTGTAGCCAAAAACTCCGGGAAAAAAAAACGACAAGAGACGTAACTAGGCAATGCCACATAGAGTAAAACAACTGAAGGAAGGAAGAAAGGACTCTGAAGCAGACGGATAAAGAAGGGCCATGGGCGACTTCATCGTTTCCTGTTTTTTTTTTTGTTTTTGCTTTCTGACTTCTCTTGTGTGAAATAAAATTAACTAAATACGCTCATGAGTAACATTCATAATAAACATTAAGCAAGCAGAGGCGAAAAAAGTCAAATAAATATAAAAAATAATATTTGCCAGACTCTTTTTTGCGATTATTCTCCGGCAGGCGAAATTATGGCATAAGTTACTTAGGATGAAGCTTTGGTAGTTAGAGCTCTCCCCTGCCTCAACTGAAAAGAACAGAACAGAACAGAACTGAACTTGGCTACACTTTACTTTTATGTGGCGTTCGCGGAATGTACTTACTTGCCACTAAGCGAAATAAAGATACAGATATACAGACCAAGACAGAGAAGGGTATAGAAAGCAAAGAGAGAGAGAGAGAGAGAAAGAGCGAGACCCAAGATACAAGCACATTTGTAGCGATAAGCGTCATAAAGTTATCGTAAGTAAGCGTCTGAAAAAAAATAAAAAAGGAAAAAAAGAAACCAAAAACTGAACCCAAACCAAAACCAAAAGAGCAAGAAAAAAAAAAAGTAGAATAGAAAGAGAAACAGTCAAGCCACAAGTTAAAACCAAGCATGAACTTGGTAGCAAAACTATAAGATGGACACAACATCCCCTCCCTTTCCAGTCAAACCGGTCATCTATTCCCCTGGCAGTTGGACAACAGCACAAATATCAGCAAGAAGTCAATTACGCAATGCCATAGAAGTTTCACTCTATATTTCTTTTTCTTCTTTTTTTTTATATTTTTGTTGTCAGTTTAATGAAAGCTTCTGGTTAATAATGCAACACATCAATGTATCTATAATAATGTTGAGGGTGGCCATTGCTTTTTCCGTACTCTAAGATAACTTACAATGAATTATTTCACTATAAAAAAATAATAGTGATTTTTTTGTTATGTAATAGATGGAGCTTAATACAAAAGCTAAGAAGCAGAACAATGAAAAAAAAACTTTAAAATTCAATTTCTTCTACATTTTCCCAATTAAAAATATTGAATTGACTTTATCATCGATGGCTCTATATTAAAGTAAAGAATAATGACAAAAATTATCTTTAAAACTTAATGACTTCTGCATTCAAAATTTCCAACAGATTGCAAATGGAGTTAACGGAGTCGCATCCATCATCTCGGACACTGACTGTATTTATATCAATTCTTTACACATTTGCTCCTTGAAAAGGATAATTAGAAAACCAACAAAAACGTTTTCTTACAAGTATTTATTAATTGGTTTGATTTTTCCTTTTTTCTTTTTGGGCTTCACAAAACCGCAACAAATGATGCGTGAGTTAATTGTACTCTTTGTTGTTGTTGCTTTTAATACTTGACATTACCGTGTAATGGGTAAATAATTAAATATTTTACTCGAACTGGGTAAATTACATTCATTTGAATGTGGCAGCAACAAGGTATTTATTGCAATCTTTGTATGCATATTTGTTTCATTTCAATGAATGTAAATGGTATGCGACTTAATTACATTGACTTTAAATACGTTAATTTGTTCTACAGCATAACAGTAAATCGCTATAAATGTGATAATCTGCTTGAGAATTAATTTAAATAAGAATAAGAAAGACAAGCGATATTGGGAACCAAAAAAAAATAAAAATAAAAAAAAACGGGAAAAAGGAGGAGACGAGACCAACGAGAAAGACAGGAAGAATGGCAAAAATCACTGAAAACAAGAGAAATCTTTACAATTTAATTCACTGCATCAGACAAGAGGAGAGACAGACAGACGAAAGAACGGATGGACGGACAGACAGACGGACAGACAGTCTGAACAGAGTCCAGACAGAAAACGGAATCTGAGTCTTCCATTTTGTACTCTGAATTCATTGGGTGGCAGTTGCCACAATGCGTTGCACTTTGCCCAGCGAATGTCGGGCATTAATAAAAGTACACATATATATATATATACCATATATATATATACCACTATATATATATATATATACATATATAGTATTGTATCTTAAAATGTATGTGTGAGTTGGATTGCGCTTAAGTGACAAGCGGACATGCATAAGTGACAGTGAAATGTTGCATATGCAATTGCAAATGTGTATTGGTCTGGGTCTGGGCAAACAATTTCATGTAATAGTCTGCCATTCATTCAGGTAAATAAATTTATATATATATATATATATGTGGATATGTATATATGTAAATAAAAGCGTAAGAGTATATAAAAAATGCTATCACCCTTATGGCTATTAAGGTCACGACTAAACCTTTTTAAAGCAATTAAACTAAAAGCCCAAATACAAATTCACTTATTCTTATTTGTATCATATGCCAATATATATATTCTTCATACATAGTAAGTGGCTCATGGTTAATGCATGCTCCATAGTGACTTAAAAAGAATTGGCTGCTTCCGTCATACGGTTATTCAAAATCAAATAAAAATAATATGCAAAAATCTATATACTCTATATTTAATTGAACTCAGAGTAAAATTTTAGATCAAGGCGCTAAAGTAATGCAGGGTAAAGGTAAACAATTACAATTATGTAATTAAAAGATTTATAAATTAGTTGATAAAAAATGTACACAATATTTGTTACAGATACCATGAGACTACTAGGTTAATTCAGAATTAAGCTATTTTATTTTTATCTTGTAAGATAATATAAAATGTTGTTATGCTGTCTAAAATAACTACTCTGACATTTATCTATATAGAGCATGCCCCTAGTTGACATCACAAGTCAGTGAAACGTGCGCCCGCCAGTACAAACGGGAAATGCATTGCACTTCCGCTCTGAAATAGCAATTTTGCAAACATTTGCAACTAGTGGGACTAGATAGTTTTTTTATTCTATATACTACTACCATGTATATATATATATATACACATATACATAAGTAAAGGTATAGTGAGTATATTGTATTGATTCCGTGCAAACATCCACAGGAATTCAATTTGTTAGCACCTCATCCTGCTGACTTTCAATATTACGTCTAATAATCAAACTCAAAGAGAGATCTAACTATAGCTGAAGATAGAGAGGAAAGAGTTGGCCCAATGGTAAGAGGAAAATAGACAGAGTGGAGTGAGAGAGAGGAGAATGAGAATCCGAATAGTTATGTCATATAAGGGAAAACTTTTTGCATTAGACTCTTAAATAGTTTTGCATGACAAAAACTTGATAAATAAAATGTCGAAAATTAAAAGCATTAAACTTAGCCTTTAGTCTTAGACTAAGAATTTCAAATTCCAAGAAGAAACTCTACATTGGTCAGCCAAAATAAAAAGGGAAAACTCCCGAGGGGTAACAGAACAGACAAAACCAAAAACGAAATGAACCTAACCGACCGGCATCCAAATAATGGCCTAAAGTGTAAGAGTGTGTGAGGGTGTGTGTGTGTGTGGGCAGAGCCATAGAGAGACAGAGGATTGGTTTCTTCTTAATAGGGTGGACAATTGGTTAGCTCTTCTTGTCCTTATTGTAAGCAAGGCCTGCAAGTGACTGAATGTGTGGATTTGTATGAAAGAAAAAAAAAAGACCAGAATTTTTGCAACTTTTAGTTTAGTTTTTTGACATCCGGTCCATTTGGTCAATGGTGTGGGCGGACAACCTGACAGCAATCAGGAACATGTTCTGCGAGTCGAGTTATACTTGTTATTATTGTTGTTGTTTTTTTGTAGCTGTTGCTGTTTCCATGCATTTTAAAGAACTTTCAACAAAAGTTGATTTCTCTTTTGACCCATTATGAAATTGCTTTGGCAAATTTTTTGCATAAACAAAATACAAAACAAACATAAAAAGGCTGACCTTTTGTCCAGGCAAGCAGCCTGCCAGCCATCCAGGCAAGGAGCCAGGCAACACACAAGGATACAGCATTTACAGTCACAGACAGACAATCGTCTGATGTTGTTAGAGTGGATCCTACTAGTTTAGTGTTTCCTTTCTTCCCTATTTACTCCTATGTTGTTTGCATAGGATCAAAAAAAAAAGAGAGTGTGAGAGTGAGAGTGGGAGAGAGAGAGAGACAAAGAAAGAGAGAGGGGATGAAAAATAAGGACAGAGGCAAGCAGGCACGCGCTTCCCAAGGCGCTTTTATTGAGCCCTTTAAGTTTTTAGTAAATAATACAAAAGCAACAATTCAACGTTCTATTGTAACTGTAAATGCTGTGCGATGCGTAACATTTGGATGATCAATGATGGTCATGGGACGAACCCTTAAACTAACCCAAAACCAAACCCAAGCCCAATTCAACTCTCAACTCAACCCAATCCAATGGGAGTTTTTTTCTTTTTTTTTTGGACAAGCGTTGAGTGGGTACAAGGGTCAAACTTCTAAAGAATTTTGTACAAGTTTGCTTTAATTTTCAACTGAATTGATTTCCATTAAGAACCCAAACCAATGCTCTTGGGTTAGTCATTCCATTCCCGAAACTCTCAGCCATGTTATCAATGTCTCCCAGTTTTGCCATGCAAATGATGCATGAAGTTTTGGTCTCTGATTTTGACTCTGAGACAGCTTTGATATACGTTTTCTTGGACAAAAACTTTGCCTGATATGTGCCATTGTACAATACGACGACTGCGACTGACATAATTGACCTTTGAACAAATTACAATGCTGACAAAAAGAAAAAGGAGTGTTACTTAACTAAAATTTGAAAATAGAAAACGGATTGTTCAACAATTTAAAAGGGATAGTAAACCAATCAATTTATAAGTACATATATTTAACGTATTGTACTCTATAATTTAATTATTAATGTTAAGCAAAAAGCTGAAGTATATTTTTACTTTTTAGCAGTAATTCAAAGAACGATTTATAAACATATAACATATAGTATAGTTAAATTGTTAACAACTTCATTAATATTTCTTTTTCGTTTGGTTTGTTGCTTCAACACTCTATTTCTTAATGAATCATTTTTAAAAAATATTTCAAAGGAAACAAACTAAAATTCTTGCATTTCGTTCAATATAAAATATGTATATATTTGGTGAATCTTTTCAAATATCAATTTAACAAATATCAAGAGTTAAAGATGTTTATTAAAAATAATTATATAAATATATTTGTTACAAAATATCACCGCGTATAAGTGATATTGATGTATATCGTTAGAGACCCTGTTGAAAATTTTTAACCAAAATGAAAGAATTTATATATTTTAATTAAAATTCGGGCTTAATACAAAATATTTATTCTGCAATCTTAAAGTTGAAGTATTTTAGAAATATGTCATTGATATAATACAATTGGAATAGTATCTATCATATATTCTTAAAAGATTTTTAAATTAAGTTTAATATTAAAAAATCCAATTTAATTTGATTATTTTCATTTTCCATCAGACCTATAAATATGCATAACACATTTGCTTCTTGTATTTTAACCCAAATCCTTTTTTCGCACAGATTTGTTCTGTTGCTTGATAAAATGCAGCTGAATAACCACAGCAACAATAACAATAACAACAACAAAAACAACAACATGCAGCTACACAAACAAGTAAAATCAAGTAAAGAAATTGTTGGATATCCATTATCCGTGAGTAAATGGGGAAAATTCATTGAATAAGTATTAGACAAGATTTCTCCATTACATCAAAAAAAAAAAAAAAAACAAAATAAAACGATGAGGAACAGAAGAAGGAAATTTTTACTCGACAATTTGTCGAAAATAAATTTTCAATTGGAATTCAACCAGAGTCAGGTTAGGCCTTATTGGGGCCAATTCAAGCGGTCAACATGCTAATCTACTAGACCAAATCGTACAAAAACTGACCAGAGATGCCTCTACATACCGGCGGTAAAGGCTGAAGGGCAATGTATAAACTGAGGAAAGTGGAGATAGAGAAGTGGAGGAAGTAGAAGGCAGATAAATACAATGCAAAACTTCAGGCAAAACCTATACGTATATCTGTGTGTGTGTTTGTGTGTGTGTGTGTATATATATACGATCGAGTGTGTGCCTAAGCGAGGTGTAAGCACGTTTTTATGTTGTTAACCAAGATAGAGAACAAAAAACAAGCCTTAAAAGGAGAAAATGGAAGAGCAGGTTGACTAAAAGCATTTCATGCTACAACTGCTGCATCTACGACATCTGCATATGCAGGTTGGCTCCAGGACATGCTGGGTAGTAGCAGGAATGGGCCGGATTGGTACAGCAGGACACGCAAAAGCGCAGCACAAATATTGACCAAAATGCTAAAGCATTCAGAAATGGCCAACAACAATGCGGCAAGGCTAAAGTCAAAGCCAAAAGCAAGTTTCACAAATCCAAACAGATAAAGGAAAGAGAGAGAGAGAGAGAAAGCGAAAAAGCAAAAGAGAAAGAAGACTACAAACATGCTTCAATGGTAGTTCCTGGCCAATATTACCCATACCCAAGCGATGCATCATCAGTTCACTTCATTTACGTACATTTTCTGGTACAAGATTTTCAATCCGGTTTATTTGATTTGCAATTCTCGCTTTCTGGTTGCACTTAACTATATTAATTTTCAAATCGATTCTTGCACATTCTTGAAGCGGTGTCACATCTGAAGTATGTTAACAAGTTTAGAGTTGCTTTGGTTAGTATGTACATATATACATATATATATATATGTGTTTGAATGTATGTATATATAACCAAAAAATACAAGTAACAAGAAAGTTTTGCTGGTGGATCAAAACAATACCGGAAACCGGAAACTGCTAACGGAAATGTACTTTGTCTTTTTGACGGCGACGGCGCAGCAGTTAGAAAATACTTGAAGCAAAGTATGTCGAGCAGCACTACCAACACAAGCAACAACAACAACAACAACAACAAGGACAACGACAATGACAATAAGACTCAACTCCCCCTTCTCTATTACTCTTGCCTTAAGGCCCATTTGGAGAGGCGCCAAACCAAACCCAAGGAAAAGCATAGGCAAAGTCTGTCTACCATTTCTTCTTGCCTGCCACATTTATGCCTCTTAACAAGAATATTTGTCATTTGCTGTTAGCATTTTGGCTAAATGCGAAATTAAATGAAGTGGATTTACATATTTCGTACCCTGCCTGTACTTTTAAGTACACATAGCGGCCTTTTCTCTTCTTCTATCTTCCATTGGTGCTGTCCTTTTTCTCAAACTGTGTGAGAGTATCTTGGGCATGTGTAGGAAAAGTCTTTCTCTGTGTATGGGTGTGTGTGTGTGGGTGTATGTGTGTGTGTGTGTTTGCAGCTGCTGCGGAAAATAACTTTTTAATGAGATAAACTCGTTGATTTCTAGATTCTCTGCACTGTGGTTTCCTTTGGTGGCCACGAAACGAGCAAAACGCCCGCCCAGGCGCCCAGTTCCAGTTCCAGATTCAGATTCAGCTCCAGCTCTAGCTTTTGGGAGTCGCATTCCCCTGCGGATTACACAAAGTTGCAAAATTTTCTGTGACAAATTTATTTGTGTGGCGCATTATATTGCTATGTGTGTGTGTGTGTATGTGAGTGTTTGAAAGTATCTTTGTGTATACATATATACATACGAGCGTGTATGTGTGTGAAAACTTAATGAGCTAGCAGACTGTTAAAGTAGCTCAACAGCTGCTGTCGTCATTGCAGCTCAGCCGCTACTGTCTTGAAATTAAATTCAAATATTCTACTTCTATATATAAACATATATATATGTATAAATATATGTATATACATATACATGTGCCGTTTCCTTTATAATTTGCCAAAAAGTTTTACCATTTCCGCAATTTTCTACGGGATCTAATAACTCCCCTTGGACATTTTCAGTTAAATATAAAAAACAAAGCTTTTTCTTTCATTTATTTAACAATACATATATGTATTTATATATACTTATATATATACATATAAACACAACATGCAACTACAAAGACTAGTGGTCATAAAATAAATATTAATTAATATATTTCTCCTTTAATCAATTTCAACTGCATGCAAATTATGTAAATTAGATTCAACTAATGATGGTCACAATTGAGGTTGACTACCACAAAAAATGGTTTCAAAAATGGAATGTGGTCAAAGTTTTACAAGAGATAATTTTAGGTTTTTATATATAGAACCAGATCAAAGATACATTTAATTAGAAAATTAAAAAAAAAATAGAATTGTCAATACAAAATCTTGCATTAAATTATATGTTGATATGAAGTTGGTCTGAGGAAATATTTTATATGTAGAATTAAAAGTATCTAGCACTTTGTAAAACAACCTTTTGACCCAAAGTTTCAATAACAATTTTTTTAGCACAGCTGTTTTGCTTATGGCCAACAGATTATTTACTACATATTTTCTTTTTACCTTGTTCTTTACCAGAGCTTACCTTCCACGCACTTCTTTTCATACACTTTATTATCCTTATCCTTGATTTATATTGAATATCTGTTTACGTATTCCTGATGCAGCCGTGACCAAGCAAAAAAGGAAATATATATAGATATATATCCAATACCAAGAAGTGAAACAAAAACATGGTTACCCATACTTTTGGCATAATAAACTTTGATGACAAAATTCACTTGGCAACGTTTCGTTAATACAGCAACGTCCACGCCCAGTTACCACGCCTCCTCCCCCTCTCTCCTTAGCCATGCTGTGCGTTATACTTTTAATAAGTTGCGACGAGCTGACGACAAAAAAAGTTATCATTTATTAAAATTTTTGTCTTTCCAACGTAATTATAATAGTTTGATAAAACATCCTGTGCGACAAGTGAGAACCCCTCTAAACGCCCCTCCCCCTCACCATGCACCCATCCAAGGACAACTTTGTGCGTGAAGCTCCATGATTTCAAATACTGCCTTAGTTGGTTGGTCGTTTGGTTCTTGTTTTTTCTTTGCCTTTATTTCTTTTTTCCCCCCATCTTTTCATTTTGCTTTCGTTTTTGACAAGTTTCGCCTTTAATTTCCCTTTATCATGTTTCAAATTATTAAAAATTTATGCTTTCAACTGAAAGTAATTGAAAATGTTCAATAACTGAACTGAACGGCACAAAGAGTTATGGTCCATGATGGTCTAGATGTTGGGCTAGATGCCTGGCTGGCTGGCTGGCTCTTGGCTCGTATTTTGATGGCAGACAAAGTTGCAGGGAAGTGCCAAAGTAAAGTCATCGACAATGATGCCATCGCTGGACGAGCTCTTTGAGTTGTGTAATAGTAAAAATTGCCAGATACACTAAAAGTTAAGTGTGCGTCATTGTGGACATCGTTCTTCTTGTTGCGCTCAAATTGCAAGTTTTTTGCAATTTCCTGTTACCCCCCTCTCCTCATCCATTGCTTTTTTTTATTTCTATTTTATGTAATTATGCTCAAAACAAAAATTATTAATGAGTCTTGGACATGCTTTTGTATAATTTTTTGTTTTGTTTTTAATAAAATTCAAATTGATGATCGAAAAAACATTTAATATGCTGCATTTTAACTTTAGCCATGGCTTATGTTCAGATTCTGTCAATGACAGGCAAAAATCTTATTTTTTTTTCCTATTTACTGAATATCAATTAAGGTAAAACAACACAGCAAACAACAGCAAAAGTCAAATGTAAGGCTAAAAGGAAAAACAATTGACAGTCGCTGCCACACACCTGACTTAGAGCTTAGAGCTTAGAGCCAATCAAACATGGCTAACGTGAATGCCAAAACCATGGCAGACAGTCTATGCCAGCTATCTCAATAATAAAAGTAAACAAATTAAAACAGACAACAGTCGGTGGCAAAAGAGAAAAAAACGACAACCGCAAGTCAAAAGGTAGCTGGAAAAACTTTTAGCCATGAAACGACTAAAGTTCAGCAGGAGCCAGGACACATTGTAGAAGGAGATATAAGAGTCTTGCCTACCTGCCAGACTGCCGGCCTTTTTCCCCTGCCTGACCGTGCAATTTCCACGCAGTTTAGCTGGCGAGGCGTAAGTCCATAAAATCCTCACTAATCTTCCGACGCGAGTTTCGACAAAATGCCAAACACTTTTTGTCAAATCATTCAAACACCTGATGTCTTGCTCAGGCCCAACAAGTGGCCGGGGGTCAAAGGAAGAAACCAGATGAGGTCTTCTCAATGGCCTTCTCGATGGGAGCGGGTTCATAAAAATTGCCCTGTCACACAGAGCAATTTCCGAGCGGAAATAAACGAGCTTCTACCGCTCATAGTCGTTGCCAAAATTCCAACCCAAAACAAGGCCAGAAACGTGTAATAATAGATTTTTAGCCAAGTTGTTGAAATTCTTACACTCCCCAAAAGTATACGGAAAAAACTCGAAAGAAAAACAATTAAGCCAGATAATAATAATATGAAGAACAGCCAACAGGAGAAGAACAAAAAACATTAAACAAAATAAAGAAAAGAAAAAAAAAACAAAAAGAACTTTCACTTAGCTCATTTTCACATTCCCGAACTTTGCATTTAACTTTTGGTCGCTGGCTCATTTTTTTTTTGCTTCTTTTTCTTTTGCTCTCTCCTGGCAATCATTTACGGTCGTTTATAAGTTAAGTTTTAGTTACATAACGGAAGCTAATTGTTAAAGTCCAGATATGGCCATCTTGATATGTTGATAATTCTGTTTCAGCCAAATTGATTATACTGCAGGGGCAATGAATGAAAAATTTAGAGCAGTTAAAGAAAGTCTAAGTGGAAACTTTAGATGAAATGCTTCATTATATATATATAGATAAATTATATTTAAGATCTGCTGATGTAAAGATTTTGAATAATAATTTAGATTCAGGAAAATGTATCCAAAAATCTCAAAAGAATTCTCATTTAATATTTTTTATTTGTGTTTTATATTTATTTATTGTCATTAATTATTATTTATCAACGTATAAAATATAAATGGAAAATGATTTATAATTATAATTTTCAGTTTACAGATGTTAACATATCAATATGATAAATAACTAGATAAATAATTAGACTTATTTTTCAAATTAAGTAAATGAGTCTTAATTATAATATAATATAATATAATATAATTTCGCAGGCCTCGGTAGATGAGTTGTCTAAGCGGCCCAGTCATTTTAGGCAACTGAACAACGAGGACCCGGGTTCGAATCCCAGGCTAGTGCATGGATGTAGTATTCGTCTAAGCCGAAGGCCTTAGTTGCCAGTGCTTGTAAAATATATTAGGTTATAGTTTACAACTATATCCTATACTTTTATAATAATAATAATAATATAATATAATTTAATACATTAAAAATAATTTTAAAAATAATTGTATATGATATTCCATTAGATGTACCGCCTATATACATACAAGATATATAAAAAAAACACTACTTCATTTCTCTCTTCCGTAATTTGGACTCTACCCCATCCATCCCATACCTACCATCCCTTACCTACCTTTCCCTAGAAAACACACGGTAAAAAACTTTTACGCCAGAAAATACCTTACAAGTGAAAAATTCTTAAGCCATATACATACAGATACCTACGCAACGGTGTTGAGAAACCCCAAACAGAAGTTCTTGATGAACATTTTCATGAATGTTTTTACCCCACAACCCTCCCCCCAAAAACACTCCCCTACAATTTGGTTTTCAACCTGTTGGTGTGTTCTTTTGCCTAATTGCTCAGGATTTTCTGTTCTCCACCGTTTGCGCTAATAGAAATTTAATGTAGATGAACACGTGCGACTAATTTTTATACACATATTTATTTAAGTATGCTATTGAAAAATTCATGAAAAATTCCTTGATTTCGAATGCTTTGAATGAAATCGGTATAAAAATATATATATATATATATATACATATATATAGCTAGCCTTTACTGTAATAAACGAGGTAATGCAATAGATATAAATGAGTCCATTGGTGGCAAAGCAACTTTCGCCACATTGGCAAAACACATTTATTACGCTAAAAAAAAAATAACAAAATAAAGGAAAACAAAAAAGAAAGTCTATTCAATTATTCAGGCGTTGCATCCGGGGGCCAAACGCCTTTGCTTCTCTCAGAAGGATGTTAAATAATTTACAATTTGGTGCCGTTGCCTCAGCTACTGATGTTGCCATTGCATTATATGAAAATGCATGTACTTTTCTTTTTTTTCTTTCTTTCTTTTTTTTTTTTTTTTTGTTAAAAACTCGAAATGCGAAATGCTCTGGCCAAAAGGAGGAAGCCAGCTGACGTGCGTCCAAGATGCGCGACATTCGCGCCCTTGTTTTGGCAAATGAAAAAGTTTTATTTCTGCTCTGCACTCAAATGAAAAATAAATATGACAGTCGACAGCAAAGTTAGCGGAATGGTAGATGGAAGCGAAGGGGCGGGTGGATGTTGGCGAAGTAAAATGGTAAGAGATGGTGGAATCGCAATCGGGAACAAAAGGAACTTGCATATTAAATGATTTTAAATAGTGAAGACAATGCAGCAGCTGCTTCTCCGGCTACTGTTCCTGGTGTTCATGCTCCTGATCCTATTCCAGCTACCGCTTCTGCTTCTGTTTCTGCTTCTGATGCAGCCACGCAATGCTCTATGCTGCGTCAGCACCGCATTAGATTTATAAATTAGAAATGATGGGACTCTGCCCCAACACGGATGCCACAAAATGTTGCACTCGACAGTTCTAATACCGCTGTCATAGATAGTTTTTTTTTGCAGAAAAAAGTGGGTGAAAAACAATATAAAATATAAGAAAATTATATAAAAACACATCAAATCTAAATATTGTAATTATAAATTTCTAATATTTTTCATTTAAGATTTTCCTAAAGTATCTTAGGACCTAGTCCAATAATTAATTAATAAATAAATGCAAAATACTTAATTGGAAAATAATCTCTATTATTAAACATTTGGTAAATTAAAATAATCAAAGTTTTAGAATTATTCGGATTCAAGCAGACAATTCATTTATGTCTACTAAAAAAATGTATATAGATTATTATAAAAGAATACATAAATATATGTAATAAATCATATATAGAAAAAGATAAATAAAAATTTGTATTCTTCTCTGTCCTTTATTATCAATCAATTAGTGAAATTGTTTAAAGAAAAATAAAATCAAACAAATGCTGACTAAAAAGTAGGTAGAATTTAAACCAAATTGCAAGTCACAAATTATATATATACTTTAAAGACTACTTTATATGATTAAACCGACGAATATACCCTTTTGTAAGCTTAAGTACCTATATACAATCTTCACACAGGGTGTGGAAATGAGGCAACAATAAGGATGACTGGGTGTGGTTGGGTCGAGGGAACTTGGGACTCAATTTAAGTTATGCAAATGCGCTTATGCTGGCGACAAAAGCCAACTTGAAGCCACTCAATGCTGCTAATGATAATGAGCATTACCATTGTCGTGATGATGATGATGATGATTCTAAAGCATGAGCTTTTAGGAATCATTGAGAATCTGCCGTGACAATCTAATTGGTTTAATTGAGCAATCATAAATTAATGCCATATACAATGCAATATGCATTGAAAGCCATTCCATAAACCGTAATCCATACTGGCACTTATTTAATGTAATTAATAGTGTGCTTAATATATGAACACTGATCTACAGGGTGCAAGTAACCTTGGCCGTCTACACTCCCCCACCTCCTCCCTCCTTCTTCAACACACAGACATACTAATTGTAACCTATGTGAGATGTCTGAGACGATGCCAAAATTTACAAATTAACCGCAAAATTGTTGAAATTCCAGTTACCTTGGAACAATAGTCGCGGATTTCCTTTTGACCTCACTTAACCCACTTTAGTGCCTTAAGGTACGTAAAGGTGCAAGTGTATTTGGTGTGTGTGAGTGTGCGTGGGTTAAATAAAAGGCAAACCAATTTGAGAACTATGTATTTCATGTTGACAATTGTTAATTAATTTCGCCAAAAGCTAATTCGAATGTAAACATTAAATGTTTCATTTATGGAAAATCGTAAACATTTCAATATTAAGGCAAACTTAAGATCTGCATTAAGAAGTTATTGATATTGATATGGAATCAAGTTAAATCCCACAATAAACTTACTTTTCATTTGTAGTAAACAGTTTAGAAGACACAACAATAACTATACACTGGAAAAAATGTAAGAAAAATAATTTTGTATTTCTCCTCTTTCCATTTATTACCAGAATTTAGTATTTAAATATTAAAATTTTATTTTACAAATGGATAAAAACTGTAAGATATATTAAAACTGGATCTTTTTTCAATACCATTCTCAGCCATATAGAAATATGATTGACGCACTAATTCGATCAAAAAAGTTATGGAAAGTTTTTAACTTTTAACTTTATTTTAAGAATTTTTATTAGCCGAATTCTCATATTGCTTAACCAGTACCATCATTTTCTTTAAGTGTTGTAATAATTACAAATAAAAATATATTTAAAATGCCATCAACATTAAAATCAAATCCAAAATGGGGGAAAATCCTTCGACATTTTCATGAGCGTTAGAGCGTCGACAAGCATAAATGGGAACGATAATCACAGCTAAAAGTCATCAACATAATAAACCCAAGATTTTCCCTTTTGCATGCATTGGCCATTGGCTTGGACAGTGATAACAAAAATAACAAAAGCAACAACAACAACAAACAAACATCATAGTGTAGATAGGCTAAAAGCAGCACAAAAGCTAAACGAAACATTTAAACATTTATAGCAACATATTTGATCACGTTTTCTCAATCATTGCCCTTACGACCCTAATCAAATTTCACCTGATGGGAGTCAGAAATTTAACCAAAAAAAAAAAAAAGAATCAAAAGCAAAAACAAAAAACAACTATGGACACACTGTGCACTGATTGCTAAACACCCATCCACCCATTCACCCACTGTACCCACTCCTCCTGCCCCCTAAAGCTAGTCTAGAGAATATTTTAGTCTGTGCTGATGCGTCCGTGCGTGCTAGAGAACAGGAGAAGGGAGTGAATGGAGGGGTGGGAAATGGTAAAATTTAGGATTTTTGGGGGGGGGGGTCGAAAAAGGACATCGTGTGGAAAGAGAATGTTTTGTTTTGATTACAGCTTGACGGTTGCTCCTTTATTTTATTATGAATCTAATTCCTTATAATTCGTAACATATGTTTCATCCAAGCAACAACGGAAGCAAACAGGTTTTGAATTACAAATCAGGTTTTTCGTTTTTCGGCCAAGAAAATGAAGGTCGCCTTAAGATATTTAAGTTAAGACATTGCTGATGATGTTTAACGATAATATGTATATATATATATATATATATATATAGTGGAAATTCTCTTTAGGGGACAGCTTTTGTTTTTGTTTGCATGTTATGATTGCATTTCTAATAGTTTCAATTCTAGAAGAAAAACTTCTAGGAATCAAAGAAAGCTTTATAAAATCTACTGGAAAATCCTTGTGAATAACTTTAAAGAATTTTCTGTAATATCATTGATGAATTGCTTTATTAAAACATTTTCTTCCATGACTTCATAAGAAATCCTTGTTAAATCCTTTTTAAAATTTCTCGAGATATGTTTTTGAAATTTCCCTTTTTTGCTCATCATAGAAATCTTATACATAGCAAAAAAATTATCGCTTTGTGATGCTTCTTTTTAGTGAGCTTTTACTGTATCTATAAAATATAAATATAGATAGGAACGCCAGTTGTGCTGGCTATTAAACTAATGCCCTGTGATTTGAGTTTTGCCTTTTTGCCTAAAAAAAAACGCGCAACATTTGCCTCATACGCCTTAGATTCCTGGTGACACTTTAAAGAGATGAATTTGATTCTGGTTGTGGACAAATAGGAATGCCTGCCAGCCTGTCTCTAGCATACATTTATGTATGTATGTATGTATGTATGTATGTATGAATATTTCATATCAAACACACGTCATTAGAGAGACGAGTAGAGTAGAGACGGTGAGATGATTTTTGCACCGCTGGAAACAAGGCAACAACGTTGAACAAAAGACTAGGCATGACCTGGGTTAAGGGGTGGGTGTATGTGTGCGTGTGTGTGTGTGTGTGTGTGTAGGGGTGGGTGTTCGTAGCATATGTGCATCTCTTCTTTGCATGTGCATGTAATTTACCTAAAGCTTGATTCAACGGCAGCTCAATATAGACCACAAAACACCGTTACTTTACACACACACACATCTATATACACTATGAAAGCCGCCACCAGCTGACCTATTCCAGCAGTCAACCATAAATCCACACTGATGATGTACTTCATGCTATTGTGCTTTGGAATTATATCGCATATTTTTGGTTTCTATTGCACATTCCTTTCTGGCATGCCGCACACACTTACACACCAACACACACACACACACACTGAGAGAGAGAGAGCGAGAAGATAGTTAGATAGCAAATGATATGAAACAGACAGAGATAGAAGCCATGCGTGGGCATGTGCACAGTATTTGCTGGCACGCTATTTCATCATCATCAAACAGCAGCTTTCTATGTATGAGTATACATATATACATACATATATCCCCAGACCCCAGACCCCAGACCTCAGACCCCATGGCCGTTTTGCAATTTTCGTTGTCTGACGATATGCAATGGAGAACCTACAACAAGAAAGACAGAGAGAGATGTATAGGAAGATAGATAGAGAGAATGATATAAAACTACCTTTCGTGCTTACTTTACAGTTTTGAGCTAAGGAATTTTACCTTGCATTCATTGCCTGCAATGCCGCATAACTAGAACAATACCAAAACCTGAAACCATCTAATCACCTTGGACAATAAGGAACTGTGTACCTGCCTTATGATTATATCTAGTACCTATATCTATGCTGGTGAAACAAACATATAAGTAAACAGCTCTCGATTTTCAATCGAACGCTCTGGCCAATATAAACCGGTTTAAGTCAATACCAAAAAATTTTTTGCACTAAGATTGAATGCAAGGATTGTGCATAGTTTAGCAATTAGTTCAAGTGCTGCAGGTGTTTGGAGCAATACAACACCCAATGATGATCCCCAACTTGATTGGAAAAATGGGAAAGTCAAAATCGTATCAAAATTTTTTAACAACGAATTTTTAACATGCTAACAAAAAAAAAATATATAGAAAAGATACTAAAATAGTAAATAGAAAAATGGAAAATCGTTAAAAGGCAAATGTTAAATAAAAGTACACAAAATTGAAACATTTATGAAGGCTTTTTTTTGGTAAATATATTTAATTTATGTACAGTAAAAACTTAAAAATTATTCACTACTTAAATTAAAAATAGTTATAAAAATACTATAAATTCCTTTTAGAGTTTTAACCATTTACCATTTATATTTAAACATTTTGAGAAATAATTTCTAGAATATTATAAATCTAAAATTGTACTTATATTTAAAAGAAATTGTTATTACAAACTCCAATAAGAATTTCTGGGAAACCAAATTTTAGAGGGTTCTTATTTAAAAGCCTTTACTGTATAATAAAAAAGCGCGTCAAAGAAAGGCGAGCAAAAGCAGTGGAAAATTATTGCAACTCTTTTTTATTCTTTGAATAAGTGTCCATTTCTCTTTTTTTAATTTTTCTTTTGAATGTGCTTTATTTTCACTGTGTAAATCGCAGTTTCAAATGTAAATGTAACTAAACCAATAATATTTGCAGCTGCTGCTGTTGCTTTAGCTTTTCCTTTTTTTTTTTTTCATTTTCCTTCTGCAGTTGCTCCTCTTGCTTCTACTATTTGTTCGGAATAAATGAATGACCGGCTGCCCAAACGATTGGGAAATGGGGATGGGGATGGATTCTCTACCAATATGCTATATGGTTTTCCTTTCTTTCTTTTTTTTTTTTGTTTGCTATTTTTTTTTTTTTTTTGTATTGTATTGAAGTGAAGTTCCAGCGAATTCAGTTGACCCAACACCCACACAAAAGTTAATTGCCGTGCAATTTTTGTATGCATAAATAACGGTAAATTTGTTATACACATCATTTTGATTGCGCACGCTAAATCATCATGCAATAGCAACAACAACAACAACAACAGCAGCAACAATATGAACATCAGCAGCAGTTACAGACGATACAAAAAAATCTTTTTGCAACGTTAAAGTACATAAAAACGTTCAAATGGCTGCACAAATATGTGTGATCAAAACAAAAAAAAAAAAAAAACAAGTTAAAAATATTTTTAAAAAAAAATCCAAAACACAAAATGTGCAAATATTTATAAAATATAAATAGAAAGAAAAGAAAGAAAAATTAAATATATTTTTTAAAAACACGAGTGTATATAGTAAAGGGAAATTCAGACAGATTTTAATCAAAAAATGGCGTTTATTTGAAAAGATTTACTGAATTAAAGATAGGATTAGGATAGGATTAAATAAAAAAAAAAATTTTTTTTTTTTAAAATAAAAAAAAAATATAATTATTATTAAAAATTATTTATTATATAAAATAAAATTAATTTTTTTTTTTTTTTAAATTAATTAAACGGACATATTATTATCGGAATCGATTTCGATAAATAATTATATGTACTTTACAACTGAAAATCTTTCAGCCATATTGTAATTGATATCGATAAAGAAAGGAATTTTGAAAAATCTGTCATTTCAATAAATTGCATTATAAAAAATAATATTGAGATAATGCTAAATAAACGATCTACAAAATTAAAATCAAAATACAAATTTATATACTTAAAATCTGTATAAATATATATTAATAAGTAAGTTGTTAACAATCTAATTTAAAAACTGAATTCCAGCATCTTGTAAACAATGTTTGATATTTTAAATATCTATTTAATATAAATATTAACCAATAGATCAAATTAGCATTACAATTTATTGTTAAATATAATTATAAATTATTTAAAAAATTTGCATAGCTTTTTGCGTTACAAAGATACATACATAGTTTAGTTAAATCCAAAGTTATGCCAACATTTAATCTTATTGATTGATGACATTGCTGTCAGATGGAAGACTCAAATGGTGAAATCCGAAAACAGAATAACTTGCCTTTCATCAGTTCCCCCCTCCCCACACACCTATTCCTCACTCTCTCTCTCTTACTCTATCTGTTTCCCTCCTCTTGCACTCTACACCACCGCGTAGCAATAGCACTTAGAAATCTTTGCAATTCGGAGGAAGTAAGTACAAGAGCGAATGCAGGCAAAAGCTAAAGAAGAAGCTAAAGCCACAGCAAGAAACTAACTATATACATACATACATACATACATATATATATATATATACATATACACATACTAACTACTTTATAGCGAAAATGTCGGGCATCAAAAAACATACCACAAGCAGCAATGGCTTAGCATAAACACACACACACACACATACACTGACAGCTGTGTAAAATTCATCTGTCATCGCGTGTGTAACGGCAAAGCTTATGACGTTAATCCTTTAAACGCGCCAAATGCATGCAAAACTTTTCCAAGTGCAACTATGTGAATATGAATATGAGTGTGCAGAGTGTTTGGGTACTACTACCAACTAGTATAAGTGTGTATATATATATATATGTGTGTATGTAAGTTTTAGCGTGGTGCTTGCCAAGAATTCAGTTCAATCGTCAACGCTGACGGCTTTTCCAAATTCTATGCCTGCCATGTTAGCAAGCAAGAAAAACTAGGTGTGTGTGTGTGTGTGTGCATGTGTGTAAAAGGAAGGATTTTGGGTGGCGTTAAAGGTGTCACCTTGTATGCTACGTTTTTCTATCTGCGCGCGAAATCAACCAACCGAAAGCGTTCAATCATCGTTAGTTACCATATTCTGTTGCTCCGCTTTTCACCCTCACCCTTTCGTTCTCTCTCTCTCTCTATCGCTGGCAAAGCGAAAATCCCATACAAAACGCAGCCTGAAAGGATAACTCAAGTTACAAAAGTTGCACGCCAAAAAACAGAAAACAAACAACAACAACAACAACAACAACAAGAAAGAAAAAACCCTCAGAGAAGAGTTAAGACTTGCATATTTTTAGGTTCGTTTGGTTGACTCAAACTGGGTTAGAATGCAAGGCACAACACTTAATAGAAATTCATGAATATTTTCATTTGATTAACATCAATTTCATGAAATCAAAGATGGTTAACAAATTTCAAATTACACAAAAAAGAAGAAGAGGGCTAGATAGATTGATAGTTGAGCAATTTTTGATTTAAACAAGTGCATGATCCATGACAGTAAAATGTGTCCCTTGCAAAGGAGAGCACACAAATCCATTTTGTCCCAGAAACACACACACACACACAGATAATGGAAAATAGGAAAGGGGGATTGGATTGATAGAAGAGAATTACCGTACGAGTCAGAACCATTGCGAAGGATAACTACGAGGAACATTTGGTTGGTTTGCCTCGTCTATTGCCAGTCAAGAGTTAACACGAATCAATTACGCACATACTCATAGAGATAGAGATAGAGATAGAGATAGATGACAGAGTGAGTAAGAGAGAAGAGCAAAAGCTATAAACTGGCTCTTGGCACTGTTACTGGCAAGGACTACTGGCTGGCTGTCATATGACATTTAGCTTGACCAAAAGGATTCACAATTTAAAGCAAGTGGCCAATAAAGCAGATGAACGACCAGCTCGTCCAAACGAATGAATATAATGTACTTTTCCACCCATCCACCTTTCTTCCGCCAGAGGAGAAGATAAAAAGCGAAATATTTGACTGGCTCCATTTTCAAACTTTCATCCACATTTATATATATATATATATATATATTTATATAAAAGTATGCATAGAACATGTGCTCAAATGCTGGAAAAATGCTCATGCCAATATCAATTGAGCTTATGGGCCAATGTTGACAGCGATAGTTCTATGTGCATGTGTCTTTGTGTGTGTGGCCTTAATGTGGTTTGAGTATCCTCCTCTATATGTACATACATGTTAGCGAAAGGTAATAAAAACCATAATTACAACATAAATGACAGCTGTTACACACACCGTCATCAAATTCAACCTGTAATAGAGGCCAGATGGTCAAACTGAAATTAACAGCTATTATCAAACTATAAAGCCCAAATAGATGGTCATTATTGTTAGCCAATTAAACCAAACTAAATTTGACCTCATCAAATACAAATAAAGATAGTATAGGGAGATTTTGCAATTGAAACAATTGATAAGACTTTAAAAAAAAATTTTGTAATATTACGATTCAAAAATAAATAGATAAAAATCTTAAATCATATTGGATGAAACAGAGATTTCATACATACATATGTATATATATAAAAATAAAAATATGTATATATACTTAAATTCCCCATATTTATATTTTTTTTATAATCTTCTTCGATCCTTATATGTTAATTGGATTAATTTTTATCTGGACACAAAAGCTTTACTTAAAATTAATTTTAGTTGTTTATTTAACAATTTAAAAAACATTAGAATTGATTTAGAAAACTAATAATTATTTAATATAATGAATTGCAAATATTAAACTGGACTCTAGTTATCTTGAAACATAAATTAAAAAAAAAATCTTAAAAATGCACTAGAAATAAAAATACTTATGTATATATAAAAATTCTGTTCACAGATTGTTTAATTGATATTAAATAAATAACTTTTAAAATGAAGATATTATATTTTTTTTTTTGACTTATGTATTTTTAATTTTAGTGATGAAAATGGCGTTGATATATCGTATTCCATATCAAAGGGATTCCGTGCCGTTTACCTATTTTAATATCTCTTTTTATAAACTCTTCCCAAAAAAGGGATATAAATTCAATTTTGTGAACCATCGAAATGATGCCAGAGCACCATTAAATCAATTGGACATCATGCCGTTGTTCATTTTCCGCCTCCCATTGGTTCCTAAAAACCGCAAATGAACAGCGGTAACAACTAGAATTGGAACGAGATCCATTTTCTATGGAACATAGCTGGGTAGGACGTGATTTTGAGCCTGGACATGCAAAAACCACAGAAAACCCAAAAAAAAAAAAAAAAAGAAAAACTTGAAAGCAGAAAAAAAGTATTGGAAACTGTTTTCAGCGTAATTTTACTCATTATGGCAGCTTGTCCCATGTTCCCTCATGTCACAGATGCCTGCTAGTATCTCATCTATGTGTAGTTGTATGTACATACATATATCCCCAGACATATCCGTATAGTTCTTGTTGCCATGGATGCAATTCAATAGTCAGCGGAATGCGTTAATGTTTCGCAATTGTTTTTTCTTAGTATGTTTTAGCCCAGGAAATTGTGGTAAACTGTTTGAAATGAACTGGCCTCTGATTTAAGACATTATTCTTTATAATTCTCAACTAATTAACAGACTTCTTAAGAATTCTGGGACAGGTATTTGCCACACACACACACACCCACACATACTCACACATGACATAAAAGTTTTCTTCACATATCTTGATTAATTTTAATGGCACATAAACTAAGGATACCTTCTGGAATAAAGGAGAAATAATTTTTTTTGGGTAAAGGTAAAAGAGGAGGGGAAAGGACCGGAGGGGAGTTGTGGTCAGCGTTGATTAGCCGCAATCACTTTGTGCTCCACTGGGACATCTCGTTAACTGTCGAGTGTGTTCCATCGTCTAGTCCATGGTTCATGCATTTTCCATGAGCTACACATACTCACACACATACAAATATACATTAAAGTTGGACTAATAGCCGTTTAGTGGACTCCACTCGACTGGACACACACACCGCAAAAACAAATGCAATCGGTGTACCTCCCACCCCCTCCCCATTGATACATATTTAATAGAAAGAGCTCAGACATTTGTATGCCACTGTTCCAGTATACAAACATATATTCGATGTAGGTAGTTAAGCTGATTTTGGTCTTGTTTGTCTGCACGTGTCAACAAAACTAATTTATATAGAACATTTATTTTTCAACAAGTCTAAAAATAAAAACATTTTAATATTTATAAACAAAGCTTTCAATTATTTATAAATCACTGGCGAATAACTTTTAAATCAGCATTCAATCATATAAAAATCTGGAACCTAGAAACTTTAATGTTTTTATTTAAATAATTTTTAAATATTGCCCAATATATTTACAGAACTATTTCCCAACTATAACTAACCACTTTTTTAATGCAATTTCTTTAATTTCAACTTGTCGGCTAGTAGCACGTTTTCTGTCTTTTGCATGTAAACAAATTTTAGAATACATTTGAGTAAATACAATTTTTTTTAAATTGAAAAAAATAATAAATTTAAAAGAATATTTTTACTTATTTATAAGCTGACACTTTTGCCAATGATTTTGCTTTACGCAATTTATTGATATGTCCTCAACATAAATCTTAGCCAAAAAAAAAAAAAAAAAAAAAACAAATGCTAACAACAATAACAATAAGAAATGCTGCTAACCATTTGTCAATTTTAAATACATTTATTGTTGTATTTGCATGCTTGTCTACTTCCAGCCAAACGAAGCAACAATAATTTAATAACCCACAAAAATGCAGACACACAGACACACACACACACACACAGACAGAGGCAGACACATATATACAAAAATAAATAGATAAAAGGAACCCAAAGCAAAAGTTGTCTCTGTTGGCCAAGTGTTGTGTCTATGTATTATTCAAATTCAATTATAAAAAATGCCATAAATAAAGAAAAAAAATGCTCACATGTAAAAAAGAAAAAAAAAAAAAATAAAAAGACACATACAACAAAACAAAATGCTAAATGTGAAAAGAAAGTCGAATTTATTGTACCCTTTTTCAAATGATTTAACTTTTTAAATTGTAAATTCTTGATACAGAAAACAACTTCAGCTTAGGGTACATATAATACTCAATTGTATAGAATATTTTAAACCTGAGAAAAATTGAATATTTATTATTTGATAAATGCCTTGAGGCCCGTTTTTACTAGAAAACCAGTCAAGAGTTCATAAATAACAAGAAAAATGTGCAAAATGAAGCGAAAAATGCAAAATGGCAGCAGCAGCAAATTTGATAAGCAAGCTACGGGAGTTCACACAAAGAAAGTGAGGGGAATGAATGGGGGAGGGACAAACAAATAATATTATTAGCTATAATAGTAATCATTGTATAGTGTAAATAATAAATAACATTTGCCAGTGGGTAGCCCCCCCAAAAAAAAATATATGAGAAATATATAAATAAAGAGAACAAGAAATGCCAATAAATTGATAAAATATGATGAGACCGAGTGCGAGTCCTTGATGGCCATGAGCGATTAGCAGCTCCCCGCAATGCCAACATAGCCTTGAGAAGTGCTTACTAAGCACAAAGGTCAAAGGAAAAACCACACACTCAGAGATGGAAAGAGAGAGTGCGAGAAAGAGAGAGAGAGAGATGGTTGAAATACAAAGCATAAACAACATAAATTTATTTGCTGTTAGCCTAATGTTATTTATACCTTTCAATTACAATAACTGAGAGCGGGGCAAAGCGATTCCCGGGTGAGGAGACAGGGGACAGACAACAAAGTAAATAATAAAGCATGACCCATCAGCAATCAGCCAGCAAAAAGACAGCACTCCTTCACCCCCTCAATTCATAAAGCCTCACTCCTCTCATCACTATCAAGGGTAATGCGTGCGCATAAATAACCTGGCCTGTTGCCTACACCCAACCCCAGACCCTTACCCATACCCATACCCATTCCCATTCCCATTCCCATTTCGAACTTCCCATTCTTTGCCCCGTTTTGGCTCCCCAAAGAGACAAAACACCCTGGCAGCCACAGGAGCAACATCAGCGAAAGGTGTGAATATTAAGCCAGCGTCGAAAAATTTACGGTTACCCGTAAAAGTTCCGCTTCCAGTCATAACTCAAATTCATGCCTCCCAGGGGAGATTGTTGCGGCAGCATCGGCATTGGCAAAACATTGCCAACTCATTTGATTTTCAACATTCGGCTATGACCTTTGTCACTAGTCGACTAACTCATCAGCAAGTGGCAACAAATGAGGCAGCAAACCACAATATAATTTACAACCAAGAATGCAAAGCAAATAGCCAAGAAAGGGAACGAAAAATATTAAGGGTATTATCTGTTCTTGATAATTAAATGAACGCTATAAATAAAACTAAACATACTGAACTGATACTCATATATCTGAATATATCTATGTATCTGATAAAGTTTACTTTTGAAAACAGTTCTTAAATATTAAAGAGAATAATGCTCTATGTTGTATCATATTTCTAATTTTCTATATAATATATAGAGACGAAAGTTTTCTGCAAAATAGTTCAATGCAATTAAATTCTTTAATAATCAAAGTTTATTTTTATATTATTTTCCTTTAAATATGTAAACCAAATGTTCTTTGCAATTCATTTAGATGTATGTATGTATTTAATTATAATATTTAAACTATGAAATTCGGTGCAGCTCAAAAGTATGCAACAGAATATGATCTGGCAATAATAACTCAAATTTATCCATTTTATTTACTAAGAGGTTTGGTTCTCTTTTCTAAATTATACAATTGCGTTGTGAAGATAGAAGTTCTACATGTATGGATTTAGCGCTTAAAAACACCAAAAAAATCCATTTTATAGATATTATTTGTTAGAGTGTTATTATTGCATTAAGAAAACCACCAATTAACTTCAGACAGAGTAAAACTTTAATCTATATCGTAATTACTGATTGGTAAATTCTAAATTTGTCATTAATTGTGCGGTCTGGCATACAAATGTCAAGGGCTGTCCATCTATTCAGAGAGACGACTGATTGAGCAGCGGATACATTTTGGACAATTGATAAAATGTGATAAACGTGAAGCACACAAAAATACACACAAAGAGAGAAAAAAGGAGAGAGAAAGAGAAAGACAGTCAAGAGAAGACAAATGACGGCCAGGTTTCACCATTAGCACGTGTCCAAAAAGTAGCTGCCAGCGGCAAAAGGCAGCCAGCCAACAAATTGAATTTATAGCCAAAGCTCACTTACTAGATGGCCAAGACCAGTTCAATTCAGTCCAGTCCAGTCTGGTTGGGTTTGATTCATTTGGTCAGATATGGCGGCAACTTAAATGCTGCTTTTAATTTCCGACTCAAGCAGTTGAATGTGGATGAGGCGAAGTTGGAAACCGCTGATATCACGGTTTTGTTTTGTGCCACAATTTAAGCAATTTGCCTAAAAGTACACAATGGATTGGTTGGGCACTTTAAGGGAGAGAGAGAGATATAGTAGCTATCTAGGGGCATGCATCTAAATTAATTTTGCGTGCCAACTGGAAGGCACCAAGGGGCAAATCATCCATCTTTGCCTTCTCTGACAATCTCTGTCCCCTTTAGATATTGTTAAAAACAAAAGGCTTTAAAGGCAAATAATTAATAATTGTAGTAAACATTCTATATACATTTTATTTACAACATTTTAAGTGCATTCTCTTGAATTCCTTCTATGCACATTAAACACCGCAGTTTGTACCATATCTGTCATCATTATCATCAGCGTCTTTGCTGAGTCATTGTTGGAATCGATTTGCATAGTTTAGGGAATGCCTATAACTATGACAGCATTTTCATTTCTCTTGAATCTGGGCTTGGCAACACTCTGAATTGATGTGAATGTTTATAATATGTCAAGATAAAGCAAAAAAAGAAAATAAAATACGAATAAAACGAATAAAAATAAAATATGCTCGCGTCTTTCAAGTGTCAACAATTGTCAGCCAAAACCCATAAAAATGTGAATAGTAAAATAGATTGCATAGACAAAAGGAATGTATTGAGAGGTAAATATCTTGAAAAAAAAAACTATATACTAAAAAAATATATTAAATTTAACCAATTTTAAATACATACTAACATTTCCAAAACTTTGTCAGTTTTCGGAATAAAGACAAAGAAAATCTAATTCAATTATTGTGAAATGAGTTTATCTATAACTAATTAATATAATGCATTTTCTTAAGTTAACAAGAAACTATTTCTTCCAAATTATTAATGGATTAATATCAATGACGTACGTTTAATATGCTTCTGGCATTATTATTACAAACATTTACTAAAATCAAACTTTTTCTTTTGAATGTTTAAGCCGACTTAGGCCGAAAATTTCGTTCCAAAAAAACTGTGACTGCGTCAAGGGGGGGAGGGGTTGTAACACATACATACATCCACACACATCCATATACATGTATGCCCGGCCGTATTATGTAACTTGACTTTGGCTAAAAATCGGCATTAGCGGAATTAAAAGTTTTGCTTCCTTTTCTTCTCTCTGCTGCCATGCGATAATCTGAAACACGGAAAAAAGAACTTTTCGCTTCCGCTTTATTAAAAGAATTATACAAAGCTTTTCAAAGAAAAGTCTGTAACACCGAGGCATATATACTCTAACCATTGATGGAGTATATAATCAGCAGAGTTTGGTAAATAGATTAACATATATATACTGTTTAGATATTTCAATTTGTTTCTTTTCTTTATTATAAATGGTACTTTTCTGTAAGAAGTAAAGTAGATTTTCGTATCGTTATACCCTATAATTTTCTAAAAACTTACACATTAACGGCGATCAGGAATATACATATATAGCTTATATAAACCATTAAAAATACCTATTAAACCTTTAGTCAAAATTCGTAAACCCTTTTTAGAAAGAGTATATGTACAGAGAAAAAGTTGCATCTTAACGAAAATTATAATTAATACGCAACTATAGCATTCAATACCCCTTACCCCTTACCTCTACGCCTACCTAACTCTATTTCCCTCTATATCTCTTTAGGGAATGGGGCAACAAAAGAGTTGCAAGTTTTTGCTGTTGTGAATATTTTAAAAATATAACTAAGAAATTCATTTTTTTCTTTGTTTTTGTTTTTGTTTTTCAAACAGCAATTATTATCTTTCTATTATGCAAATTAAATGCATTGTTTAAGGCGACAAAACAGAAGAAACGGAAACGAAGGCGGAATGAGGTGAGGGAGGATGGAGGATGCTTCCTATCAACATGGCCATAAATCAAAAAACCGTTTTAATTCAATTCAATTAATTCAGTTTGATATCTAATTGGAGATATCCACTTTTCAAAATTGAAGCGACCCTAAAAAAAATTTGAAATAAAGCCAAATGATAAACCGTCTGCAGTCCACTTCAGGGCATGGCTTAAAAGGGGGTTGGGGCGGTGGGAGGTGTTTAGGTATGAAGTCGAACTGTGACGTCATTATGTAATCAAATCAAATAACGATTTGTACATTGTTAAATTTGTTGTCACCAGTCGATTTTCAACTGCTTTTGCTATGCCCTTTGTTTTCTTTTGTTTTATTTGCTGCCTTAACAAAAATGCAAATTTCTTCGCTTGTTTTTGCTCATACCCTTTAAAGATAGGGTATATGCGTATATTAATATATAAACAATATCAATTAAAAGGTTTTCTAATATTCAGGCTTATTTTGGTTTCAAAGGATTAAATGTCTATATCTCTTTATCAATCTAGATTTTTTGTTTCATACTATACATACTAGATTTTCGTGTAAGTATAAGAAATTTAACTTAAATCGTTTTAGATCTTTAATTTTTTAAGGCCTAAAGACAAAAAATGTTGAAAAAGTATCTACTTTAATATAAGACAAGATAAATTTTATTTTAAACATTTAGTTCAAAACTTTCAGCGATCTTAGGCGTCTAGAAAAACAGATGCTTTTTTCAATAATTAATTTTTCGTTTTGAATAAGCTTGAATATATTTAAAAAACACATAATCTCAAATTAGTCATGATGGTAAATCAAAGGTTTTAACTTTTTCCAATCTTCATTTAAATAATGTCTCATATAATAAATCTTATTTTTCCTTATAGAGAGGTATCTTTTGATCGTTCCTTTTGATTCTTTTGCCACTGAAATTTTTATTATTTGTCGTTCGATTGTTCGTCTTTGTTTTTTTTCTGCATTTTTTTTTTTTTTTGCTTTTGCTTTTAGCATAATGTTTTTGTTTTTCTGTATTTTATTACGTGACAACTTTGAATTAGTCGTTTGTTTTGACTTGTGTTTGATGCCCGCCTGTTTTTGATATCCAATTGTGAATGGTTGCCAGAGGTGGCGAGGACGGGCGGGGAGGGTGGTGCCAAGAGTCTTCAATAGGTAAGGAAGTGGAAGTGATTGGGTTCACTGTATCTTGGCATCGAGCGGTGGTATCTTTTTATACATATTTTGTCTTTGTGTGTGGCTGAAAAATTATTTGGTGTCGCATTTTTTATTGACCAACTGACACATAAAATCATATAGTAAAATCAATCCACAAAAGAAACATAAGACCTCACAACGATCCGAAACTGAATTGTAAATGAAAGGTGGAAAAGTGAAAGAGACGGGAATAGACACAGTTAAAACCACTATCTTTAATTGTTGATTAATGTTTAAATGATGAAATAACATTGTATTTTCATTAGCTTTAAATTAGATTATGCATATTGCTAGGTAAAAGACACTCAAGCAATAGATACAACTTAAAGAAAGATTTTAGATAGAAAATATCAAAAAGGCCTTGAAACTTTGTAGTCCTTAGACCCTAAGGAACTCAAATGGGGAAATTCCTTCCGCAATCGGAATCAGTTTTAATTTAGTAGACGCGGTATCTATATAAAAAGAGATATTATGTACTTGTATAATTGTGAATCAGTTGTGAAATTCAGATTGCTGATCATTTTAGCCAGATATAAGATTCAATTAGCATTTGCATTAAACTCATTAACTGCAGTAATTACATATAATCAACAATTTGAAAATTTACATACATATTATATGTACATCTAATTGTAAATACATATATCACATTAATGAATTTGTTTCAAAACTTATCGCATTTTGAATCTGTCTGAAAACACACATTTGCTAATTAAGACTATAAACTAATTTCACCTAATTAATGAAGAGCGATTTAAATTGGATTTACGAATGGGCCACAGATGAAGATTGAGTTAAAACTGACAGCTCCACAGACACCTTCAAGTAAAATGCCACGAAAGTTTACACAATGTTCAGTTTAAATGAGAGAAGAGGTGTCATATGGAAAATAAACTGACTGACAGACAGAGAGACAGTCAGTCAGACAGACAGACAGACAGACAGAGAGACAGGCAACAGCAGACAACTAAATCAAGTCTAAACATTTACGAAATGCTTCGTGTTGAACCTCGGCATCGAAATCAATTTTGCTCAAATTTATTACATTAATTCGTGAACCTGACCAACCGCAATAATTTCACAATAAAATTACAAATATTCAGCGACAATTGAATACCCTTAAATTAAATATTTTTTATAATTGTTAGAAGTTTAAATATTAGCAATTGAAAATTGAAAACTGTTTGAAATTCAGTTTAATTTTTATAATCTAAGTTCTTTTTATTTTAAAATTAATTACGTTTCCGTTTTTATTAATAATATAAATAATAAATGTTCCTGCATAGCTTAATTTTATCAGTAAATAATAAATAATTGAGGAATATAAATTTAAAATATTCATCACATTCTACATAAACAATTTTCATTTTTCTTAATGGATAAAAGATCCCATGATTTAATATTTATTTAAATTCAATTTAGTGGCTTATAAAAAATATGTATTAATTTATTTTTCTCATTATTTTTTTTGTGTTTTATATTTCAAGATGAATACCTTATAAGCAACTGGAAATTCTCTTCAGGAATTATTAAATACTTTATAGACAACTGGAATTTCTTTTTAAACAAATAAATTATACATTTTTTATTTTAAATTCTATATCTAATAAAACAAACGTTTAAAAATTATAATTTTTAATTGTATAATTTATAATGTGTAAAAAAAATAATTGTTTATTTGTAAAACAAAAGGTTTTTTAAATATCAAAGATGTTAAATTATGAATTAATAATGAATAATTAATGGGTTTGCATAAGAGATGTTTGGCAATAACAGAAATATATAAATATATTATTATATATGTATGTATATTAAATATTATTCAAATATCAAAAGAAATACTATATAAAAACAAACATCTCAATAATTTTATTATACCCTCTGTGAACAAATTCTCTTTAATCTTTTTGATAATAAAAATGTTTATATAATTAATATTTGATTTACATTTGTAATAATTGGAATTTGTTTAGGAAAAAGAAATTCTTTAATTGTTAACTATTTAGATAATTGAATAATTTCATTAAGTTAAATTGATATTTTTATAGGGAAAGGGATGGTCCCATTAATTTAGTTTCAAACTACGCCCATGATTTAATATCAGGTCGTTGCGCACTGCATTTTCCATTTGCGGCATTAAATTACAAGAGGTGCCCAGTCGGACATGTCTTTGGTAACAAACGACAATGAGGGGCTTAAATGGGATTGGATTGGCTTGGGGATTGGGGATTGGATTGTATTTATGTATTGGATTGAATTGGATAGCGGAGACTTTTAGTGTGTTTACAGCTGATAGATTTTTGATTTGTTTGCACGCGACTGGCGTTGCGGATGGCCAACATTATTTAGTTTTTATTTTCGCACATTTTGCATAAATTAAGAGCCCCAAAGCAGAGCTGCTACCTCAACATTGTTGTTGTTGCTGCTGCTGTTGCTGTTGCTGCTGCCTGCTGCTGTTGCTGTTGCTGCTGCCGTTGCTGTTGCTGCTGCCGTTGCTGTTGCTACTATTTGCACCTATGTGAATTCAGTTAGCATTTCGGTGAGCGGCAGTTCGGTTTTGGGTACGGTATGGCTTAGATGGCCATTGGATAGTGTTTATAGTTATACACTAAAAGCCAAGCAAACAAATGAAAATTGTTATAAGAAAGACAAATCAAAGGTTTATAATGTCTCCACTCAATGAGATGGTGTTGTTGTGGCTAATGTTGATACTAGTGATGGGTTCATGGTCCACGGGTAGTGAAAGTGCTAAATTGCCATCAGAGCGTTTGCATCCTGCTGGCGTGGATTTCTTTGAGCACGAGTTTACCAGTGTGGGAAGTGCAGGTGCATTTAATTTAATTCATCGTTAATCACCGCTTATCTGAAATATATATGTGTTCTTTCTTATAGATAGTGACTATGATCCGTATGGGCCGGATATTGGTAATGATGATCTGGGTATTGACGATCCTGAAACTATGCCACGTCTTTTTCAAGGTGATATTGCCATCGATCCGTACACGTATATCACCCTACGCTTGGGCGTTAATCCAATGAAGCATCCAAAACGTTTATGGCCAAATGGTACCATTCCTTTTGAGATTAGTCCGCGGTATGTGAACCGAGAGCGAGAGTCGATTATCCAAGCACTGAAGACCTTCAATTCGCTGACTTGCATCAAATTTGTGCCATATGATGGAGAAGTGGAGGACTATTTGCTTATCGAGCCACCAGAGGAGGGTCCCCAGGGCTGTTGGTCCTATGTGGGTAAGCGTGGTGGTGAACAAGTAGTCTCCCTTCAACGTCCCGATTCCACCAGCGCCCACTGCTTTAGTAGCGAGGGCAGGATCATGCACGAACTGATGCACGCCATCGGCATCTATCATGAGCAGTCCCGGGCCGATCGAGATAACTTTGTGAAGATACACTGGGAGAATATTGTGCCGAGATTCCGCAAGAATTTCAAGTTAATATCTCGAAAGAGAGGCAAATACACTTTCGACTACGATTATAATTCGGTAATGCACTACGGTGAGTTCTATTTTAGCAAACAGAAGGGTGAGAAACCCACAATGACACCGCTGCAGCCTGGAGTACGAATTGGTCAGAGGAAGACAATCAGCAAAATCGATTGCTTGAAGATCAATGAATTGTATGGTTGTCTCCAAGGTAGACGAGCTAAAATGTACAGGACCTTTTGTCATCTTCTAGGACTATAACTATTTATATTGTATGTATTTGCTTTGTATGAATCATATTGATTTAGTTGTTTAATAAATTATTTGCTTTGCTATTCTGTTATAACAAAAAGTCATTGCATTCCCACGACTACTTCGGAAAAGTTTTCAAAACTCGCGCCAAATTTTATAGAGCCAGCCAACAGAGGGCGCCATACCCACTTTTGGTATTTTTATTAACAGATAGGTTAGCAGCCCACTGTTAACTTTTTATTGTTTTCTTTTTCTTAACATTAATTTAATCACCCAAAGCAGTTAACCATGATTATTGATTTATGATTTAATTTTAATGGTAGAGATATTTGGAAGCTATATAAAAAACTGACTGTTAATAAACTATTTAAGGAAAAATTAAACAGACTTCCTAAGATTACTCTGTTAACGAACAAATGTATGCTGTCGCTCAATGATATGAAAAATGCACAGGAAAAAATTAAACAAAATTAACTAGGAAACAAAAATACATATGTACATACATATATATGATACATCGCCGAAATGTTGAAACTTCTGCAAATAATTTAATAGATGCCTGAAATTACTAATAAAGTACTGAATTTATTAAAGTTGGTAGTATATATGCAAATTTTGATAACACAAAACGAACAAACTCAGCAACTTACTTCATATATTCGTAAGATCAACGTTTTTGTTTGTATACATATTTGAATATTCAATCAGCAAAATATTATTTCGGATTCTTAACATAATAATTTCGAGTGTGCCAACTTTTTCGTATTCTAGCTTAAGAAGCATAGCTCAAAACGGAGTAACAGCGATATTAGCGAGCTTGGCAACACTGGTTCAGTGTTTTTTTTGTTTTCCTGGTAAGTATTTTTTGATTATAATTTTTCTTTGATTTTGAGGTTAGGTAAGATAAGCACGCGCGGATTACGCGCCCGCGGTGGAAAAAGTGAAAATATTGCAGTAGTTTTGGTGGAAATTGTTAAAAAAAATTGTTAAAAAAATGCTAAAATTAATGCAATATATAGCGCGAAAGTCGTGTGAGGCTGTACAACAGCCTGCATGTAGCTGGCGCAATTTATTGATTTCACCCAAAGCGGGAAAAGAGAAATGTATAACGCAACGCCGCCATTTTCTTTTTTCTTCGACCAACAGAACGACCAGCAACGGTGGTTTCGCTTCGCTCTGCACAGAACATCAAACACACGGGAGACCGAGTAGCCGTAATCAACAAAAGCATCAATTGCTACTCACTGGCCCAAAGGAGTCCTTAGTTGTGCCCATATTTAGAATATTGTTACCCAGTAGTTCCCAGGCACAGCGTGCGTTTCATTTATCGCCCATTCGATTCGATACGTCAAAGGCAGCAGCCGAAAATCTCCCAGCAGCAGACAAGCAGGAAACTAATCCGCCCTCAATAGCAAGGAAATCGTTTTTACAACTTTCAACAGACCAAGACGAGGAAATCAAAATTGCAGGCATAATGTAAGTAACTCCATATTAATATTTGTATGTATTTATATCAAATTAATTGCCTATGAAACGTAGCGAAAAGAGACTGCTGTAGTCATATAGTAGTTGTTGTTTTTGCTGCTACTGCTGATTTTGGTTTTTTTCCGTCGCCATTTTCTTGTGTTCGCTTTGCTCTCGGTGTTCGTGAATTTTTTGTGTACACCTACAAAGCGAACGACAGTGGCAGAAATGATGAGTAATTAATTGAGAGTTTGAAAAACGATATAGATATGCGGGGTCAAAGCACATGGCTGGGGGAAGGAAATGAAAAAAAATTAAGCATATGCCTTCTGCATGTTTTTATTCCCTTTCTCCAGTTTTACTGCTTCGGTTAAATTGATTACTACATGGATAATTTTGTATTTTGGGGCTCTCCGCAAGCAACAACTAACTGGCAAGCAGAACGACAGCGCACGTCATAAAAAGAATTTGCTTGATTTGTGAAACGTGTCTTTGCTTCGTTTGCTTTTTTATAGCATTTTAATTTGTCTCTATGCTAAAACACGAAACACGCACACATCGACATATAATGTACCAAACTATGTGTGTGTGTGTATTTGCTCGTGTGCTTGAGTGTGTCGGCGGCGGCTGTCACTACAGACTATAGCTGTCTCGCTCGCTTTCCCCCAAGAGCAACGTGTTTATACGAGTGAATTATGATGAAATAGAGTATTCTGTTTAAATTCGTGAACTTTCAAGAGAATCTTATTAGTATTTCAGGGCAATTTGTTGTAAAGTTTTCCCAAAACGGGTTTTTTAAAGCACGAAATTTTAGTTTTTGGTAATGAGTTACTTTATCCGATTTTTTTTATTTTAATAAGAAATGGTAGAATTTGATTATATGACAATAATATAACACCGTATAAACACTGCCTTAGTCGAAAATGTCATATGACGCCAATTGATTATGATGAGCCTCTGCTCACTCCGCTCTATGCCTTTTTGCATGTCACCGAGCGACAGGTAGAGACACACACCAATACACACAAAGAGAACATACATTTAGTCAAGACATTTGGCTGTCTCATAAACGCTATGAGCGTTCCGTTTCCATTCATTTAGTTAGTTGTGAGCCAAGTTTGCGTGCCAATAGCAATAGCAGCCTACAAAAAAAAGAAAAAAAAAATAGGCAAACATAGGTAAGAACGGCCCAAATTGACAGAGGAATAGACAAGCCAAATCGTGATAGTTGAACTTTTGGGTAGTTGCAAAAGGAAGGGGTGCTCTAAATGACGGTAGCAGGAGGTAGGGTGGGTTGTGTCCCTCACATAGATTAATGTCAGAGTAGTAAACAGTTGTGTTTTGCTGTTACAAGTCAGTCGCCCCCGCAGTTTGTTTGATGGAGAAGAGTTGTTTAGTTGAGCAATTGGAGGGCATGTCTTGCACATGTACATATGTATGTCTATTTTGTTGTGTGTGTGTATGTGTCTGACTGTATCTTTGTGTTGTGCTCAAATTGCATGTTGTTGTCAATCAAATTTGCTTTACTGTTTGTATTATTCGAAATTTATTTAATTTCCTTAACACGCAATTAGTTTTATTTAAGTTCATTGCGGTTGTCTTGCTGTCTCACTCTGGCACAGGCCAGTGCCATCAGCAGAATTTTGTCAGCTGTTTAGCAGCCGCGTATACAAACAACCAAGTAAAAGAGAAAAAAAAAATAAAAAGCAGAAAAGTTGAAAGAGTTGCCAGCCAGGCCGAAAGTCGAAAGTCAGTCTAAAGTCAGACGTCTAGAAGCATCCCAAAGAGAGCCCGAAGCAAGCATGCGAGCAAAGTAAGCTGAGCTTATTATTTTAGTAATTGGTATTATTATTTTTTTCCTTTGCATTAATTCTTTCTATTACTAAAAATACTGCTCAAGAAAGGGAAAATATTTAATTGTTACATAATTACAGTAGCCACTCGCAAATAATAAATTTTCAAATGGTCATACAATAATAATCTAATATGTACCAAAAAATATACATATTTTTCTCAATTTGTCTGTCTAAATTCACTATAATCAACTAAATAGATAACTATTTACTTAAAATTCTACTACCAATATTTAGCTTTTCAATGAAATATCGTGACCTATTCATTTAATATATTTATTTGCTGTATTACCATACATGCTTGGCGTTCAAATTAAGTTAAAACCAATTTTAATTCAAAGTCCATTTCTTTTTTCCGACTTCGAGCAACAAAAAATAACTAAGCGTAGGTTTATTATTCATGGCGATTACCAATAAAATTAAATAATTGAATCTCTGTCCAACTTTTTATTATCTAATGTGTTTACAAGAACAAACAAATTGGCACTTTATCTTTCGAGTTGCTTCTTTTTTCCTTTCTTGGGCCTTCCTTCACTCTTCGCTTAAAAAACATACCATTTATATGTTTATAACTTCAACTTGAGATTGACATTTTTAACGTATGTATTAATATCTGTTTTTTCAGGGCACCACACGATCGTGATTTTGGTCACAATGGACGCGGTGGCGGTAATCGAGGAGACCGCGATGATGACCGACGTGGTGGTGGTGGTGGTACTCGCTTTGGAGGTGGCGGCGGCGGCGGCGGTGATTACCACGGTGTACGCAATGGACGCGTAGAGAAACGTCGTGATGATCATCGTGGTGGCGGCGGCAACCGTTTTGGTGGTGGTGGCGGCGGCGGCGGTGGATTTGGTGGTGATCGTCGTGGTGGTGGTGGTGGCGGAGGAGGCGGCAGCCAAGATTTACCAATGCGCCCAGTAGACTTCACCAATTTGACACCGTTCAAAAAGAACTTTTACCAAGAACATCCAACGGTTGGGAATCGCTCGCAATACGAGGTTCAACGCTATCGTGATGACCACGAAATCACTGTCCGTGGACAAGCGCAGAATCCCATTCAGGACTTCAATGAAGTCTATTTGCCTGATTATGTAATGAAAGAGATTCGTCGTCAGGGCTACAAAGAGCCAACAGCTATTCAGGCTCAAGGATGGCCAATTGCCATGAGCGGCTCCAACTTTGTTGGCATTGCCAAGACCGGCTCGGGCAAAACATTGGGTTACATCTTGCCGGCTATTGTACACATTAACAATCAACAGCCATTGCAACGTGGCGACGGACCCATTGCCCTGGTGCTCGCACCAACACGTGAGTTGGCCCAGCAAATTCAGCAAGTGGCTACAGAGTTCGGCTCATCGTCATATGTGCGCAACACATGCGTCTTTGGCGGCGCACCGAAGGGAGGCCAAATGCGTGATCTGCAGCGTGGCTGTGAAATTGTTATTGCTACTCCCGGCCGTCTTATCGATTTCCTATCTGCTGGTTCGACAAACCTTAAACGGTGCACTTACCTGGTATTGGACGAGGCCGATCGCATGTTGGACATGGGTTTTGAGCCCCAGATTCGTAAAATTGTCTCACAGATTCGTCCCGATCGCCAGACGCTCATGTGGAGTGCCACCTGGCCAAAGGAGGTTAAACAATTGGCCGAGGATTTCCTTGGCAATTACATACAGATCAATATTGGCTCATTGGAACTGTCAGCCAATCACAATATCCGCCAGGTGGTGGAGGTTTGTGATGAATTCAGCAAAGAAGACAAGTAAGATAATTATGGAATTATATTCGCAAAGCTTCATATTAATTCTATTCTTTTTACAGATTGAAAAGCCTGCTGTCCGATATCTATGACACCAGTGAGAATCCCGGCAAAATCATCATTTTTGTGGAGACAAAGCGTCGCGTAGACAATTTGGTACGCTTCATTCGCAGTTTTGGAGTCCGCTGTGGAGCCATTCATGGCGACAAGTCGCAGTCGGAGCGTGATTTTGTCCTACGTGAATTCCGTTCGGGCAAATCAAATATTTTGGTAGCCACCGATGTGGCAGCCCGTGGTTTGGGTAAGTTTCTAATTACTAAATCGGTGCTACATGTCGTCCATCCATTTGGGAGAAGAGGCTATTAGTAGTAAAAAGGGGGGGAGGACCTTTAGATTGATTTATTTTAGATCATACTTAGTTTCACATAATTATAGTAGGGCTTTTTGCTTACATCCTCTTTCACCTTAGAGATTCACCTTAACGAAAATAATCATACATCACACGCCCACCCACACACACACTATATACTTGCCAAACGCCATTCCAACAATTAATACCTCCCATTTCCCCCCCGACCCTGCGAGAGAACATACAATAAAATTATTGTTTTTTTTATTAGTTCATAAGTCAAAATGCCAAACTTTAATAATCAACTTGCATTTATTTCCCCTTTTCCCCACCAACTCCTACCACCATCCAACCCTTGCACCTGACCCGACCCGACCCAACCCTTGAAAAAATAATGTATACAAATACATATTGTCTTTGTGCGTGTCTCTCTCTGCCTCTTTCTCTCTCTCTCTCTCTGTTTCTCCCTCTCTCTCTCTCTATCTTCTTTCTCGTTTACAGAGGCCGTTTATTGTAGTATGATGGGGAGGATAATAAATGATAAACGACCATTGCAAGTACTCGTATCTTGAGCCGACTTTTGCCTATATATTTGAACGAATATATATATATAATAAACACATGTATACATATATATATTATATATATGTATGGTAAGTGTGTATAATGAAACAGTTGACAATTGAGCAAAAGGATCGAAAATTAATCGTTCGTTGGCGCCCATACGAGACGAATGAGAATAATGAGTATGAGAAACTATCCCCAACATCATGCATCATACGTGGCCTCTGCAGTCAATTTGAGAAAGAGTTTTTGAATAAACCAAAGAAATCAACCAAGCAACCAACCACACTCAATCCCAGCCCAGTTGAAGGCGGCGCTACCAATGCAGGCATATATAGACATCAGAGAGGCGCTGCTGTCGTCGGTCGGCCCGGTTGGCTAAGCACGAGTGCGCACACATCGTATTACAACATCAGTCAGCATCAGCGCCCGGCAGCAACAGACAGTATCTTGAATCCGGTGAACGTTGAAACGGTGATCGGTGATCCTGCCTTGCCAGAGGATGCACAATTACCACCACAACCAGTTCCCACTCCAACGCACTCACATAAAAAAAAACGTTCACACAAGCTCCCACGTAAACAAATATACACCCCACATCATGACATTTGCTCATGCCCACATACACCCACACAGACACCAATCAAACACCAGCAGCAAATAGCACGCCCAGAGCCTCCTAGTTGCTTGTGAAGATGACCGAATGGGATTAATGGGAGAGCTGTGTGATGGTGGGGTAAGGATGCGGAGTTTATGATGATGATGATGATGCTGCTGCCCACGTAGTCGCTGCTGCTGTTGAGTGCGCCTAGCTACCAATTGAGCCACCACGCCTACTGCTGCCGCGCCCACCTGCCTGAGCCGTCGCCTGTGTCTGCATCATATAAAATTGGTGGTGGCAAAACTGATCTCCTGGACACGCCGCTTGTTGTTGTTGCCTTCTGCCTCGGGGGGGCCGTCCCCCCTCCGGGTCCAATGAATGGCATGCGTGCGCCGCCAATGCGTCCTCCTCCTTCTTTCGTTTCATCTGGAGGATGCCCGGCGCCGCCCGTTGCCGTCTTTGGCCCACATATACAGAGTCGAGTTCGAGTTTAGAGAGCCAAGTCTCGAATTTAAATCGAGACCAAAGGCGCACGCGGTGCTCAAGCGCAACAAACTCTCGCCGCTCGCTTTTCTTCGTGCGATTTGATATTTTGATATATGTATATATAATTTCGGGAGAGTTTGGAACCACGAGCTGCACGCGGCGCCACAAAAACTTTGAGATTAATAATTGAGAGAAAAATTGAGTGAAACAATTTATAGCACCCAAGAAGGTAACGTACATTTTGAAACATTTTCTTTTTTCTAAAAAAAAAAAAAAAAAAAAAAAATACAAAAGTATATCTTAGTAAAAAAAAAAAAAACAACCAACCACAAAACCCAACAAAAATAGTAGTCAATGAACTTTTTTTACCTACTTAATTAAAGTAAAAACTAAAAATAAAATAAAAAAAGATTTAAAAAAGACAAGTGTATTCAAAGTGTAAAAGACATCTCGGAAATGAGCTAAAAATTGTTACAAAGCGAGCCTAGAAACTAAACTAAACTATTTGGCAATTTGAAAACTATTATTAAAGATTTTTCTATATATATTTATATACATATGCATGTGAATGCATATCCCCTGAATCCGTTAATAGAATAGTATCCCTCACTTATTCAGTATATATTTCATTTCTCCTTACGAAAACGTGCAGATGTGGATGGCATCAAGTATGTCATCAATTTTGACTACCCACAAAATAGCGAGGACTATATCCATCGCATTGGACGTACTGGACGCTCGAATACCAAGGGTACTTCCTTTGCCTTCTTCACAAAGAACAATGCCAAGCAGGCTAAGGCACTTGTAGATGTGCTAAGAGAGGCTAATCAGGTGAGAAAATATAAACAACTGTTTCTTATACTTGAAATGCTAATCGAATGGTACTTTCTTTTATATTCCAGGAAATCAATCCTGCCCTGGAAAATCTTGCCCGCAATTCCCGCTACGACGGTGGCGGTGGACGCTCCCGTTATGGCGGTGGCGGCGGCGGCGGCGGTGGTGGTCGTTTCGGTGGCGGCGGCTTCAAAAAGGGTAGCCTGAGTAATGGACGTGGTTTCGGTGGTGGCGGCGGCGGTGGTGGTGATGGAGGACGACACACGCGTTTCGACTAAACAAAACAGAAAAAAGCAAAAGAAACTACATAGAGTAACTGAATGATTTTTTAGTAGCAAAGAAACTAAAACAGCGTCTAGATCCTAAGTTAAATTAAGTTCACAGCCTAAGTTTAAGTTGTTCTACAACTTCGTTTATCATCGTTGTGGAAATTAACAAAACCCGCTAATGGTTATATAGATTTCTCAGACACACCACACACTCAACAAAAAACCACTCAATCAATCATGCGTCGTAAACAAATTCACAAACATAGCACATTTTATGTTTCAATATTATTATATATAAACTTGTAAATTATTTGACGCTGCCCTAGAGTGCAGCATTCTCATTGCAAATGAAAAAAAAAACATGTCATCAAACACTTTTTACTTAAAAAACACACCCAAACTTTTTTAATATGATGTGATAATTTTCTAATTTAATGCAATGATATCACCCCATTAAACTAAACTTAATATACTACAAAATAATCGCAGTGCGTTGTCGTCGCCGTCGTCGTCGCGAAACATGAAAATGTTTGGTATACAAAAACGAAGCAACAAGGATCATCATTCCCGTCTGTCCCTTGATGTGACAATGAGCAAAGGCAAGAAAAGAGTATGGCCTTTGTTTGAAATTCTTCAATTTACTTTTTGGAAATGAACTTTTTCTTTTTTTTTACTTGGGAGTATTTTTTGGAATCACATTTAATACAAAAGAAAACCTACTGTGTAATAATAATGTACAAGGAGAGAAATTCTCACTTTCAACTTAATTTCTTGGAAAAATAATAAATATGTATGTGTGTATACCAACAAAAAAAAAAAGGAAAAAAATCAAAATTCTTCTCCCCCGTGTGTTTTTATATATTAAATTCAATTAAAGTTTAAGCCAAAGGCGTAGCGCACCGAACAAAAGAAACTTCACTCACTGTCCCGAGGCATGAGGAGGGAGCCTACAGGCAAAAAAATGATGTTGAAATCATTGACAAAGGACTTAGGAGGATTGGTGGGGTGAATGTTGGACTGAAAGGCGAGTGGTGTAAAATAAGCGTGATTGCAGAAATATTTTTGCAGACATCATTAAATGTAACACTTAGACATACCAGAAAGTGTCAATCCCTAAACCCAACAACCAGTACGGCGCCGCCGTCTACTGGCGTCAGATAAGAAATCGCACTTTGAAAATGGAAGTGCTACTGGCTATATGTATGTACGAGGAGGAGGAGGCTCCGCGGCGAGCAACGGTCGCATCACAAGTCGACAACGCCACCAACCGTGTCTGACACCACATTTAGACGCAATGAAGCCAATTCACTTTCGAGTTTCGATGGCATGAAGAAGGAAGGGCTACAAGGACACAAGGCATCGCCTTTGGATTTTAGGGTTTTCTTTATTTCTTTTTTTTTTCCTTTTCAGCTTTTTTGTTTTGCACAATGCTCATATTTCTTCTGACAACTTTAGTATTGAGTCGTCGGTGTAAGGGGGAGGAGGGGTGGAGGTTGCGAGGTCGGGGGCGTTTGCCTCCATTACATGACTATTTTACCGTAGCTGAAGCTGCCTCTGTCAGATGCTTTCGGCCGATAATGACGATGCTAAGGGCGACGTGAGTGTGGTCTGCGCCCACTCGAAGGATGGGCTTGCAGTCGTCGTCCTGCGGTTGCGGTGACTACAAGTGAGTCGAACGTGGGGCGAAGGAAGTAATTTGTTAAATTGTTTGAATTGGGCAAAGTCGTGGAAATGGGCGAAATCACTTGGGGGTGAGAGAAAGTATTACATTGGGAGCTAAACGTGATATTCGCCGCTTGTCCTTCGAGAAAACTCTTTCGTTAATGTTGATAACAGGAAGAAACGAGGAGTTTGTGCTCAATTTTGAAAGAAAACTAAAACTAGTTAGGTAACAGTTAGACATGCTAATCGATTAAAAAGCCGACAAAAAGTTTAAGGCACGTTCAAGGCTAGTACATCCAAATTTACACACGTACATACATATATACATACATACATGTATGTACACATACATATGAGTACATAGAGACGTCTGAAACCACTCAATTGTATTTAAGAAATTGCACAGAGAATACTTTTGAAATCATTTGAATAATATAAAAATTTTAGAAACAAGATTCCTTATTTCCTTTGGATACAAAAGACATGAAATTGTTTTTTTTTATAAATAGAAATTATTTAAAATTTAATAATATACATATATGTAGGTATCAAAAGATTTGCTTATTCAACTTTAATATCTAAGCACTTTGCAAACAATTTTCATTATTATTTTTAAACAATTTTTTCTGAGGCGACAGAGAAAAGAAGAGAAGATGAAGGTAATTTACTGATTAACTAAATGTAGGGCATGGCATGGAAATGAGTTTCTGTTCTCATTTTCTGTTTTATTTTTATTTTTATTTCTTCAATTTTCTTAGGCAAAGGGCACTTAACTAATAAAGAAGAAGCAGGTCAATTTCTTAGCTAGACGCTTGCGCGATTTCTTTTTACAAAGGGAGATGCCGCCAGCATAAATTCATTAAATTTGCCTAATTTCGTTTTCGCCACACAACCAGACACACACTCACACACACACGCACACATACACATACAATTCGACAATTGCCTAAGCGGTGGAAATAAATGAGGACCGGGCCTAAGTCAAGACAACCAGTTGAAATTCATTGATTGTATTTACAACACCCGCGACGACAGAACGTTGCCAACCACCTACCACACATCCCCACTGGTACACACACCCACATGCATGCATATATGTATGTACATATGAGCCCACACTTTGGTAATTTGACGCGTTATCACTTGTGTTGAGTTTGTTATCATTAAGCAGACGCGGGCTGATGTACTTAAGCCAAATCAAAACTCAAGCATACATACATACAAGCCAGAAAAGAAACCAAATCTAAACCGGCGCTCAAGTTAATAAAATCCACGCCTACCCAACCAACCGCCCCGCACGCACATTAAGCACGCCTTAACTACCAATCCAGGCAAGAGACCCGTCTCCAGCTTCAGTTCCCGGCTCATAGTATTTAGCCTACTTGGACTGGGTAGTGGGAGTGGGAGTCGCTTGTTTTTGACAACTTGGGCATAATAAGACATTAACTTCATGCACATCAAATACTTTATTTATAGGCGTCTAGAGTGTGTGCGTGTGTGTGTGTATGCGTTGCGATTTCTTCCTGTAGCCACTTCAAACGGCTACGACTGCCACGCCCCCCCATCACATGGCGCAAGCCAACATCGTCTTAGATTTCTCCAGCGTGCTCATAATTTCATCCAATGGCCCCGCATTCATGTCTTTTGCCCTGGTCGGAGCATCTTCCAGGTCCTTCCATACGCTTGCTTGATTTTTAATTTCGTTTTAGCTGTTGTTTTTGTTGTTCGACTGCTTTAACGTAAATCTTTTCTTTTATATTTTGTATGTTCGTCGATATTCGTCTCTCTCTCTCTCTCTCTCTTTTCGCTTTCTCCCTCGCTCTCTGTGTGTACGAGTATGTCTGTTTATTTACCATCGACTGTGCCAGCCTGCCAGCCTGTCTGTTTCGCAAATTAAGTGCAATTGCTTGAATTTAATTTCATGCAAATAAAAGTTTTGATTAGACCTCTTCCTCCTACATACATATATGCATAAGTACATACATACATATATCCTAATTTTCGTCAGGAAGACAGTTGGCAGTTGTCCTGGTGTTTCCCTGGCCTTTTCTGACACATGTGGAAGCCATCGGCGGTGTCTTGTTTGTAATTAGGCACTTGGGCATGCATGTGCTCAGTCAGGCATTGACAGCACACATACACACACATACACCCACACCAACATTCCCACACACACATATCTACATAAATATGTGTTTGCCCAAGTGGCTTATGCGTAATATAAAGCAAAAGGCATCAAATTTTTACTCAAATACATTCAAACAACAACATAGACAACCATAGACAGTTATCTACATATTAATGTTTCTATATATATATGTGTATATATGTGTGTATGTATATATGTATTTATGTTTATCAGCACGTGGGGTAATATAAACTGCTGCAATTTGATTTAATTTCAACGATTTCTAACTGTATTTCAAATTATTGCCCCAGAGAAAAAGGAAAATCTTTTGTGAAAAATGAGAAACAAAAGCTGATATTTCATTTTTTAACTAATTCCAGTAGATAAGATATTTAACTAATAAACTAAAATAAAAGGAAATTGCATATAAAAGGCATCAGACATTAATATTGGAACCTTAATTCGTTTTGGAACTATGTATTTGGTACAATGATTTTTGTGACGTCATAGAATTGATACACAGAAGAAGAAAATTTCAAATATTTATTTAAAATGGTAGCTTCTTTTGATGATTTTATGATTTATGTATATAAAGTCATTTATATAGAATTTACATAAATACACACATGTACTTGTATACGTGTAAAAATAGGAATAGGACATAATTAGAGTCAAATTCGAGTTAAAATGATTAAAACAAATCAAAGTAGTACTTGAGGAACTTATGTACATACATACATACATACATACATACATAAATATACATATGTATGTGTAGGAGGTATATTTCCATGCACAATATATATAAATATCTATTAATAATACGAAACTCTTAGCTCCAGTCACTTTATTTCATATGACAGATTTTATGCCTTGGAGTTAATTTGATTTTGTGTTCACTATACCAGAAGATGGCAATAGAAGATGGGGAACGGTGAAGGAGTGTTGGGGGAGGAGTGAGAAAATGTAAGTTCGTGTTCGAGTTGGATAGGAAAGGGACATCTGTGCCATTTAGTTTGCCCTTTTATGCCAAAAGTTGGTACAATTTGTGTCACATTTTAGATGGCTCTCTCTATGCTGCCTCCGTCTCAAACCAACTCTCTCCCTCTATCTCTGTCTTTGTCTTTCGGAACACGAAACATAATTCAATAAAACGTTGGGCAACATGCCGCCGTAGAGGAACCGCCATACCTCATCCATCCATCCCTCAACCATACCCATCAACATTCCCTGCATAATGATGTCGCAGCACATTACATATTATGTAAATATAAAATTCAATTGTTTAAGCATTTAGCAGGCTGCATAATTTATTAAAATGGCACACCTGACGCATACCACCAGCCGGGCAGAAACAAAAGGCAATGGAAGGAAGTATAGACCATAGGATGGGTTTTTGGGATGAATGTGGATGGGTGTTGATGCTGTGATGACTATGGCTTCTGTTAGAGCCAGTTTACCAGAATGTTGACGTCTATTGGCTTTTGTTGTAGTGACGCGTATATGAGGTGCCTGACAGGAATATGGATGTATATATGTTAATACATATGTACATATATACATACATATATAAACAGATGCCAACCTGTAAAGGTGCAACATGGACTGCATGCGGTGATGAAAATTGATTTTTAACCAGTCAACGTCGGAGATCGCCTGGGTGCATGTCGTTAGCAAATCATAAAAGTGTGGCCGGCTTTACTCAGTAAGCTTAATAGTTGTTGTTTTGTCATCGCATAATAAGGCAACAAGGCAAGGCAAGGCAAGGCAAGGCAAGGCAACAGCATCAACGAGTCAAAGCATCTTTCCTTACCCACTGATGTTGATGCTGATGATGAAGCTGATGCTGCTGTTGTTGGCTCCCACTGCAGTTGACATTAAGTAAGATGAATGGCGTTGACGTTGCGTGCAGCATTTAGCGCTGATCCCTTTTGACTTAATATTGATGCCATGAGACGTCTTTAGTGTGAAATTCAATTTGGCTTCCGTGAATTTTCTTCTTTTATTTTTTTTTTTTTGGTCAACTTAATTTTCATTCAAGTTATAATGGTTTGCTGCTGCTGATGACCCTCATAGATGTTGTTATTGTTGTTGTTGCTGCGGTTGCTATTGCAGTTTTTTGCAGGAGCAATCTGTCGTCTTGATGCTAAATTAGCGTTTCAAATATGCACAGAACTTGATGTTGTCGTTAGCCAACCAACTGATTTTCCATATTAAAGTCAGTTTGTTGTTATTGCTGTTGATGTTAATGTTGCTGCTGCTGCTGTTGCTGCCTGGACGCGCACTTTATACAAGATTTATTGCTATTTAAACGACGCATAATGTGTCCTGGATGCTGTTGTTGTTGTTGTTGTTGTTGCTGCTACTGCCAGACACACCAATACACAAACATACTCCTTGACAACGTGCTCAAGTGGCTGGCTGCTCCTCCTCCCCCATTCCATACCCATCTCTTACCACATCTCTCACTCTCTCTCTCGCTCTCTCCCCAACAGTATGTGCAATATTTTATTTACATTTTTCACTTCTCATCGTCGACGTCGCCTGCCCGAGCACACACACATATATATATATATATATATATATTTATATATATATATCCTGTTGTTGAATCCTTTTTGCGCCCTCCTGATGTTTGTTTTTATTGCTCCTCTTGCTAGCCTTTCTTTACAATTTTTTTTTGTTGCCACCCAGCGGGCTTTTTGTTTTTGCTTTTACTTTCTTTTTATTTGCATTTTTGTTTCCATTTTCTAATGAGCTGTAATTTCTTCTTTTATTTGCAGGCGTCATGCGTATACAAACAACACAAATACACACAAACACACACACACATACACAGTAGCAACAGTAGCAACAACAACAACACGCTTTGATTACATGTGTCTGAGGTGTGAAAAACACTTCTAATATGCAAATTGCTTTCTTTTTATTCTCTTTTACCATATTCCCCAGTCTTAGTTCTTCTGTGGTGACGGTCTCTTCTGGCATGGTCTCAATGTCAGTTGTCTGTCAACTTGTTGTCCTTGTACCGTTGCTGCAACATGCAAGTACCAGGACCACCATCAGTACGAGGAGTAGCAGCAGAGCAGCAATTATAATTGCATTCCAATCAACCGTAATGTATATGATCCATCCCCCAAATACCGCCCCCTCCTCCTATCCTCCTTTTTGTCACGTTATTGCAGTTTTCCACATGCATAATCTGTTTTTAATTAATTTACCATCTCAATAATGAAAACCGTTGGTAAGAATAATTAACAAATGCCAAGCATGCCATTCAAGTTGATATTTCAATTCAAGGTTATGGTTAGATAAGAGTTATACTGATTTAAAGTTGATTAAAAATATTGATTTAAAGATATATCTTGAAATTTAAGCACATCTAGGATATAACTTAAGCGAATTTGAATACTTTTCGGTATAGAGAAGAACCAATTTGATCATAGTTGTGGCCACGTTAGTTCCCTCAAAATGTTTTCCACTCTAAATTTCTCGCTTTTCAAATATTGTTATAAATAATTTCTATATGGTACATATGAAATTGATATAATATATCTGTTTACTTATATTAGGTCATATAAATATATTTTTAAACATCATTTGTTTTTTAAAAGTGAATTTCATTTATAAATATAGGATTTATTTTTTTGTTGATTGTTTGGTAACTAGAAATTGATCTAAATCATATGTATTAATTAATTAACGATATCCTTCGTACTTAAAACTAAATTTTACTCAGTAAATTGTGGAATCTAAAATAGAAGCACTAATACAATCACAGCTGGTTAGTCAATATTTTAAGAGATTAGATACACATACGCACGGAAAAAGAAGATTAGATCATTGATACCTTTTATATATTTAAAAGAATGCCTAATTGCCTTTATTTAATTGGGATTTGATATTCCGTTGTGAGTCTTCAAGGTCATTTGACATGGTTTTTTTTTTAATATTCTTTGTTATGCCTTTTGGCCATGTTTGGCCTTTGTTATCTAACACAAATTATCAGCATTGCAATTTGTTATGCACAAATTCAATTTGCTTAACATTTCATTGGGAACTTCTGGCGGTGCTGCCTTGAGGCGAATTCGCTTTGTGGTGCCTCAGATTCCGCTCTTTGCCCAATGCATTGCGAACTGGTAACCCTCCCCCAATGAAACTGACTTTGATTCTGAATCTCTAACTATGGCCATGAATGTTTCGCTTGCCTCCGCTACAGTTGGCCACCCAGTTGACTTGGTCGACTACTCCATTAGCCTTTGGAGTGTAAAATTGTGCAAACAATTTCAATTATCCCCGAAGACGCGCTGCAGACTGCTTGTCTGCTTCTACCGATGGAATGAGAGAAGAGAGGCGGGCAAAGAAGGAGGGAAGCGCCTAGGGGCCAAGATGACAGGCAGTGGAAAAGGAAAATATGTATATGTATACATATAATAATAAGGCCAATGAAAACAAGCATTATAATGGCCATGGATTCCGGCTTGTGTTTCTTTATTTTTTTTTTTTTGCTGCTGCTGCTTTTGTTGGGTATGCGAAATTGGAGCAGCTAAAATTTAGCGTGGCAATTGACTTCAAGTTTTTGCTTGCCACGGGTAAATGTAATAAAGCAGATGGAGCTCGAGTCGGAGTTGGAGTTGGAGACGTCGGACCATAAGGAGGAATCGGAATGCAACAAATTTGGGGCAAGCAACTTGGCTGGCCAAGTGAGTGAACTTTAAGCAAAAGCGGGCCACACAAATTGCAAGCTTATGGCCAATGAATGCAAGACATTGCACAAGACTGAACTGAATACCATCTTTCGAGACAAGGAGCCGACAAAAATACAAAAACTCAAGAAAAAAAATAATGAAAAAAAAAAAAAAAATAAAGACGAGTACAGCCGGAAATTGGCGGCCGCCATTGGCTTTAAAGACTTCTTTGGATGACTTTGCCTTTTGCCCAGTACTTTTTGTTCAACTTTCTTACTTTTTTCCGATATATGTAGGTATATAGTAAAGTATATATATTCGTTTTTCCTTTGCCTTTGCCAGCTGGCGGAGTTTTCATTCAATCATCCATTTATTTTTTGACCATTTTCCAAGACAACTTGGTGGTCACGTTGCCCATTGATGATGTGCCAGTGAGAGAGAGAGGACTAAGGTGGAAAACGACCAGATACTGAGATAGAGAAGAGAAAAGAAAGAAAGAGAGACAGAGAGAGAGCTAAGAAATGCTTTCAGCCGGAAGCGCAGAGATAACATTGTGTGTGTGTGTGTGTGCCCGTGTGTGTGTTCGAGTCTGACGCTTCATACATAAATGCAAGTAATGCGGAAAATATGAAAAATGTTTGGCCATGTAATAAAGGCGAAGCAGTAAGAGATGGAAGCGAAAGAACGCAACAGCAACGCCAAAAATGTGAAGCTCTACAAATACAATGAATATATATGTATATATGTATATATATGTATTATACATACAGTGAAAATAATAAAAGACCACATTACAAAGTGGCAAGCGTTATAATTGAAAATAAATACGGACAGTGAAAAGTGTCCTGAAAAAGAAAAAAAAGAATGCGGAAAAATGCCAGCCAGCTGCAAAGTTGTTCAGGGAAAATAAACTAATTGATGACTAAGGGATCGCAATTTAAGTATAAGCAGTAGAACTTAAGTATAGATACATTTGCTTTGTCATTCAGTCAGTCAACCATCAACTATTAAGGAAACAAAGTTCTACACAATGGTTAACTAACTAAACATTAAGTATATGTATTAACATTTAAGTATATATATTTAAAATTGACATTGTTTGAAATCAATTTTAGTAAAATTTCTTAGAAAATTTTCCAGTTAGTTTATATGCATACACAAAAAAAAAAAATATATATATATATTTGATTGTTAACTAGATGAAATGTTCCCAATTCTGGCTTCTTTTGTAGATATTCCTTTTGTTAACATAAATTCTAAAAATAAATAGAAATTCAAGGAATTGTTATTTGGCTGCGTCTCATCAACGTGTTTCGCCTCGTGTTTCAATCTTAATATAAATGAACAAATATACATATGTTTGTATGTATAAGTACTTATTTACAAGTATACAAGAATATAAGTACTTGTATATATTTATGTACGTAGCTATATAAGTCCCTTCTGGCTAAAGTGTTGCCCACTTCACAAAGTCAACTTACATAACAAACCAATTATCGTGGGTGCCAGTATCGACATAATTATGCGTTAAATTGCAACACAGTGAATCAGTAAACCGGAATTCGATACAAAGCATCAAAAATCGAACCTAAAGTCCAATTTCTGGCACATCATTTACACAAAAGAAAGAAAAAAACGAAAAAGTGCGGAAGGAATAACCAGAAGGGACATTTATTTTTTGGTCCCACCAAAGTTTGTATGCTCTTTTTATAGAAATATATATTAAATTAAAAGTTCACATAGTTCTATTATTGGAATTATGTTAAAAGGACTCTTCTAGGAAACCTTGTGATTGTCTGTTTATCTAATGTTTAATATAGTTTCCAAATTATCCTTTTTGTGATATTTTTTTAGTAATAAAAAATCAAATGAAACTGAACAAGAAAACTAAAGACTTTGCTATTTTATTCTTATACTGACTTAGTTATATATATATATATATATATATATATATATAATATTTAAGATACTCAATTGATCTAACAAAAATAAAGTCTCTTTTATATAAAGATTTATTTTAAATGATTCATAAATACTTGGAGATATATATACGACTGACTAGACATACTAACAAGAATATCAGATTCGATTAATTTAGGTTATATATTTTTAGTAGGTATATTAAACTCACAAATATCAAATTTCGTGGCATTCGGTTGAAAAACAACAGAGTTATTGAGGATAAACCTTATTCATGGCCGATCGTTCCTATGGGAGCTATATGATATAGTCGTCCGATCGGGATGATTCCGAGATATACAATGCCTTCAGGAAAAAGGAGCCTATGTTGAAAATTTCAGCTCTGTAGCTATTATGGTCTCGGAGCAGAAGCTGTTGATCCAGGCAGACGGAAAGACGGACAGACGGACCGAGCTAGATCGACTTGTCTATTCATGCTGATCAAGAATATATACACTTTATATAGTCGGAGATGCTTCCTTCTGTGCGTTGCAAACTTCTGACCAAAATTAATATACCCTCTGCAAGAGTATAAAAATAGAGTAATGAAATGGGGGGAGTGCAGAAAAAGAAAGAAAAATCGCTTTTCAATTGTGAATGTTGTCGATTTTGGGAGGGGTGTGTGTGTGTATAGCCAGTTGGGGTGGTCATATTTTCTTGTTTACTTCCCCTCCCTTTGCTCATGACCAAAAACCGAGCAAAGAACAACATCTGTGCTGTGTTGTGCAAAAGGCGCAATGGCAAATGAAAATTTGAAAATTATTGCAACAAGAGACGAAGAGTAGGGCACATCATTGAAATACTTTTCTTTTTTCTCTCTTTCTATCTCTCTCCCTCTCTCTTTCTCTCTCTCTCTCTCTCTCTCTCTGTGTATTTTTGGCACTTTTGGCGTAAAGCTGCTGCTGCCGTTATGATTATTATTATTATTGGCAGACGCCCTCTCACCTTCCCCGTCTCCTACCTTTCCCTTTTTCTACATACAATGCCCCTTAACAACAGCCTAGCAACAACAATGGATGACTGAGCTAAGGAATAATTTTTGTCGATCCAAATAAACGACAAATTTCTTCTTGCAGTGGCGTTTTCAACACTTTTTACATTTTCATTTGCTTGATATTATTGTTCTTGTTGTTGTTGTTGTTGTTGTTGCATTTGAAATTTATGACTTTTTGACTATATTGGCAACAGATTGCAAAGCGAGTTCATTATTTTGGCTTGCCAAACTTTTGAATTTTAATTTGAAAATTATGCTCCATTTTGTTCGATTTTAATGAACTCTTGTGTAAAAAGGGCACAAATTTGCCGAATGAATTTGTATATTGTGTCGGTGGCGTATGAGTAATATAAAAGAGAATGACTGAGAGAAGGGAGACCCGCAGCCCTGTGTCACCTAATTAACTGGCATATAAATTAAGCATATCCCAGGCAATATAGACTATGAAAAGGCAGGCCATGGTATGCTTATACTGCATAACGGTGTTAATATGACCTACAGTCGGCGCTAAAAGGCAACGTTCAAGTTTTTGTTCCAAAAATTGAACTTGTAAATATCCCCCAGAGACATTTGGTGTGCCTCAAAATGCGTACGTTGAGATTTTATAAATAAAATGAAATTTTATTTTGTGTATACCCTTGAAATTAATGCGAAGTAAATTTAAGGAAACGCATGAACTAAAACATTTTATATAATAAAATAAAGTTAAAAGCTAAATAACAAGATTATAATATTAAAGGACAAACTGAATAAATGAGCAAGTTTTTAATTAAAGTATATTATTTTACTTTTATTTTTATAGAACTAATATTAGTTATTTGCGATGTTGGTGAATTTTTGGTAGAGTTTTTTTTCGGATAGCTGAGATACCATTGCATGCAACACATTCTAACAGAAACAAAGCCAATAGCCAACAATAGCGTAAAAGTCAACATTCATATGTATTTCCGGTTGCAATTGTCACGCAGCACACGATGGCAGCAAGTTGGCCAAGCTGTAAGCAGAGATTGCGTCCATACAGCCAATAAAAATGGTCATGGGTTTGGCTTCTGCACCTACCGCATGTAACATAAAATATCAAATTTTATGCATTAAGCCAACATACAGAGAGAGAGTGTGTAAAAGAGAGTGAGAGAGAGGTAGAGAGAGAGAGAGGGAGAGAGGAAGAGAGCCAAAGAGGAGAACAAAGTCGATACCACTGAGGGTACACAAAGTTTTAATTTTATTTGAGGCTCTCCGCGTGCAGCTAAAATTCAATGCAGTTAGCAATTTCCACCAGCAACAGCAACAACCAAGAGCCAAGCCCCTTCGACAACAATATTTTCCACTGTCTATTGAACATTTTATGTTCATATTGGTTTCTTGCTTGACCATCTGTTCTAATTATATGAATATCGATTGGAATGATAGCTTTTAAAATCTTTAATATTATGTTTAAGTTTTGACAAATTTCAATTTGTTTGTGCCTTGTTTAAGCTCTTACTCATTACCTGTAATCAAGAATAAACTTACTTGGCCACGGACAGTGAGGGAAAGAGTGAGAGCAATAATGACAACTATATTGCTTATCGAAATGGAATTTTGCAGGCTTGTTTTTGGTTTTGTTAATTCCCACGGCTCAGAGACTGATTAAAATGCAAAAGCAACATAAAACCAAATCGCTGATACTCAATAATTATAAATTGTTTGTTAAAAACTATTACAACAAGGCCGCAAATATGTAAATATATCTGTCTCCGTATGTGTGTGTGTGTGTGTGTGTGTGTGTGTGGGTCTGTATGTTTTTACAATTATCACTGGGATTATGTTAATTTGTGCTTCTTTTCACCGCTGTCGACCACAACAAATCGGCGATTTATTGGCATTTAGTAAGCAGATTTCTACAGATTTTACACATGTTCTGTCCATTAATTTATAGTTAAAATGCCACTGTCAAATGAGTGGAAGGAAAAAAAAAACTATTTTTAAAAATGTATAGGTAAGTATGGCCTGAATGGAATTATTTGATAATGAGCGAACTTTTACCACGATCAAAGGAAAATTTAATATTTCTCCATATTTGTTTTTATCTCATGTGTGTATGTATAGCCTCATGTTTACTTTTCAGCTTGAGAATGAGAAAACTTGTTATTTAATTACACACAAACAGAAAAAAAATAAGTAGAATAAAATGAACAGACTTTGGGTCAGCATCAAATGTGTCTAGATATTGGGCTAAGATAGACTTTGGCCAACTAGTTTGCTGTGAAAAGGGAAAGACATGCCAACAACATAAAAGCAAAACCAACTTTAGGCAAATTAAATTACTTACTTGGTAACATACAAATCAAATGGTGTGGGTTGGGATGGTGGAGGATAAAGGAGGTAGGAAATTGGTAGGTATTGACCACTCCAATTGCCAGACATCAAATCAAAGATGCGCCAATGTGTTTAACCATTGCGTAGCATTTGAATTAGCAAACACAAAATATCTTAAATTATTTCGTTAGTAGCCCCAAACTTTTTCCATGGCACACTTTGACACTTTTCTTTTTGGTATTTGTTTTTGTTGTTGGTATTGGTGTTGGTGTTGGCGTTGGCGTCGGGTGACTGTGGCACGTTGGTTCTGGCCCCTGGGCGCATTAGAAATGGACTGAACGGTCTCTGTTGGACATGTTGGGATTGTTTGATGCTTTTAGCTAAAGGGCCAATATTGATTTCGATCTTAATTAACTTTGGCACATTTGCAACAGTCTCTGGCAACTGTTTGGGTTGTCCACGCCCACGCCTATCCCCATACCAACACCATCCCCCAACTCGTTTTTCTTCCCTCATCTAATGAAAAAAAAAAGAAGAGAAACAAAAACCATTGGAGACAAAATCTGTCGACCGCCCACAGAGGTTTATTTCTTCTTGTTTTTACTTTTATTTTTTGTTTTACTCTATTACGTTCTTCATTATTTCTTTTTATTTTCTTCTTCTTTTTTTTTCAAGGGGGTTTCTCCTTTTGCTAATTTGTTTGTGTGCACGTTTATTTCTCTTCATTTTTACTCTTGTCTCTTGTTATATCGGTTTCGCTTTCGACCAGGTTTTTGTGCAAAATAGTATTCTAAAGCGCAGTTCAAATGGGTGTCAAGCCATAGGTAAAAATGGGGTAAAAGAAAAAAAAAAGCCACTAGAAGTAACCAATGTGTCTGCCAGTTGGTCGGTTGGATAGTTGGTCCATGGTACATGCAATCTACTTTGCTTTGGTTTTTTTTTCCTCCCAGTTGTATTATATCTCTTATTGCCACTCTCCCCCTCTCACTCTCTCTCTTTCTCTTCTCTCTCTCTCTCTCTCTCTCTTCTCTGTTTTTCTCTTTTATTCGCTCTTTTTTTTATATTTCTATTTCTTTGTGTACCCTAAACTTTTGCCATTATCAGTTTTGGCCACCATCACCGATTCTCTCTACCGCTTTTGCCTTGGTCCTGGCTGGCACTGATATGGTATTTTTTGATTGGTTTTCCAGGACTTCAAATGCTGTACGCTTTGCGTTTTAATTGCCAACTGAAATTTTGTACACTGTGAAGAGTTTTCTGTTTAAAAAAAGAAAGAAAAAAAAAACAGAAAAAGAAAAAAGGGAAATATTTTTCTAGGCTTTTGTCTGCATTCAAAGAGTGAAGAGTCTTTTGAGTGATTTTGTTGCCTTTTGTTGGCAGACCAATTGCCAAATCCAATCAAATAACTCTCTATTGGAGTAACTTATATTGTGTTCCTCAAATTGATTTCCCTTATACGATCCATCAATTATGTATGTAGCAACTATAGTAGGTATAGAAAAAATATACAAAAATTAATATGGACTCAATTCAATCATAACATATCATTCAAAGGGATTTCTTAACACAAAATGTCACTAAAATTTCCTTTAAGGCAAAACTTATTGACGGAATTGAATTGGTTCTAGGAATATTCTCTCCTTTTCTCTCTTAATGTGTAACGGCTGGTTGGGCTATTATTAATTGCTAATTTGTTAATTAAAATCATTTCGTAGCACATTGTTGGCATCTTTGCCAAGCGACTTTGATGTGACCTTAAGTACGCATAATTATAATGCATATTATGAATGGAAAAGTGCGTAGCAGTGTGTAGATTTAATTACAATTTAGCTAACTTTCAACTTGAATGGCTGCCCATCAAAATTACAAAAGCCTATGAACAAGGCTCAATGAAAAGGCATTTAATAATAATATTAAGTGGACTGATGGCTGACGACGACTGACTGCCAGCATCCAAAAATGCCCAGCCACTTAATAAACACAACAGCAACAACAACAACAACAACATTAAAAAGATGAAATCCCTTAAACAGGTAGTCGAATCGAATTTATGTTACTCTATGTTGTGAGCTATTATAATATCTTACTCAGATCATCAAATTAAACATCTAATTTTGTGATACATTTTAAGTTAACAATAAATTAAGAGTTACTATGTTCTATGGCCTTTTAAATAATGATTTATGCTAGTCTAAGCTACCCTTCATTTTCCTAGTGTACAGGAAATTAAATACAGATTTTTCGTTGCCTACTTTTGTGGGCTGCAGCATAGAAATTTTTAAAGTGCTTAGAGAATCACAGAAAGAGGCAGGGAATCATGGGGAGGGGGAGGAGAGAAAGAAAAGCTAGTATTACACAAAAAAAAAACGAAACTGAGAACGGAATAAAAAAAGCAAGAGCAGTGTTCCTCAACTCTTGTTTTTCTATATTTATTTTCGGTATGTTCCAGTGGCAGCACAAAACTTTTAATTAAACAATTTCTGGCCTGGTAGACCCGCCTCCGAAATGGAAAACCAAAAAAAAAAGAACTTGTGAAGACAAATTGCATAAAAAATAGCAGGAAGAAGTAGCAGCAGCAACGTCACATTAGATAGTCTAGCATTTAAATCTAATTAAATTTCTGACTTGCCTCTTGTTGTCAAGCAAAAAAAAATACTTAAGCTCATAACTATGACAACAGATGAGCAATTCTTAAAGCAAAACCCTCCCAAAAAAAAAACAAGAAAAAAACAAAACTTTAGTCTCTTACTTTCTCTCCCTCTTTTTCTCTAGCAAGTTGACAAAAAGTTTTTAATAAGGCAAAAGCAGAAACAAAAAATAAAATAAAAGAATACATATAAATGTAGCAGCAAACAGACGCGGGGAGCTGACGGAGGGTTTCATTAGAAAGCTGCCGTCCAGCTATAATTAAAGTTTACTTTCGCCCTGTCCATTGCAGTCCAAATGCAATTGCAGTGCAACTTTTCGCCAGTCAGCTGCAGTGCAAAGATAAAAAGTTCACAGGTAGGCCCCTCACTAGAGAGCTCCCCTCCCCTCTACACCTTTCCTTCACTTCCGGTACTCTATGGTTTTCAAAAATACATTACACATTACGCCGAATTGTTGTCGCTGCTGGTCCCCCATTAAATTGCCATCGTTTGCATTTATTTCCTTTCATTTTGTTTGACATTTTAGCATAGAAATTCGACAGCAGGCCAAAAAAAAAAAAAAAATTTCCATAGCTGAGCTCAGTCAACCCATCCGTAGCGTGGGTAAACCCTTTTGATGTAACCACGATTTTGACTTGCGAAAAAATGCAAAAAAGGCCAACCGCCAGCAAGATGCTTTCACTTGCCAAACAAAAGGCAAACGTTGCTCAGTGTCTGAGCCCAGCACGGTTCCGGTCTCAGTCCTAGCCCCTCGACTCTGTCAGTTGGCGTTTCTATCCTGTCCAGGCCATTTTGTGTTTTTTTTTTGTTTGTGGCCGTGTCATTTTTACAGACTAAATTAAAATATCTGGCTTGGGCACAAGCAAAGAAAAAAAACACACAAAAATAGATAGAAAGTTTGAGAGAGAGAGAGAGAGAGAGGAGTAAAAAAATGGCGGTCTAATTTACATTTGTAAAGCGAAATGCCAGAAGCCTTTTAAACGTGCCCCAGCCACCATAATGCTGATGCTCCCTTCATCGCACCCCTCCCCTTCTCATAGTCTCCTTCGCTGGCTCATTGAGATGGGGGTCAAACCAAATCTTAATCACTGTCAAGTTCAAACGCCCAAAGCTCATGAATATCAATGACAATGCCAAAAAGAAAGGACACTTTTCTCTTTCTCTCTCTTCCTCACTCTCTCCTCCTCTATCTCTCTGTTATTGGCCATTTTGTAAGCGTTTTCATCCTTTTGCCACTCGCTCAGCGTGTCAAATTGTAAAAGTGGCCAAGTGTTAAATGAATTTTTATGCATATTTATTTATATAAATATATATAAATCCAATTGTTGTTGTTCTTGCTTTTATGCCTTTATATCAAGAGTTGAATACATTTATTGCCATTTGACATTTTATTTAATAATAAAATAAATTAAGTTTACTTTTTCGTTGGTCAATGCACGCACAGATTGAATTCGTTTGTATATTTTACTCTTAATTAATTTTTAATGATATGCCATTTTCCTGTATTTATAAGCAATTTAATGCTCAATATACATAATATAACAAGCAAGTACCATAGAGCAGGTATGCGGACCAATATCAATTTGTCAAGTGGCCAAAATATATATAATTATGTACATTTAGTTTAAAATTTGCCATTCTCAGTTTATTTTTAACATGAGGGTGGAAAAATATTTGGTAAAGCTTCTCTACGGACGAAACGGAATGTTAATTTGTACAATTGCAACATTTAAGGATAAATTTTTTGCATATATTTTTCCCTGAATCCAATTTCTCAATTTTAAGGTAATTTAATTTATGCTTCCCAGAACTTGGATGAAAATTGTCAATTCGCTAATGCAACTGACCACACCCTGATATTAACTTTAGTTTTATAGTTGTTTATATATATATATATATATATATATATATATATATATATATATACGTATATGTGCTCTAGATCAAATTGAAGTTCTTTTTAATGTTTAAGTTGCAGTTCTAGTTCATATAGAGGCTATTAGAGTAGATTTTCAAATATGTGTATGGTTGCACTTTGGCTTAATGCTTTCATTCGAGTGCCCCGCATGCTCAACTTGCATTTAAGTGCAAAACTTTCTAATTATGTGGCCCAAAGAGTGAGTGAACCAACCAACCAACTATCCAACCAAACAACCAAGCAACCAATTCAACGCTGATGACGACGAGGACGACGACGACGACTACGACGACTTGAGACTGGAGTGCAATGGCGACTACAACGCGCTCTCTGAAAATTAATAGACTGTGAATATGTTAATGATGCAAGTTGTGTTGCTCTTTGACAGGCTTTGAGAAAACATAACGTTTAAAAGAAAAAGGCCATATACACATACATATATATAAATACACACACACACATATATTTATATATATATATATATATATAGAACGGGTTCTCTCGCCCCATAAATAATAATAATGAACAATAAAATATTAAATGCCGTACTAAATTAAATGCTTTGGCCCTTTATTTTTGTTGTTCTTCTTTTTGCTCTTTGCGGTAAACTGACCTTGCCCAGTTTTATACATATTTATTGTGTGTGTGTGTGTGTGTGTGTTTGTATGTGTTCATGTATTTATTTGCCTAGTGTTAATTTAAATTTATTGTGTCCCAGCCAAGTTTGCAAGTGGTCCGCTATAAATTTCTAATGCTAAGCCGCCACCGAAGCCGCAATCATTAATTATAATTCATTGGAGTTGGCAATGAATGGAAGAAAAGTGTTTTAACTTATACAGGAGCCATTTGCTTGATGAAAGGCTGCGTAAAAGGCAAATGGAGACATAAACCTGGCAACTGTGAATCGATTATGTCTCCCAAAACCACAAAAAAGGTTCTCTCAAACACACAGACACACACACACACACATACTTACTGAAACGAAATATAAAATGGTCTCCAAACAAAGCTTAGAAAATGGACAAATTATGCACTTGAAAAAATTTGAATAAAATTTTAACTTTCATGTTACAAAATATGCTAAAATTGGGGAAATGAGATGAAAACTCATTGAGTTAATTAAATTGAATGCTCACAAATGGGCAAAATGCAATCAAAGATTTCCTATTAAAGAAACGAATATTGCTTCTGTTATGAAATATATTTTCTACTTTTTCTATACATATTATTATTGCAAATAATATGGCTTCTATTGATAAATTGCCCCGGCGTATTCTCTTTAGTTTGGAGACAATTTCCGTTAATGTTTTTTGGGAAGATTGTCACAAATTAAAATTATCACCAATTAAAATAAAGTTTAAATGTTTCTTTCTGCAACTTAGAATTATAAGAAGTGTATCAGGATTTTTAAGTTAAATTAAATGACAGACCAACTGTTAAAAGTGTAGAAAAACTGGTCAAATGGAACTTATTTAACACATCTTTATAATATGTTGTTTAAGTTAAATCATGATTATATGTTCTTTCATACCCTAAGATATTAAATCAAGTGTTGGCTTCTCAACCAAAAGTTAGTTACTTATTCAAAGTAACATAACTATAAATTGTAAGATAGTTTTTCAAAAAACTCCTCTAAGCATATTTAACTTTAAAGTTATTAACAATTGGAAATAATTTTTCTCTATGTATGTTGCCAAAACTACCCATTTTGGTTCTGTTTAACGAAGTTGTCGTCTAACTGTCATTTATGTATGCATTTGACTGGTCCCTTTCTGAGTCTCTATGGCTGTGGTCACCATCGGAAAATCGGTGAAAAAAAAAAGAGCAAAAGGGAAAAATTACACATGTAAATTGCAAGTGGAAACCGCAAAATGAACGAGTTTTGTGCCTTTTTCGAGTATGCTCAAATAAGGTGTCAATAAGTTGTATTGCAGTTGCAATTGCACTAGCAATTGTTGCTGTTAGATGTAGTTGTTGCTGTTGCTGTTGCTGTTGCTGTTGCTATTGCTGTTGCTACTGTTACTGTTGTTGTTGATGCCTGCAAGCGTTTAATTTGCATGTGTCAGATGTCAATACATTGTCGTTGCATTAAAGTGTGTAATTATGGTAAAACGAACGATGATGACAAATCCAACCTAAACCGAAGTCAACACAGGCACAATATGAAGGAGTATGGTCAATGGCAGTGGGCCACATACATGTCAAGTTGAAAGAGTTCAACTTTGGTTGGCCTTTTGTGCAGCAATTTGCATTCAATTTTGAAAGCCGAATACTGGCTAAGTTTACTGACCCTCAAACTGCCCCCCTAAACTTTAATTACAATGCACGCATCCCCAGCTGCGTTGTGGATCCCTGTTCTCCCTAACTGACCCCCAGCCTTCTTCTCATTTAAATCTATTATTTGGCTACATTCAAGTGTTGCTGGTGGTTTTGTTACATTGCTGGTGTTAGTGTGTGCGTGTGTGTGTGTGTGTGCGAGTGTGTGTGTGTGTGGCAGCAGCAGCTATTAAAAATTAATTTGACACTTTGCGCTTGCATGTCAAAGTATGCGAAGGCCCTGTCGAAAAACTTTTGCCAGGCGCTTAGCTTGCATAATAATTAATGAATGCTGTGGCGGGGAGTGGGAGGCCGTGCCAAAGGAAGAAGGGGGGGGGATATGGGGCATATTAAAATGTGAGAGCAAAAACTGCAATTGCCGTAATTAACGCGTTTCGTGTGCGACAAATGATGGTGCTCAGAGAGTCACTAGCAGAGTCATTGGGCGGAGTAGCAGCAGCTATTGCCAGAGTTTGGGGCGTTTTTCCTACATTATATTTAATAGCTTTCTGCATGTTATATATTTGATATTGTATGTTGTATTTGTATTTGTATTTGTTTTTGTTATTGCAATTAACTTGTTGCCTACATTTTGGCCTTCATAATATGATTATTATTAGCATTTTTCCAAGAGCTTTTTGATTGACAAATTGCTAACCTGACTTAATTATGAACGACACCTGTACGGTAATTCCTGACCAGCACGGGCTATAAAGAGTCACCTCGTTAAGCTCACAACTGGCAGTTGGTTATAAGACTTTCAATTTGGTTTACTCACGTTATGCTAGTTGATCCATCAAGCTTCTGAGTTACATCGATATTTAGTGTTTCCTGTGAGAGAATGCGTTTTCTTATATTACTTTTTGGCATTTTGATGCTTTGTTTCGCATTGCGAAATGTAAATTGCGAATTGCGTCGTGATGAAACGGTAGGAAAGATATATATATAGTGTATATACATATACAGAGTCCTAAGAAAGGAAATAAACTACAAATTGGTGTCAACTTTACTTATACATATTTAGTATCCACCACCGGAAATGCTCAAGGAACTGGCACCGGTCCATGATAGTTGTGTGAAGAAGACAGGAGTCACCGAAGGTAAGCAAATTTCATTATTGTCCCACCCCCCCCTAAGCAAATGATGAACAATGCTATTACCTGTAAAGCATCTAATGCGAAGAATAGTTAAATGACATCTGTCATTGTCTATATATCTGTTTGCTTGTGTGTCTGTTGTAACCAACCATCTTCATCTGCAGAGGCAATTAAGGAGTTCAGTGATGGAAATGTACACGAGGATGAGAAGCTCAAATGTTATATGTACTGTGTCTTTGATGAGACAGATGTCCTTCATGAGGATGGTGAAGTGCATTTGGAGAAATTGCTGGATCGTTTGCCCGACTCAATGCACGACATTGCGGTTAACATGGGGAAACGTTGCTTGTATCCCAAAGGTGATACAAAATGTGAGCGTGCATTTTGGTTACATCGCTGCTGGAAACAAGCTGATCCCAAGGTAAGACATACCTTAAATGATTACCTTTTGCGGTTTTTTTTCCCTTTTTCCTAATTTTTACTAATGACTTTTACATTGTAGCATTATTTCCTCATTTAAGTATTGAAGCATTGCAGAAGCACAGGAAAGGAGAAGCATAAAGTCCAAAGTATAATTCAATTAGTTGCGTTTTTTATTCCTTTTTTTTATAAATATACAGACATATATATAACTATATGCGATACTTTTGGTTTACGGGAATTATTCTATTAAAAATATACAAATTTTCCTCTTAAATGGCAAAACAAAATAAAAAAAAAAAACACTTATAATAAAGTGTTCTATGTATTTGGCACAGCTGTTGCATATATACATATATATTTTTTTTCTTTTATATATATTTTTGCATAATTGTCGCGCCTGATCGATTGCACTCATAAATCGCCTGAATGGCAATGACCTAAAGCATATTTAATTATTTAATTAGCGCTATCTAGAGAGCACATCTATAATTTTATGCATCGACAAGCATTAATGGCGCCATAATAAAATTAATATGTGGCTGCCAGCCATACCGTCAGCTAGTTGCATCTGCTTATTCTCAATAATTATGATACGATGCCACACCCCACACACACACACACACACGCACACACAAACACATACAGACACATAGACACTCGTTTATGTCGACGCTTTACTATGTGGTGTACTCTATGAGTATAGTTGCCAAAGATATATATATATATATATATATATGTATATATATATAGGATGATGTGATTGTGCATGCTGTAATATCTATCTTTAAACACAAAAAGAATTCTCAAATAAATAACAAAATAATAGAAAAACTTTTTAAAATAGTCTTATGTTTTATAGAAAATTTCTTATTTAAAAAAAATAATTAGATAATCATAATTAAAGAATTATTTTTCTTTTTGTTTTAAAATTTAATCATCGATTTTATTAAAATCCTTCCATTTTCATTGTTTAAAATTTTTCTTGTGTTAAAAAAATATATGTATTTTGTTTAAATAAAATGTGTAAATTTGATTTAACACTAGAAATGTTTGGCATAGCTTTTGTCTTAATTAAATAATGGATAAGTTAATAATATAATCTACGGTATTCAACTATTGTCAAATAGTTCGAGCATTTATCTATGTGAATGTCTATGTTTCATTTCAAAAAATATCTTCAGTGTGTGCATGTGTGTGTGTGTGTGTGTGTGTATGGCTTGATTGATTGTGCATTCTGTAAATTGAACTTGAAATCAATTGAATTACTTTCGGTATTTCATATTTGTCACTTTTGTCTTTGTTTCTTGCTGATGGCAATTTTGATTTCGATTTTACATACGACTTTATTTGATTTTTATGACATGTTTCCCTTACTTACTAGATATCTATATATATATATATATATATACATTTATATGTACCAAACGGAGTCACACTACACTCTTATTGTGTTTTATGTAACGCCCACGAAAAATAAAGTATTCATGACGACAATGCCGACCAACATGAGCAGCAATATCAATCTGAATCACATTTTACGCGTGTGGGTGTGTGTGTGTGTGTACGTGTGTGAGTGTATTCTCCATATGCGTGTGTATCATGGGTGTGATGTGAGAAGCACCCATATCCACACTATGCCAAATTGTATGCCATGCTATACCCAATCATCGTTTAATTTATAGGTTTTCAGTTTTTCATTTGCCATTTTGTTATCAAATTTGTTCGTGTGTCGATGGTAAAATATATTTACAATTTGTTTGGCAATGGAAATTGTAATTACAGTTGCAAGTGCCATCTGTAATTAAAACGCAATTGTCCACCCTTGATCCCTAATGACAGTGATCATGTTGAAAATGCCAATTAAAATTGAAACAAAATAAAATAGAAAAAGAATCAATCCCCAAGCTGGTATTCCTATAAAATGGGGCAAATTAGTAAACTGTAAGCTCAGTACAATTCAAAAACTTGACTCTGACTATGATCAAATACTGTTTCCTTCTTTGCCTGATTGGTGGTTATGCCTACGGTCAGGCCCCTCGACGAGATGCTGAATATCCACCACCTGGAATCCTGAAAATGGGCAAACATTTCCATGACATTTGTGTGGAGAAAACGGGAGTCAGTGATGGTAGGCGTCAAATAATTATATTTATCTTAAACTAATAACTAATTTTAATAATTCCACAGAGGCAATCAAGGAGTTTAGTGATGGGGAAATCCATGAGGATGAAAAATTGAAATGTTATATGAATTGCCTCTTTCATGAGTTCGAAGTAGTCGATGATAATGGCGATGTTCATCTAGAGAAACTATTTAATGCAATACCAGGACCTCTACGCGAAATCTTATTAAAAATGTCCAAGGACTGTGTACATCCAGAGGGTGATACATTGTGCCACAAGGCCTGGTGGTTCCACCAATGCTGGAAAAAAGCCGATCCTGTGCATTACTTCTTGATTTAAAAGAATATCCATATGAATTGAAATCTGTTTAAATTTTAATAAATATAATTTACAGCTGCAAATCGAAATTAAGATGGTTTACTTATTAAAGAAATCGTATCATATATATTTCTAAGTAGATATCTTTTAAAGTTTCTTTAGGTGTTAATTAAAAGAAAGTAAATATCATTTATTTAATTTTTTTTAGATTACTTCAGTTTATCACGAAAAATGAAAGATAAAAAGTTCCGAGCCAGAAATTGATTTGTTTGGTTTGAAATCACGGGAAATCTGAAATCTGAAAAGTAATTCTTCTGAAAATCAAATGAATATAAAATATTTTATATTAATTGAAAAGTATATTCAGATTAAATGATTCTAAGCATTTATTTTTCTATTCAGGCTTACTAGTTCAACTTTGAAGTGACGAGAAATTCGAAAATTCTGGATCACATAAGTAACAAAGTCCATGACTATCAGAATTAATGCGAAATTATTGATGTTAATTTGTTAAGAAAGAATTAAAATATTTATATGAAATATGAATATATATTTTTGTGAATAAATTAATTTGAAGATTTCCAAGTTATAGTTCCATTGTACAAAATACCACGTTAAATCATTGTGAAGAGAGTTTAATTTGTATTCTCAACGATATCACTTGCAGTGACTTGGTCGGATTGAGCTATCGATAAATGGACAGACGTCGCAGTTACATACAAATAAAAGATATAGAATTATTATATATATATGTTATATGTGTGTGTGTGTGTGCCTTGTATTCCGTTCTGGTCTTGGTGGCCGCCTTAAACTTTGCAGCTAATCATTAACGACACGCCAGTATGGGCTTAATGGGTGTGGTTAGGGGCGGTTTCATGCATCAACATTCAGGTAACACTTACATTGATGTATATAGCGTCAATTGGCTTAATAACCGACTGCATTAGCTTATGAATTCGCCACAAAAATCGATATAAAAAGCACTCAAAATGCAAAAAACGGCAATAAAGCAAATTCAATTGTGACTGGCTGCAGTTGTCAAATAATATTCTTGTACCAGAATCGAATTTTTGATAACTAAATAAAAACAAAAAACCAAATTGTACGTATAGAGTGAAACGAAGTATAGATATATGGGAATAGAGAGAGACAGAGAGAGGGAGAGAGAGAGAGAGAGTAAAGAGAGAGGTAAAGGAGTGAAGTGAAAGGCATTGTAAAACGAAAATTGAAATGGCAATTAAAAAACCATCTATCGTTCATACCATATGCCTCACTCTTATATATGTATGTATATATGTATCTGTATCTGTATCTGTATTTTGTTCCTGTAATTTCAGTCGTCCTTTGAAGTAACGGTTCTGTGGGTGTATATAAAAGTGGGTGGCAATGTCGTTTTGTGGCTTTGTTTCGGTTGTTGCGTTGACATTTGATGAAACAAAAGTGACAGTTGTGCACAAGTTGAAGTCTTTGTTTTCTTTATATGTATGCGTGTGTGTGCGTGTGTCTGTGTATTTCGGTGCACAATTTCAAAACGAAAGAGCGAATAGAACATTTTATATTTGTACCCAGCAAAATTCGAATACAAATGCCAGCATATGTGACTTGTGCGAAATTGCAATATACAACAAATGAAAATATTTTTTTTTTTTAATAACTCAAGAGTTTGCAGACTATTTGCAGTTGTTCAGTTATTATGAATTCAAAAGTTAGACTAAATTATATTTATATATATATATATATATATTTATATTCGTAAAATGACTTGGTCGATCAGGCCAATCAAATGTGTGTGTGTGTACCGTACATGTCTACGTTTCATGTTGCTTTCGGTCTGTCGGTCTGTCGGCCTGTCGGGATGTCGGTCTGATGGACATGGAAGGGCACGTGGGCATGTGTTTGTCAAAATTAACACGACAATTGTAGACTGTATATGTGTGTAGGTGTGGGTTTGTGTGTGTGTGTGTGTGTGTGTGTGAGGGAAACGCGCTTCTCTCGCTGACGACTTCGCTGACGTCTCGGGCACATTTCCGTTTCCGTTTGGCGTGCAGCTTTTTGTTCGGCCAGCGGTTGGAATTAATTTAGCGTGCGCTGAGCTAGCAAGAAACAAATGATTTTTTGTTGGTTTCCTCGTGGCTTCCTGAAATAAAAATTACAAAACAAAAAAACAAAAGACTGAACGCCTCCCTAAATACATACATACATACACACACACACAACACACACACATATACATTGTCATTGTCCAGCTGTCACGCGTGGCAGGCACATTCCCGTCGTCCTCGCAGTTGTAGTCATCATCATCGTCTTTAGCATCAACATCGTCAACCTCATCCTCATCCTCATCCTTTTTCTCTTTTTTCAGTTGTTTGTTCCATCTTTTGCCCTCGTCCTGTGCTTTCTCGGCTCGACTGTTCCATGTTTTCTTCTTCTGCATCGTCGCTTTTATTTCGCCTTTTCACAAGTCGCAAACAAGGCCAAAACGGGAACGGGAATGAACATACAATTTTTTTTTCTTTCCTTACCCACAGACGAGCTACATAAAAATGGCTTTGAATGGCTTTGGACAACAGCCTCAACATCACATTCGGTGGCCTGTCGGTGCATTCTGCCTTGTCTTAATCGCCTTGTCGCTGTTCAGCGAGAGACTGATGCCGCCGGTTGCGGCACAACGTGACGAGAACGTGGGTTAATGAAGTGCCTGCCGGTGGTAATGTTGCCACGCCTACTTAACCAACGATTTTTAATTGCAGTATCCACCAGCAGCCATAATGAAAATGGCCAAACCCTTCCATGACACCTGTGTGGAAAAAACTGGCGTTACCGAGGGTGATTCATAACTCTGATATTTCAAATTAAATATACATACTATATATAACTACATGCAATTGTCTTTATACCATTTAATAACCAGAGGCCATTAAGGAGTTCAGTGATGGTGAAATCCATGAGGATGAAAAACTCAAGTGTTATATGAATTGTTTCTTTCATGAGATCGATGTGGTTGATGACAAGGGTGATGTACATCTGGAGAAACTCTTTTATACTGTTCCCATATCGATGCGTGATAAGTTAATGGAAATGTCTAAGGATTGTGTACATCCGGAGGGTGATTCATTGTGTCACAAGGCCTGGTGGTTCCATCAATGTTGGAAAAAGGCCGATCCTAAGGTATATATCGTTTTTATTACAAAATCAAAGTAGAATTTTTTAAATGATTTATCTCTTCCCACACACAGCATTACTTTTTGCCTTAAACTTTCACTTGACACTCTCACTTGGATTCCTTTTTGACGATAATGACAACAAGCTTTGATTTGTAGTTTAAATGTTAGTATGTATATATATATATATATGTATATGGTTAAATATGTATATAAAAAAATATATGTGTAGTTTGAGGCCTCATGCAAAATGAACTTTGTAGTGCGTTAAAAAGCTGGCAAAGGTTTTCCCTCTTGTTTGTGCATAAATTATTTTCATGTATATGTGGGAGGGTAAAGGTGTAGGTGTGTGTGTGTGTGTGTGGGGGTATAAATAACAATTATGCATAAACTTTTCAGGCTTGTTGATTTCGACAAGCATATTACATTGCAACATTTACATAGTATATTGTATACATATATATATATATATATATATATATATGCTTGTATATATGAACAGCTTCTCTTATTGCTGAAATACTTTGAATTCTGGTTTGAGTTACAAGTGGTGGGGGAGGGGTAAAAAATTTAATATTGAAGCTGTTGTAGTATGATGGGCTTTATTTTTTATTTTTGGGGTAGTGGGGTTGGCCAACCTGCTAGTCATTAGTCTGAGAACTTTGACTCTGGGGAGGCTGAAATGAGAAACGAGCCAAAAAACATTTTACACTGCAATGCCAGAAATAAAAAATTATATATATTTACATGAAAATACACAAAAAATATATTATACTCACTCACATATATACATATGTATATACATACATATTTTTTCACATTTGTTGTTTTGCTGTTGAGCATAAATCATTGCCAACACTCAGGCCACAAATTGCATATAGTCGAAAACAAAATGAAGCAAAACAAAACAAAACAAAAAAAAAAAAAAAAAAAAAAAGAATGAATAATGTTGATGCTTGTAAAGTCTTTACAAAAGAGGTAATCAGATTTTGGCAATAAATGTTTATAATAACAACTGAAATATCACAATTATTGACATGAAGAAATTGAGTAATTATAATTCTACTCTTAATTGTGTTTAAAAATGAATTTGTAATATTTAAATTCGTTTTAAATTTCTGCACAATTAACTTGCTCTTATTCTAATTGTGATAAATAAGCACTCTTCTTGGCAACTATTTCTTTTTCCAATCTATTGACACATATATGTATATTATTTTCCCATTATACCTTATAGAAATAAAATTTTATTGAGGTAAAAATTTTTGTTAAATTCTGAAATGAAAAAATTCACTTTAAATTGGAATTGTAATAATTTAGAAATGCTTAAAATAAATTGGCTAAAAGGGGTTAAATTCGTTGATTTCGATGGAATTCGATTTCGAACTGATTTTTGATAAATATTTAAAAATAAATATTATTGCCGAGGATCCAATATATTTAAAAACAGAATTCATTCTTTGTTTATAAGAAATTAATCGATTATAAATGTTTATTAAACACTATTAATATTTAACGATATCTGCTTTAAGAAATTATTTGTTTTTATTTTTTATTTATTCTAAGCCTTATTATTTCATGAGAAAAGTTAAATTTTTCATTTCTCGTTATTTGATCCAAAAAAATCTTTTTAAGTTCTTTCGATTTCAAAAATGTATACAACTTTTTGTTGTATTTAACGTCAACACTTTAAGTTATGTTCCCACAATCTTTTAGATTTCCTTTCGCTTTTCTTTTCCTTCTCCCCAATTCAACTTGTATTACATTTCACAGCCATTAATTCTAATATTTTTCCTTTTTTGGTTTTTCTTTTTGAAAATTTAACATATATTTCTTTTCTGTCGGTCAACTGTTGGCTGCCACCTTCGGCAACTTTGCCCCCCCCTTTGGTTCTCTTCTTTTTTTTTCTTTTTATTGTTTCAACGACTTGTTGCGCAAAGCTTTTCATTTTGCCGCCAATGATTTATGTTTGCACTTGCGCCCCCTTTTTTTATTGAAATGTTTTTTTTTTATGTTTTATTATTTATGCGTATTGGTTTCTTTTCTTTATTTCCTTTTTTTTTATCTGAGCGATTTTTTTCCCGTTGAGTGGAAAGTTTGGTGTAAAATGAGCTTAAGAGTCGACCAACATTTTCAGGTCTCTTGCTTTCCATTTCTTGTTGTAATTGTTTTTTTTTTTTTTTGTTGAAGAGGGTGGGGGGGATTAGTTTGGGTAGGACAGGCAAGCTTTTGAGATCATTTGATGGCGGCTCTTGGTCTCTCATTATTGGCAGCTGGCGATTTTCAGTTGCCTTTTGTTTAATTTCATCCGGCTTGTCATCATTACTTTCAACTTAAGACTCATTTTATTGGCCATGCTCTGGGATATTCCCATTGATGGAGCATCTGTCAGTCTATCCTCTATCCTGTGTTTTTTTTTTCTTCGTTCTCCCTCATTTCGGGTCCTCATGTTGGTTTCCTTAAAATTCCCTCTATTTTTTTTTTTGTTGCTTGGTGGATGGGCCTAGTAATTTGGTAAATTGAAAATTTTTTGACAGCCTTCAATGAAGTGTGGCCGACGACAGTTTACGCCTTGCGCTTCATTGAAAGCGGAAAAGTAGATGTGTCCTCCTTCAATGGATTTCCACACGAGCAGCTTGAGCCAGCCAATTAGTTGCCCAAATGTTGGTTAATTTCCTGGCCGAATGTTGTTGTTGTTCGTAACGATATAATCATCTAATTGAATTGGCACAGCTTTTGCCAGTTTCCCTCCCCCTCCAGCTCTTTTTCACTCTCATTCAGCATTCAGTAGCCAGTTACAGCTCTTGGCTATTGGCTGTTGGCTTTTTACACAATTCACCGCAAATTTGCAGGCTGACCTGTTTGCCCAAGCATTCCCATGCATTTGTAATTTGAAACTGACACAGTTGGCAGGCACCACCACTACTACTATGGCAATGGTTTTGGTGATTGGAGTGGGGGGTAGGGGGGGGGGGGTTGCCTTTGGCTTGGGTTGGGGTTTGAGTTGGAATGGCCACGTGGCTCTGGGCTTGAGCACAATTAATGGAAGTTTAACTGTTCAATTGAAGCTGACTTTTTTTTTTTGCCGCTGCTGCCGTCGTTTTCTTTCTTTTGAAATAAGTACATGCTGTCCATTGTAAATCTGTTACCCACCTCCCTTTACTATTAGTCTCTGCCCTCTTCCCTCTGGCAACCTTCTTCTCGTTTGGACCGCCTGCCTCTGACCGTACTTTTGCCATTAGGGCACTTTGTTCATTTTTCATTTCGTTGAATTTTCTGCGAACTCGCAAAGTTTTCTTTTTTTTTTTCTTTTTTTTTGCACTTATTTTACGCTCTATTGTTCGTTTTGTCGGCCACGTCCAGAGCACTCACTTTCTCGGCCTGCTTCTCGACCCATTCATATTCTTTTCACAATTTTTTTTTTTATCCATTTTTCTTTCATTTTGTTACCCTACCCTACCGCTGACCGGCAAAAGTAATTCAAATGGAATTAAATTTTTCTATGCTGATTGTTGTGCTAAATTTAGGTTAGTTGCATCAACCATATAATTAGCATATAGCTCCGACAATTGCCTCATTCCCGCTGTGTTTGTGTCTTGTCATGATTCTCTTTTTACTTTTTATTTTTTTTTATTTTAGCCATGCCAAAACAAAAAGACGAGTCGGTAGTCTGGCCAAATGCGATTTGCATAAATCGACACTGAATGCAAATTTTTACAACGCGTTGCAGAAACGATCAAAAATTGTTTTCAATGTAAGTGCCACACAAAAAAAGGGAGAGGGAGAAGGAGAGGGAGAAAGAGAAAGATAGATAGAGAGAGAGAGAGAGAGAGATAGAAAGGGACAAAATGAAACTAAAACGAATAAAAATCGCCAAGCTAAGCGTTAACAAACAAAAGTCGATAACGAAATAAGCGAGCTACCATTCGATTTGTATAAAAAAATCAAATTAGTGTGCAAAGTTAAAATGTGCAACGACAGCGACATCGATTGCCAGCCCAGCCATGGTAGGAAAGTAACTGAATTTCAGCAAAGGTCCATCCCGCGGGGCGATCAAATATAGTGGTGACTTTCTGATTGGGAGGAATGGTCATAGGGATTGAAACAATCAAGCCATTTCTATGTTTTACTTTTCTGGTGACAATTTTCATTCAGTCAGTGTAAGTATATTTTTATCTTGCATATATATGTATATATAACCGAAATAAAAGAATCAAAAGAACTGACAGATAAAGGTATGAAGGTAAATGCTTAACAAAAAGGATTATGGCTTAAATGTTCAATAATTTGTTGGATTCTTAAGTGATTCATGAGTTAAATTAAAGCCGTTTTCTGTAAATTAAACAACTACAAAGTTTATCCAATTAAAATAATTTTATCTTTAATATAACGATATTATCCCTTTTAGTATGATTGAAACTGAAAATTAAAAAATTGAAAAAAATATAGATTTAATAGGACCTGTAAGTAATGGAAAAACAGTTGATGAAAAATATTTAAAATCATTGAAAAAAGGGCTTATTGAATCAGCTTTGACTTTTGTGTTTTATATATTTTTGCACTTTTCATTTAATTCTCACTTTTTTTTCGCCCATTTGTACTTAATTTTTTCTCTTTTTTCTACAAATCTTAATGACATGGCCAGCAACAACAAAATACAAGAAATCAACAACAATAATAACATTTGCTTTACATTCAGTAAGTTTAATGGCTGATAGCAATTATTTCATTTATATACATATATATATATATATGTGCAATTTGTTTTTACTTTTAAAAATTGAAACTTTTACACTCCATATCCAAATGTATTCATGGAGCATTTAGTAATTATGTATACGCCATGTTGAATTTAAAGCGTAAGGTATTTAAATTTGTTAAGAAAAATAAACAATAAGCATATTTTGCATATAGGGTGTACATTGTAAAGAATGTTTACTGTTTGAAAAGTTTTGCTTGTGTTATTTAAGCCAATGTATATAAGTATATTTATTACGTGTATATGTACATATTTCTAGTACATAATATGAGTTTTGGTAGGGAACAATAGAAATTACACTAGAGGCGATTCATCTAACAGCATCAGAAAAACAAGGAAAATGGCGATTTCGTTTAGTATAGCTGCCTTGTTTTTTACCTTTTGGCTTTTAATTGCATTCAATCTTTTGATATACTCCTTTTCTAACTATAAACCAATTACTACATGGCTCTTATGTATTTCACCAAATATTTTAGTTTGAACATGAACAGTAAGCCATCTAAGAAGATTATTATCCATTGAATGGTTAACTGAAGAAAAATTCAACAAGAGAATATATAATGGCTTGGCTTAATATCTATTGGGTTTATTTGATCTAAACGTTTTAGTAAAATTAATTAAAATCTTTTCTGTTTTAAAAAAAAAAACTTTAACTGTTAACTCTTTAATTCTATTATTACTTAAAGAAGTTTATTTACACAACTACCTCCCAATATTTCAATGGCAATTAATATTTAAGCTTTTTGTGTTGCCAGGTTGAACTAATTTAAGTTAGATAAATAATAAATGAAGTCTTAATTAGTTCTAGTTAAATATTTTAATAATGAACAAAACAAACGGCTTTCATATGCATAATATACATATAATGTTTCTGATTTCAAATTAAATTGTATTAATTTTATTTGACAAGCGATTTTGTTTTTGTGTTTAGTATTTTTTATTGGATTTTCGGCCGTCAATTGCAATGTCTTTATTCCATTTAAGCTGAAAATTGTCCCTTGACGACCGCTTGTTGCAGTTGTATGCAAATTATGCTATAGTTACTGCTGTCTGCCATGTTCTATGTAAATAAGCTGACAGTTAAATGCAAAACAAGATAGAAAACCGAAATGGCATGACGGCGCCATTAAGGTTTACTTTGGGCTTATGGAAAAGACTTCTGACCAGACATTTTGGCCAGAAACAAAAACCAAAACGAAAACAAAATGGTAATGAATCAAAGGCGGTAATGGTCAAAAGTTATTCGGTCAAAGTACAAAGGCAGCAAACAGGAAACGTACACACAAACACACACACAAACACACACACAAACACACACACAAACACACACACACATACACACATACACAAACCAAGAGAGTGGAGATGGTGGTGGAGAAATTGATGAGGAGATTGAAGAGTGGAGAGCTGTAAGATGGCGTTTGGCGGAAATAGAGGCACGTGTGCCTCGTCTCGCCATGATGTGGGCGTGTTGATAACAAGCGTAGGCGCCAAAGTCATGCATAATTAATCATCTGTTAATTATAGACTTTGACCAAGTACCAGGTACTCGCACTCACCTGTCGTCATTTATACGTACACATTTGACACCTAGCCAAGTAATTGCCTTTGTCCACTTTGAAGTTGTTTAGTTTTTGTCCAGGCTCATTACAAGAGGTGACCAGGGTGAGAGTAAGTGAAGTGATGGTAGGGATGGTAAGGGGTACGAGGGTCTGTACCCACGTCGTTGGGGCATTTATATAAATGAACTCGTCGCTGTTGCTGCAGCTGCCAACACAAAACACACACAAGCACGCACATACACACATACAGAGATGTAGTTATATATATATATATTTATATACCAACTTGATCTGGGTCTGGGGCCTGACTACCAGCTGGCATCGTGTGTGTTGGCCATAGTTCACATGCATGCGTCTCCTTGTCTCGCTTCCTTGCTCTCTTTTCCCTCTCCTCCCCTCTGCCAGGATATGGCTGAGCAAATGTATAAGTGTGTACGAGTGTGTGTCTGTGTGTGTGCGTAGTGTGTTTGTATGCTCTGACTGTACCATGTTTGCTGCGGAACAGGAAATGAGCACCTGCTGCTTATTTATATTTTCCGCTCACTTGAATGTAAAATTACATAATATTTTTTTTTCGTTTTCGCTACTTCTTCTTCTACTTCTTTCTGCTTCTGCTTCTCGTTTCTTTCTTCTTCTTTTTTTTTTAAAAAACAAAATTTTTTATATTTTATTTTTCCTTCTACTTGCCACTTGTACTAGTCTGAACATTTTTGTGTGAAAATATTTCTAGTGGAACATTTGAAGACAGCTGGGCGCAACCAAAATGAACGCACCGAGAATCATGTTCATTCTTAAAACAAAAGCTGACTCATCTGAACGCAAGTGTAAATAGTCCTTTAATTACAAAAATATTTCTATTTAGGTTATTTAAAAGTAATTTACCTTATCATACATTGCATTGATTTGAGCTTTTTTTTTGGCACTGTAATAATAATTGTATTGCTCCATTAGTTGTTTATTTCTGGCTGAAATCGAGATCATTTTGGTGATTTCATTTTAGCGAAGCTTATATTTCAATATTTTTATTAATTTTTGAAATTAAGCCAGTTAGTCAAAAAAAGAGGTCAGCATTTTGATTTCGATTGATTCACTTGAAACTGTTAAACTGCTTTTTATTAAGTAAAGTTAAATAAAACAATATATAAAACAACTTTTTTAGAAATATTCTGCATTTTGATATACTATTTTAATAAAAAGAATGTATATATATATAAATATACATATATATAAGTAGCTCTGGTTTTACTTTGTGAGTTTGCGTACAAAATTGTTGGCAAAAGCCAAAAATGTTTTGCAACCTGAACTATGTCTGGTAAATGAAATACATATTGCAACTAAGGTAAACGAAACATTTACCAAATCATTGAGAATGTGAATAGTTAATTCAACCAAAAAGCATAACCAGTTTCAATGTTAGTATGTATCATTCTAAATATTAAAAATATGTATCATTCGTTTGAAATATTTGCATAGTTGATGCTAGAAAGATGAGTGATGAGCATTTGAACCGTAAAAGTGAAGCCTGAAAAACGTGGTAAAATAAAAAGAATTTACCTGTTTGTGAAGCATATTTTTTGGTTGCAATTCGCTAAGAGCCACAAAGTATGTGTGCAAATGGAAATGGGCTTGTGATGAGGAGAGGTTAAGCGGTTTTCACTCCTTCTAATGGCAAATTGCCATCCTCTTATGCGTTATGGTCATGTTGCTGCTTTCATTTGGCTGTCTGTTGGTTGTTGTTTGCAGAGTTTTTTCTGTCTGTTGTATTTTTTTTCCACCAAAAATGTTTCGTTGGTGTTTTGGGGTGTGCATAAATTGTATACCGCTTTTGAGTTTAAGCCAGCAGTTTGTTTTACTGGTCAGTCAACACTAGAAAACCAAAAAACCAAGAGAGCGCACAAAATTATGCTATAGTTAATTGCAGTTGGTTGTTGTTGTTGCTTTTGCTGTTGCTGCTGCTGGTGTTGCAACATGATTGCTCTTATTGGCATGTGGCATAATCAAATAAGTAACTTTTCGTTGAATATTTTCGTATAAAATTCATTCATAGAAATTGTGAACTTAATATAAAGCTGTGTATGTATATTCATTTTTGTTGTTGTTGTACATGGCGTATGCGTAATGCATAATTTGAAGTCGACTTTATTTAAGAGGCAAAACTAATTTCAACTTATAATTAAGTCAAGATGCCTTAGCATATCTTTCTTAATACAGCTCCTAATCAAGCTCATTTCTTCTTATTCTTCTTCTCTTTGTGGACTATACAAACAATCAACACCACCACCACCATTTTTCCCTTCCATTCTCTGGTCCTCATTAAAAATAACACCGAGGTGCAAGCAGAAACGAACAAACAAAAACCGCTCACCTTGCAGACCCATAAGAAAATCTTATATAATTTCTTGTACCTTTAGCAGTACCTGGAATTTCATCATTACCAATCCTCTCTCGGTATGCATGAAAATGCAGGAAAGGCGCTAACTTAATTTGCCTCGGGTATAATTGCAACTGAGAGTGAATAGTTGTTAGGAAAACTTTTGTTGGCCTAATTGAAGGCATCATCATCATTTGGCCAGTGAAGCTGCTGGTTAAGTAGGGCTTAGAGGTTAAAGTTCACTGTGCCAGGAAATATTTTCTACCCATTCTTATTTATAATTGGAACTCCAATTGGGGCACCCCTCAATTGTAGGAGAACGCATCTTTCTCTAAATGAATCTCCCACCCCCCTACAATGGCAGAACAATCTCTTTGAGTTTAACGTTTCATTTAATATTTAGCCAAATTTACTTGGTAACATAAATCAATGCCAAACAACATGCCTTGGGGAGCAGGAACTGTGCACCACAACCACCTCCTGCTCAGATATACACACATATATACGTACATAGCCCATATGAATACTCAAGTGTCTCCACTGTGTCGCTTGAGCAACAAATGGGACAAATTTCCATTTCAAGCCCATGCCGCATAAATGGCACATAATTTACGATATGAACAACGAGCGGCAGCAACAGCTAACCAAACATGCAGCTAACTATCCAAAAAGCTGGTAACAATATTAGTTAGCACAGGCAGCAACAGCAGCAGCAGCAAGCAACAACAACAACAGTAGCAACAGTAACAACAACAATCATAACATCAGAACATCAGTGTAAGCATAGACAGTCAGAAAAAGGGAGAGGGGAATGGAGTAAAGTTTACATTTTGTCTATGTATATAAATGTATGTGTATGTGTGTGTGTGTGTGTGTGTGTGTTAGTGTGTTTGTGAAACACCCAACGTTGCTGCCCGGCGTCAATGTGTGAAGTAATTAATTACAAAGCAACTGATGTGTATCTGTGTGCGTGTGCCCTGTATCCACTCTCATCTGTATGTGTGTGTGTGTGTGTGTGTTTGTGCGTGTGTCGGTGTCTCGATGTGTTGGATTATGATGCATGATCGTATATTTTGTTGCACGCACCCTTAAACACATACACATATGCACACACACACACACACACACCTGTCCTGGACTAGCGATTATGTATTGGGTTGCTGTGCGTAACCAAATTAAATTGATTTACACCTCAGGTGTAGAGCGCAAAACACCAAAGTCCAAATGCATTGCAATAATTACATAAAACAACAGCAACAACAACAACAAGAACGATAAGTTCTATATATAATCCAACTGTTTGAACAATCTAGATAAGTGTACTATAGATACACATGTTTATAGTCTTTATTATTATTAAAAGTCAACTTAATATAAATATTTTGGATAGAAGTATCTCATTATAGATAAAATGTATCAACACAAATAAATATATCGATTAATTATTACAATGAAAACAAAATCAATTTAAATAAAGTTTGTATTTGTAGTTATATATTTATTGTCCTCTTTTTAATTTAAATTCTCCAACAACATGAATTATATTTAATTCCATTTAAACTAACATTGAATTTAATTAATAATTAACAATTAAATTGAATTCCATAGATCTAAACATTTAAATTATAAACTTGCTGGTTAAATAAATAAATTAGAATAAATTAAAAAACTTCATCAATTCACAAAAATAAAGCACAATGCGACAAATTCGATATAGATTAAATTAATTGAACAAACTATCCAAGCAATGCAGATAGAAAACAATAAATTAACAATAAATTTAAAATATACAATAAATTTTTAAATTAAGTATTTTGATTTGGTATTGTTTCTTTTTCGATTTTCATTATTAATTACCAACTAAAATACATTTTTTTTCTTTTTTTTTAACGATTTTGACTGAGATATCTGTAAAGAACCCATAATAATTTTATGAAGATATTAAAAAATAAACATTTTAGTTGTATTTTACTGGCGGATCTGTTTAAGGCAAATTTCAATTGACTTTAATGTTTCTGAATATACATATAAAGGTTGATAGATGATTTTATTTTTAAAGTCCACCTAAGATATATATAGTAATTGTTTATGAAAAAAGAATTACAAATTAACTTTTAATTGGCTTGGCGTATTTTTAATGTTTCATCTTTGTTAATGCTATTAAATGTACATTATGTATAACCAAAGAATAATTAACAAATACAAATTTTGTATGCTTTCATTTTTAAAGACTTCCTGAGATATTTGTGACAATTGCCAAAAGTACATAATTTTTACATTGAATGTGGCCAAGTCAAGGGCATTCGTTATTAGCACGACAATTTTAGGCGTTGTCTTTGAAAGCTAATTGTATTCATCAAGCTCATGAGCAATTCGATTTAAAATGGCGTCGGAGGAGTTTCAAGGATATTTATGAAAGCCACACACGTGATATACGAGAAAAAGAAGAAAACCCCCTCAAACAGAAAAAAACACAAAGAAGGAAATACACATATATATATATATATGTGTATATATGTATATCATCGTCACGGCTTTGGAACTCACTGCCTCGTGCTGTGAGCTGGCAAAGAGTATTGGGTGTGTGGAGTAAGGAAGGCAAAAAGGAAGTGGGGCACATTTAAATTAATCACAGTAAAAGCGAATTGCCCAAAACAATGTAATATCCCGTGCGAGGGCCTTTGGGATTTAACAACGGGCGACAAACAAACAAAAATCTGTAAATGCGTGAGTGTTGCCGTCACCCCACACACCCACACACACAGGCACACGCACACAGAAAACCCATCCAGTCTATGTCCTTGTGCCTCAATCCGTGACGAAACCAAACCAAAAGCTGTCACTGTATGTGTTTGTATGTATATATATATATGTATATATATATATATGTTAAGTGTGTGTGCGTATGTTAGTTCAGGCATGCCATAGTGTTTGTGTTTGTGTGTGTGTTTGTGTGTATGTGTATGCGTGCGGTTGCTCAAATTAAAACAAAGTGTCGTGCGTTTGATGAAAATGTAACGCATTTTCCTATTGCCAGCCAGCGTCGCACATAAATGCTAATTGGCTTAAATGTGTGGGTGTCGTCCTGTATATGCATACGTATATATTTGTATATGTGTGTGTATGAGCAGCCATTTCCATATGAAGTCTGGCCGAGAGTCGTCTGTCAGGTGTTCAAATTTAAACATTTTATAGTTTGGTTAATTGTCAAAGCAGGCAAAAGGGTGCGTCAGGCATTTTATGACTCAATTATTCGATGGTTTTTGTGGCAAAGTCGACGGTTATTAAGGGATTGGTAAGTGATACTCCCCCTCTCTCACTCTGTCTCAGTCTGCATAAGGGTGGTGTAACCCCAACCTTTTGCAACCCTCTCGCTCCTCTCTCTCTCTCTCATTTAAGCAGCTGTTGCTGATTAGCATGACCGTAGCAAGTACGTGCGGCAAATAAAAAATACAAACGAAAGCGAAAGAGAACAAACAACAAAAAAAATAGGAAGAAAAATAGAATAAGTAAAGAAGAGTGAAGCAAAGCAATGATGAAACATTAAATTGCTCTAGGAAATTGAAAACAAGTGAAATAAAGTGATTTGCCATGACATTTGAGCGTACGCGTGCATTTTCCATTCTATGCGTATTTCGTCTTTTTTCCCTCTCGATCTCTCTCTCATTCCCTCTCTCTCTCTCTTTTCTATTCTTTTCTTGTTTTTTTTTTACACTTTGCCTCCACGTCTTTGGGGTTCCTTTTGTGTGCCCACAATTTCTATGCCATTTTATGTTTATTTGCCTTCAGTCCATTACGACTTTATGCTCTTTAGCAGACAATCAACATTGTTGCTGTTGCCTGAGGGGGGTTGCTAGCTGATGTTGCTGTTGCTGTTGCTGTTGCTGTGCTGTTGCTGTTGCTACCAAGAAATAGCGGACAATAACCGTGCGAAAATGTAAATTACAAATGGAATGGGGCAAGTGAATGACTGAGTGAATGTACGAATGAATGAATGAATGAAACGAGAATAAACGAGACGACTGACTGAATGATTGAGTGATTGTCATCATAGTCGTCGCCTCCGGTAAGCCAAAAACATTCAGTATGAATGTGGCTTGTGGCATTCGGTTCGATGATAAATAGCAAACGTTTGGCCTAGGCTTAAAGTTATTTTTTTCTTTTTTTTTGCCTCTCATATATGGCATAATTTATGCAAATTAATTTATTTTATAGAGAAGAAAGAAAAAAACGAAAGGACGAGTACACAGCAATGCTATGGCTAAAGAAAATGTTCATAGACATATAAACATATTTCATGCAAGTGCGACAATTTTCGCGAAAATACATAAATATAGTGCGCCTTAAAGTAGACTCATTTATATGGCTTTATGCGCAATTTCAGGCGCTGACATTTATGATATATTGCCATATATATATTCCACTCACTCGTACAAATATATATATATATATATACATATACATATCGTATGCTTGCATGATGACTGCCAACTGACTGAATGTCTGGCTAACGTGGCCAAGTTGTGACCGTCTTACGGCCATCAACTCTCCAATTTACTCTCACTGTCAAAAAAAATTCATATATTCACCTGGCATGAACTCACAAAAAGGAATAGTATGTGTTTGTTTTATTTTGTTATAGCAAGTACATAGCAAGCGAGCATCTTAAATTCATAAAATGTAAATAAAATTAACTGGCATTTATTCAGAAAATCATTTGAAAGCAATACGAAATAGCCGAAAAACCAAATAAAACGTTCAAATTAAAGAAAAAGGATTAATCATGCCTGAAGTACCGAAACCGAAACCAACCTCGACTAAGCCAAATAATGACATGTCAGAAGACGCCAAAGTTGGCAGGAGAAATATTAATAGACAATTGCCGGAGATCCGTCCACCAATTCCCAATCAGCACGATAGGGTAAATATAGAAATATAGTTTTCAATTAACTATTCTTAGAATCGGATTTCTTGCCAACAGATATGGAAACTCATGAAAATGTAGAATCAAATTATAAGTACTTATGCTGGTAAAATTATTTTCTTTTCGTATTCTTTTTTCAATTTTCAAATTTTTCATAAAAATTACTCAAATTTCAGCTTTTTTGGTCTACCAACATGATAATACCTTGTTCAAGTTTTTGTTCTAAATGTTTCTTTTGAATTCTTTATATGATTTAGAAATTTATTTTGAAATATATAAATTTGCCGCTGAATAAAGCGCAAAAGTACCAAACGAATTCTCTTATACCACCAACTGGAAGTCAGAAATTAAAGCGCATGTGCTGCATATTGAAGAGAGTTTTTTCTTAAATGGTTGGTAAATTTTCTCTTTCTGACGCTTAACTAGCTCAGTGTGTCATTAAGCGGATTTGTGGTTAATTTATTTAAGTAAATTATAAGTAGTCGGCTTAAACTTAAAAAACTTTTAGTAATATAGCATTCCTCTATATAATGAGAGTGCAAATTATAGAAAACAGCTACAAAATAATCATAAATAAATCTTCTGCCAGCAGTACAACTTGTTTAAATATATTTTCATATTTTGCATTTTTCCTTTTTTTGCAATTTCCTATTTGCTTCAATTATCTTGTGTCATATGAGAAAACACTTGAGTAAAGCCTATGAAAAGTGCTTGGGATAGGCCCACTACTTCCTCAAGTAAATTTCAAGTATCATCATTCATATGTCATGTCAATGTAATTTCAACCAAAACAAACTCAAATTGCCGACTGGTCAGACTCTTTACCCATATATATATATATATATATTTATATATATATATATGTGGATATATATTTTTACTTTCATTCGTTATTGAGTGAAAACGACAACGTGTTTTAACGAACGAAGGAGTGTAAATTGACGAGCAGAAATATCCTTTAGAAAAACATACTCACGACGATGCGATGTGGCATCGACCGAGCGTGGCGAAAGGACATTTTGGTACTCGTGCCACTTTTTGCCATTGCCGCTGCTCAGTTTCGTATTCGTGTCGGAACGTGACGCTACAGTGTACTCAAGGATACGCGCAATTATTTACCAGAAAGAGGAACTCTTGACTATGAACTGAAACAACTTACCATATTAGCCCCTGAGAGCCGACTACGTTTTGAGACGGAGCGTGCAAATTTTTGGTGTCTTTTTTCCTGGGTACATTTGCCGTTTAATTTTACCGTTATTACCGTATTCGCGAATGCTTCATGAAAAATGCAAAACAAAAAACCAACCGACAAAAAAATTTAAATTATATATACAATAAATGAAAAATTAAATATTAATTAAATGTTGCGTATAAACGAAATGAAAAATAATATGTTTGTGTATATATTTTATTGCTGATTGAAATGTTAAACAGTTATTAAAAATTAATACAACTTCTGCCTGAAAACAATAACAACAACAACCATATTATATTTTGGGCCATTACAACAAATACACCAAAAACCAAAAAAAAAAAAAATAACAAGAAATATATATATGTGAAACCAAAACAAAGGCGGCAGCCTGATTAAATAAGCCAAAAGCCGTACCAATCGTTCGCTCCTTTGCGTTCCGGTCGTGCGTGTATATGACTTTATTAAAATTTTAAATCCCTTCCCCTCACAGAGCTCCCTTGAAAACCGATCCAGTGATTGCTGGCAAAAGTATAACGCGCGTGTTAAACTTGCCGTTTCTTCCTTCTTTTTTTTTGTTTTACACGTTGTTTGTGGACTTTTTCAAAATACTTTTATATGTATTTTCGTCTTGTCGTGGTGGCAACTCCCTGCGGTACCCGATCCAATTTACATTAACGTTAACAACGATCCAGTTTTCATACATTCATGCTCGTTTGTTGTTGCCCCTTATCGTGATTAACCGGCAACAGCAACTTGCAGCTTGCAACTCGTTGCCACTGAAGTAAAAAAGTGCGTATGGAAATTGCATTTTAATTAAATATTTTCTTCTGCATGGAAAAATCATATGACAAATCCTAGCTTTATGCCAAGCAAAGAAAAGAAATAATAACACAAAAAAGAAAAAGAAAACGAGATCGAACGAATTTTTTAATTAATCATACGACATGTTAACTCGATGGTAATCTTCAATGTTTGCCGAGCGACTGGCAATGTAATCACATTTTAATGAACTTTACATGTAAGTTGGCATTTAATATTCATGGGGAATTGTGTTTGTTTTTTACCAATCTGAATTTAATTACACTTAACTGACAGGCTGTTGGGACAATTTTCTGATTTCCAATTCGAAGAAAATCAATTTGCTATAAAGTCGAAAATTTATCTATCCAGTTAAGAAATTTAAATATACTAATAATAATTTTCTCACAATTTCATTTAAATTCAAACGGTTTAAATTTCTTACTTTTTTTTTAAATTCCTTTTGGCATGTGAAAAAGGCAAACATCATTTTGTTTGCATTTAAATGAATTTTCTAGTGTAAATGTTGAAAAGTTTGGAATCTGTTAGGCCAAGCATAAAAGCTCCTTACAACAGGCCAAAGCATTTATCCCAAAAAGAAGAAAGAAAAAAAAAAAGAGGAAAGAAAACGAACAGGAGATAAAAATTTGACAAACTATACCTAACTAACTAAACTCGTTCAGGTAGATAGCCAAACCAGCAAGTGGGCTTATTTATATAAGGAGGCAGAAAAGAGGATGACTAAGGTTAAGCACTTTGGCCACATTGAATGGTTAGGAACTGAATGTGCAACTCACATATTCCTATTTCCCAAGCATACCCAAGTCCAATTGCGCCAGCAGCACGTTTTATAATATTTATGCAGGCACCAGCTTCTCTCCTTCCTTCCAAAACTGAACTCTGGCACTTGTGTTACAGGCTGGCATTCAGTATCCATCCAAAGGATCTGGAGTGTGTGTAGACTAGAGAGTGTGCAACACACCAGCAACATGCTGCTTAGTTCTCCTATGTGTGCATTTGCCAAAAGTAACACTACAAATTCAAGTGGAGCTTTCAGTTGTATGCATATTCTAGTGCCAAGTTGGTACGTTAGATGGTTGGTGGGTTTGTGGGTTGGTGGGTTAGTTCGTTGATATAGGCGCATACTAAAAATTACATTTAAAACTATTTTTACTTGGCAACAGGGGCCAAAGTAAATACATTCAGACATGTACACAAGCAAACAGGCTAACCAGATATGGAGGCAAGCATCAGCAACAGATGCCACAACAACAAATGTGCCTACCAAATGGTCAAAAAAACAAAAAAAAACTGAAAAAAGGAACAACAAACAGAAAATAGAAACAAGGACAAGGAAAAACAAGTGCAGCCAGGACACACGCATGAAATCGCTCAGCCATGAGATGAGATAAAATAAAATGTAAATGGTAAACATACACACACAGACACACACACGCCCAAACAGACACCCACACACACAAACATACACACATTTACACAGATACAAAGTTAAATATTTAGAAAACTTAACGCACATAATCAAGGACGTTGCCAAAGGGATGAATTCATGACTTTACATTCTCTTTGGATCTAGCCCAATTATATATTTATCTTCGTCTTCAAAATCGCAGCAAATATAGTTAATAATAATTATTAATAATTGATTTAGACCCTTTTGAAAAGCTTTTCAAACGCCGTCTCTGCACAGGGACAAGCCCAAAATCAACTGTTTCTATTTTCTGTTTGCAAACTCAACATTTTGTGACAGTGTAGTAGGAGTATCTATCCGCAACCAGAGTAAACTGGCTATGATCCATAACTGGGACCAGCAAAAGCAGCTACAGACCAAAAGATTGATGCTTTCTACAATTGTGTGTGTGTGTGAGAGACGCCAAAAAAATACAAAAAAAAAAGGAAAAACAAATCCAACTTGACTCTAAACAATTCGCTAGCCTTGTTGTCTTTCGTTTTTCATTCCCATTCCCAATCCACATTTGTTGCTTGTTTACAGTTGTCCGAAAATTTATTATAGCCAAAGAAAAAAAATAACAGAATCGACAAAGTTTCTTGACCACCCCCCCGTTGATTTTCTCAACTGTTGCAACAACTTTCTTGTAGTTGGTTTAATTTTCTTTTTTTTTTTTTTTTTTTTGGTAAAATGACGGCGACCTTTTGTCATAAAGATTTAACCCATAAAAATGTTATTGTTGCCCTATGCTGATTTGTGCTGACCTAAAAAATGGCAAAAAAGCAAGTAGAAGTTTTATGGGTCTAAAGGCTGATTTAAGAGTCACAGCTGAAAAGCTTTAAGCCCATGCAGATTTTGAGCTAAATTAATGAAGAGCTCATAAAGTTTGTATGACAAAAATATGGCAAACAAGTGAAATAAAGTCATGTGTATGCATCCATCAATAGATTTGGGTTTTAAATTTTATGATCATTCGTAACAAGATTTACATGGCATACAATTCTTGACCATCTGATAATCTTCTTAATTTAACAAATGATGGTCTTCACATCATAATTTATTGAAGTGAAGTTTCTATCCATTTAATGGTAGCTCTTAACCCTTATCCATTGGCATTTCCTTCAAATTATAATTGCATTTGAAGCATTTCAAGCATTTGCCTCTTATTGGCATTATAGCTCATTTGGCAAACCAAACTGGCCAAAAAAAAAAAAAAAATAGAAGCCAAATACACACACAGACACAGGAGAGGCAGAGTTTGCATAAAGTTTTAACTGTTATCTGCTGTCTATCAGTAAATTTTATGCGATTTTGTTTACCTATTTTAATGAGAAACGAAAAATGCTCACACAAAGCAAAGAATGAAAAGAGAAATGAAAATCAAAATGAAAATACACAAGCTGTCGAGGAAACTCCAACACAAAAACCAGGTCAAAGCAAACAGAATGGTAAAAAAAAGAGACGAAAATTTATGCAAAACTCGAAAAACAAAGAAACAGAGAGAGAGAGAGAGAAAAAGAAAGAAAGAAAAACAGGAACTAAGTCAAAACCAAACTCACGAAAAGTACGATGAAAATCAACTGCAAGAGGCCAAGTACAAAATGAATGTGCTAGTCCCTGTGTGTCTGTGTGCGTGTGTGTGATACGTGTGTGTAGAAATGGCGTGTATTGTATCAAAATTTAAATGCACAACAGTATAATATAATGAATTCTTTTGTTTGTGTTTTTGTTTTCTTGCTGTTGCTCTTGCTGATAATGTTGATGATGGAGGGTGAAGATGATGATGATGACCTTAGCCAAAAGTAAAGCCAAATAAAACAATACTTTAAAAAAAAAACTTACACAAAAAGCAGCAACCCAGTTACAGTTACAGTAAATATATTTAAAACTCCAAGAGATGAAAAGGCCAGATGGAAATTAAACATACATATATGGAAATTAATGTGTGTACAATGTGAAAGTTTTTCACTTCGTTCTTTTCTTTCTTTTCTTTGTTGCCTGGCCTGCTGGCTGGCTGACTGCCTGGCTGTCGGACGACAACGAAAATTTACTGAAACGAAATGAAAACCCATGGCAAAAGTTCCTTGCAAATGTTGCATAAATAATTTATGAACTATTTGTACATTACATATCTATATTTACTCGCACATTTATACACACACATACATACATAAATATATATATATGTATGTATATACACACACACACATAAGTATACAATATGGAAGCTCTTTTTCAATAGTCTGGCCAATTTGCAAGGCTAAAGTCCCAGCCGTTTCTCTCTGGGCCAGCTACTTAATTGTAAGCCTTTGTGTTCTCCGAAAAAGCAATTAAGCCTTTCTATTCAGCTGTGAAGGTTGCTCACATAATTGCATTGCATGTAACTCCAAAAAAAAAAAAAAAAAAATAGATGAAGGGGAAAAAAGGGATGGAAAATTCAAAGAACTGAAATTTTTAATTTCAAACGTTGATTATGAATAAAAGAAAGTAATGAATAGAAAAAAAAGTGTATAACCAGGAATATAGTTATGCTATAGGTCGAGTGGTTGGAGGAAATAGATCGGAAATGACGGCTCTCGAAAAAAATGTTGTATGGGTCTGAATGCTAATATTAACAACACACGTGCCTAGTTAGCTTTCTATTATATAGAATAAAATACACTACTAACACACTTCTACACCGTACGTGTATTGGAGCATGTGTCTATCCCTTGTTCCTCGTTTAATACACATCAATAAAAGATTGCCTACTTTTTGGGGCGTGCTTCTAACCCATATTTCGCTCACACTTCCACACACATTAGCGTCGGTATTTATATTTAGCTTATTCTCAGCTTATGTTACCGCAAAACTGCACACAAATAAAGTAAACACCTACACACACACACACACACACACAATTGACAGAGACGCGCCCCCTAGGCGGGCGCGGCCTGCCATTACTCGGCCCTTAAATTTTGCAGTACAAATAAAAGTAAAAGCAAATAATGCACAGCAAACATTTCATTTAAACAATCAACGTCAATGATCTGTAAACAACAATGAAAAGGGTTTTTTACTACTACTACTACAACAACAACAGCAAAACCGACAACAACAACAGCAAGCAAAATTTCGAAGGCAAGCAAAAGGCGTGCACATGCATATATCATCCAAGGCAGCTAACATGGACGTTGCACCACAAAAAAACAAGGGGAAACGGCTAAGGAATAATATAGTTTTTATCATGATATATTTATTTACATATTAGTGGAAGAAAAAATAAAGTTTTTGAACCTTTTTCAAATTATTTTATTCTAAAGATGAAAATTAAATAAGTTAACACCTTTTTTAGATGAATAAATATAATGATATATTTAAAACTAAACAAAACTAGTTAGCATTCAAAGTTTTTTAAGATTTGTGTTCAGTTTGATAAAATTTTGACTACGTCCATGACAGTACAAATACATTGCTACGTTGACGGCCATTGTTCAGCGCATAAACACACACTTTAAAGGCACATCAAGCATATGTGTATGACTGTCTATGTGTGTGTGTGTATAAGATATATTTGATATGAAGGTAGCTCGCGGGTTTGCTGTGGGTCTACAAACCGTGAAAATGTTTTATTCAGCAGCAACAAACCAAACTAAATAGAACGAAAAATTGTGAGTCTCCAGGCCCAGCGAACATAGCCAACAATAACAACTACCACCCTGACACAGCCAACATTCTGGCAACAACAAGCAACAGCATGATGCAGAAGAAGCAAAAGCAAAATACAACACGAACAGAAGTTTCCGCCCACATAGCATAAAAAAAAGCTGGTGTTTTTCCTTTTTTTTTTGGGTTGTTTTTTTTTCTTATTTTGTAACCATTTTCATTCTCACATTCTCACACAGACTTACATGTGTACATAAAATGTGACTTAACTAAAAATAAATAAGCTAAGAGCTAAAAGCATTGCTAAAGGCATCAGCAAGTAGGAGGAAGAATGAGCATGTTAGGTGTGAAACCGCTGAAAGCTCCATAAAAATACATATATAAGTATACTAGATATTTGAGTAAAATATTCATGCTAATTATCCTAAAAAAATTGTATGCCAATGACAAGAAACACAAAAAATAACAGAGAGAGAAAAGGACACATTAAAAGAGAGAGAGAGACAGAGAGAGACTGGTTCTCAATTTTCAAAAATGTATTAGTCTGGCGTAGGAATTTAATTTCAAGTGTTAAATTAAGCTTGCTTCATTAGAGGGACAAATACTTCCATTCTGATACCATTAGAGGCAAACTGCACAAAAATTGACAAACAAGTTTTTGGGTGCTTGCTTAACACCAAAGCAAACACATGTTAACAGCATATACATATACACACCCAAACACACACAGACACATACATGCATATGCAAAAAGAAGACTCGAGACAGTCTACGTTTTGCCTCCTTATGACTACATCAGAAAATGTTCAAGTAATTATCAAGTGCTCGGCTCTTTGCGGTATGCCAAGACAGCAACGGCCAGCCAACGCGTTGAACCCATATGGCTCTCTCTCCCTCTCTCCCTCTCCCCCTCTCTCTCTCTCCCTCTCCCCATATGCCAGTTTATGTAGAGCAACGACTTGTTTCATTTCACATTTTTTATACCCTGACTAAAGGCATATTTGACTCTGGTTTAATTTCTACTGTAAAGATAGGTTTTTATATTAGAATCCGTGGCCCTCAAGAACGATTTGAAAAAGAAGGAAAACCCGAAATCGAGTAGAATAAAGAGAAAAATAATAAACTGCATTGAAAACTAATTCAGCTTAAAGAAATAATACATTTTGTTTGTAAAAAATGGACTTTTCTAAAATCAATAAACTTTTATAATACTTTTTAAGAATAAGAACTCCTTTTTATATTTAAACTTTAAATATTTGTTTTTAAACTTTGTTTTATATCCAATATTTAAATATTTTTGATGTACTGTTAGAATCAACCTGATCTTTATTTTATTCAATTAACTTCTCTTTGAATGATTAATATTTGTCCATTATGATCATAATTTTAAATTGAAATTAAAGTAGTAAGTCCTCAAACAATTTCTCTTTAATGAACATATTTTCAATTTTCAAAAAGAAAATATATTAAAATTTCTTCGATCTAAGTTTGCTCTAAAATTAAAAAAAAGGAACAATTTTCAAGTGTATAAATACTTTGTCATGTTTTAAAGTTGGACCTGTCTATATGGTTGGTTTTTCTTTTTTTTTATTTCTCTATGCTTTGGGGGCGTATGAGTAATATATTTTTGAGGGCACAAGTCGGGGCAGATGCAGCAGCACCAGCAGCCACATTGTCAACAAACTTGAAAGATTATCAAAGTCAACAAAGTGAACTAACTTAAGGCTGCGCAAGTCTAACAACAACAGCAAAAACTACAACAACAACTGTAATATGAGCAACCAAAAAGACTGCAACTTGGCCATAAACTATTTAAATATGCATTCTTAGGGCTGCAAACATTTGCCATAGCTAAATTAATTTTTGCTCAAGATGCAGATGCTGCTGCTCAAAAGTCCTTTTTGGCCCTGAACTGAAGCAACTAATAATTTAATTTTCTTGTAAATATTCGTGCGGTTGGTTGGTCGGTCGGTCCGTCTGTCCGGCCGTCCGCCCGTCCGTCTCTTATATGTATGTGCGACTGAAATTTAAATTTAATTTCATTAATTTATTTGAAGCCATAAATTGGCAGTAAAGACATGAACCCAACTTGTGCTATGCACAATGCCAATTGCATTTACATCTACAGGCATTTTAAAAATGTGTATATATATGTGTGTGTGTGAGTGCGTGTGTATGTGTATTTCTGTGTGTATCTCTGTGTGTGTGTGTAAGCTTGCTGGACAGAACGTTGGCAAAATTAGTGCTTGTTTTAATTGAGTTTGTTAATAATTCAGTAATGTTCAAAGAGTAGAGTAAAGAGAGAAGGGAGGGGGGGGCGAAAAACCACAGTCAAAGCAAGAGTCAGAATTTGATTCAGAACTGGTCGTTGGTTAGTTGGCCAAATAGTTACAGTTACAGTTACAGTTACAGTTACATGGCAGCTGCCAGCCAGCCAATTTTATGTTATGACTCGGGACCGTAGCACATTCAAATGCAACTGTAATTTTAGCTGTCTATCCATTTCAATGAATCCGTGTGTGAGTGTTTATGTGTGTGTGTGTGTGTAGGTTAGTAAAACTAATTAACTAGTTTTCCATTTGGCTCATTTCGTTTGCTATTACTCTCAATGTTTTTATGATTTTGATTAATTTTCCACTATAAATATTTATGCTGCTTCATTATGCAGCAGTAAATCGGAACGTCAAGGGAAAGAATGAGTTAGGTAGAGGTTGACGGAACGGGGTTTTAAGTTTGGTCTGAGGGCATTTAGTTTATTTAATTTCAGACAAATGCCACGCACAAAGGAACGAGGGCAACACTGCAGCAGCCCTTTAATGTTTCCGGGTCAGTCATAGTCAGTCACTTCCCTTGAGCTCGTTGTCGGCGCTTTTGTTTGTCGGCATGGACGATGACACCGGGAGACGAACAAACTGACAGACAAATAGACAGACAGGGCCAACAGAGCCGTCGGCTGCGCTTTTTACATGGAACAACAGTAGCAGTAGCAGCAGCAGCAGCAGCAGCAGCAGTAACACCAACAACACCAACAATGATTCTGGCTGCCTATCCATCTGTCTCTATTTTTTTTTTTTTTTTTATTTTGCCTTTCTCCATTGTGCTGTGCACTTGAGCGACTAAGCTGCAACAGCTCACAGGACTAGGGACAGGAGGAGCAATAGCACCAGCATCATCTGTGACTCAGAAGCCGCCTGCCTTGCCTCACTGTTGACAAATAAGCAGCACAAGCAGCCATTACAGAGCAGCCAGAAGTGGTTAGGGAAGGGTGGAAGGGCAGATATGCAGAGGGTAAAAATGTATAGTAGTGGAACTGTCATCCACCCACTTTTATGCGGACAAATTGAGCAGGACATTGAATTGTCAGCATGGCCTGTGCCCAAGCTACGCAATGGCCCTTTTTCAGGCTCTCTGCTCCCTGTCAGGCAAAGAGGCGAAGCAACAATATCACCACCCTTGACACGCTTTCTCTCTCTCTCTCTCTCCCTCTCTCTTTGCAGTTGGTTGATTATATTGTTGACGTTGATGTTGATGAAGCATGATTTGGATTTTCATCTTTATTGCATTATACTTAAAAACTATTAGCGGCTCGGACTTCGTTACGGAGTGACTGCGTCACTTGGCCCGGTTGGTTGTTGGTAGTTGGTTGTTTACCAATGCAGTTGGGTTTGACGTGATTGCATTAGCTAGTTGATGTTGACGTTAGGCTTTAACTGTTTCCATATAACGTAAATCCAGATCTATAGAATCAGATATTCAGATTATTTAACTCTTAATTTGATCTAATTGAAAAATGGCTAAAGAGTTGATATACTATATTATTATGTCTTTATTGGCCATAATATTGAAAAAAAAAATAATAGTAAAAGTAATTGTGTGTGATTTATAGTTTTATATATAAAACAATCTAAATATATATATATATAAATAAGAAATTTTTAAATCTATTTGATTTGCTAGCATCATTTGTTTTAAATTAAAATCTTCCACATTATACTGAAATTTAAATTAGTAAATGTGGGTCATACAAAATCAATGAATGGTTTAATTTAATGCCCAACAGTTTGATTATTTATTATTTTAGCCACTTGTGATAAAAGCACTAAAGTTGACTACAAAACGCTCGTTAACATGCATTATGTTGGTATATAAATTTAACCAGCTAGAAAATAATCCCTACCCACTCCTCCTGAGAGAGAGAGAGAGAGAGAGAGACAGAGAGAGACAGTCAATGTTTCTGACTTGAGCTACAACCAAAAGACAAATAACCCTGATAAAGAGGCCCAATCCAATACCATACACCATACCCACAGACAAATCTACAACAAACAGCAAAAATCTTGATAAGTAAAATTTATTAATCCCATCAACGACAACAATAACAATAAAATGTTAACAAATGACTGACAGCAACAGAAGCAACAAAATACTCATAGAGCCAATATAAAAGGGTATGGCTATGGATGGATATAATATATATATATATATAGGGAAGAGAGGAACAAAAAGAAAGCTTGCGAAGCAGGGGGGAGGCGGGTGGAGAAATTAACTATACCAACTCGACCAAAAGGTGTTGGCTGTTGCATGTTATTTAAGTTCATTTTGTGATACAAATCAAAATGACGCACTTGAGAATTTTATTGCAGGCGAAATTATAAATTTTGTAAGGCTAAGGGGATTCGATCAACTTGTTTGCCCTCTGATTAACAATGAAACTCAAACATGGCCAATAGGCAACATAACAAAGCAGTATTTCAAGTGTGTCCTAATCAGTTGGCTGTTCTCTCTCTCTCTCTGTGTGTTTGTGTGTGTGTGTGTGTGTGTGTGTGTGTGCTCTTCCTTTTTATTGAAAATGAATACAACAATGAGTTGCCAGCACGCAATGGTCACCCATATCGAATCCATTGTTTGCTTTTGATTTTCATGCTTAAAGTGCGGCCAACCATTGAGGACGATGATGATGATGATAATGATGATAATAGTAATGATGATACACCGCATTGAGTTGTCAGTAATAACTCAATTGGGTTGATCGATAGCGTTTGATAAGCAAACAGAAGCAATCTAAACCTTCCTGCCAGTCAGCCAGCTAGCCAACCAATCAGCCTACTTTTATTTTTATTATTGTGTAAATTTATGCGCCCGGCTAATAGCGTCTCTCTTATCCACTTCCTTTTTTAGGTCCTTTTTGTGCCAATTTTTATTTTTCTGTTGTTGTCAGGAGCGGTTTTATTTTTATTTAATTCTTATTTAATTTATTATTTTAATTCTTAGGAGTTATCATAGTCCGGTCCTGATTATTGTTCAGCAAAATGTTTAATAGTTGGTTGATTTTGTAAGCCCATATGATTATCAGAATCGTTTATAATGGCCTATATGGGCTTATTGAGCTGCCACCGATTTATGTGAAATGCCAAGATTAGAATAATCGCCTAACTAATTAATTATGACTTACAATGCGGGCAGGTTATTGTCAAATAATTTACTTTCTATCTATCATTAAGCTTTAGTATTTGCCTAAAACAATTCAAATTGCCCCTCAAAAAAAAAGCAATTTGGCAAGTGTCAAAAGTGGCCAATTTACTTGTAACTTCTTTCTCCTGCTCTCACTCTTTCACTTCATCTCTCTCGCTCGTTCTGTGTGTCAACAACAAATCAAGGGAAATTGGTTGGAAATTCATCAAAAGCCAACAATGCAAAACGACGACCAACGAAACCAAACCGAGTCCTGGCAAAGGAGAAACAAAAGTTGAAATGAAACTTTTAAAGTTAATAGAAATGTTATTATTTGCCAAAGAGTAAAGCAAATGAAATATTATGGCTAGAAGAAGAATTGTTCAAAAATTGAATTACAATTGTTGTGCTGGTTCTCAGCCATTTAAAAGCAAACCAAAATGTATATATACAAAATTTACCCAATTTTTAAATGGATATACTAGAATAATGGAAATAACTCGCATTTAATTTTGTACTGGTGCACTTTATACTCAGAACCACATCGATCCAAATTATTGGGTATTTTCCTCTCGATTCTTTATCAGTTTTGAATTATTTTTGTTAGATCAAATATAAAATAAGATAAAAATTAGTTGAACTAAATTATAATACTGATTATTCCATATTGAATGTGGAAGTATTTATTTTATTGCTTTCACCCTCAAATAATATTTTTTTTTTATATTCCTTAATTAATGCAAACAATTTTAATTAATTTTTCACCAGATTTGTAAATTTAAAAAAGATAATTATTTAACACAAATATATATAACTTATATTATATAATATATAAAATGTATAAAATATAAAATAAATAGTTTTAATTTATATTCACTTTTATCACCACAATTATTTTGGCAATGTTTTTTTATTCGGGTTCTCCTTTTGGTTATCGTTTACAATTTTTCTTATTCTCTCTTACTTTCCTTTAATTATAACAATTATAACATTGTTAATTTTCACAAAAATTAGTTGCTAAGAGAATATTTCCTCCATCATTTTTTGAAATAAATTTAAATTTGCTTTAAATTTACCTTTTATAATCATACTCTGTATATACGAACATTGCGATTGTTGAATATATTATAATTACTTTCCTTAGTTTATATATGGTATAATTAATTGGAAAATGTTTATTTAAAGTCTATTTGGACAGCTTAAAGCCTTGCAATAAGTTTTATTGAACCTTTCACAGAGAGTTGCGTGTTTAATTTTACTTGAAAAGGGGCATGAACTTTGCTCACCAATTAACATTCGAACGTTGCCGCCTCGCTACCTCCCACCAGCCGCAGGCACTCACGCCCATCATGAAGAGAGCTTTAACTTTTCCATACAGAAATTATACAAAGTCATCTATAAAGGAAACGGGGCTAAATGCGGAGATTGCATGAAAATCAAAATAATTTAGTTACCACCTTTTGGTTCGGTTTTGATAGTCAATATATATAAGGCGACTGTCGGAAACTTTAAAACTTTTGCCCCAACTGTTTGCACAATATCCAACCGCCACATGCACACCATATTCTTTTGATAGGGCAGAAAGAAAGAAGAAAGGGGAGAGAGAGAGAGAGTATATAGTGCAGGTTAGTATGGGGATTGATTTACCATAACTCTAAACGACATTTCGGACGCTATATTATTACAACAGTTCATCAAAGTTGGGCGTAAATTTCAATATAGCCATTTGGTTTCAACTATATTTAATTCCAGTTATAGTTTTGGGTGGGTATCAGAGTTGATTTCGTTGTCGGTGCTGATGTGAACTCCCAGCCACTGGGAGTGGGTGAGGCGATATAGGGATCGACATGGACGTCGTCGCTAATGTAGATGTAAACGTTTGCCTTGCCCTCTATTTACCTATCCACCTACCTCTTGGGAGTCACTTTTATCAAACATCCCGCTGGGTATTTGGACTCAAGCTTTCGTAAACTTTGCCTGCTGTCTGCCTGCCCTCTGGCACCTCCGTCTGCCACTGTTGTCGTCGAGCAAGCTCACCTCATCGAGCCCTTAGTCACAAAAAGTTTCGCTTTCGATTTACTACTGCTGTTGCTGTTGCTGCTGTTGGTGTTGCTGCTGTTGGTGTTGCTGCTGTTGCTGCTGCTGTACCGTGCCAGGCCGTTGCCGAAACGCAAATTGTTGAAAGTTTGCACTAAAGTCGTTGATTTCATAGCTGAGAGGTGAGCTCAACTCGTTCAGAAAGTCTGCTAAAGTAGTTGACGTGAAACGAAAAGGGGATAGCAAAAGGGGGAGGGGGGGAATGTGTTCTGGTGGGTCGAAGACCATTGAGCAGGCACGTAATTGAGTAAAGTTGCTGCGGTGCAAATGCGAACGAATGAACCACTTGAAAGCAACGGCAAATGTTTCGATACCTACATCACATACACATACATATACATACATATATATACCAATATATGTACTATATACATGTATATATATATATTGCTGCTGTCGTTCTTTTACCTTCGTCTGGTTGCAACCAAAAATTATAGGCAAAAGTTGCAAAAGTTGACTGCAGCAGCAACAACAACAACCGCAGCAGCACCAGCAGCAGCAGCAGGAACAGCAATGCTGGTCGTCAATCTACAACGTAACGCGACAATGAAAACTAACAATAATTTCAAATGCAGCATTCCATTTTTGGACCAAGCTCAAACGTTTTCCATTGGGGTAAAGTCGTGGTAGAGGGAACGTTTGGAACGTGGGGGAGATGTTTGAGGCTTATGGCAAACTGAAATCATGGCCCAAAACACAAACCCAAGAGATTTGTGAGCGCAGCAAATGCACTCAAACAGTCGGCACACTTCTGGGCATTTTAATTGTCTATTTCTGCATGGCCGTCTAAAATTGTATACGACGAAACTGTATTAGTATTTGTGTGTATCTGTGTGTGTGGTCTTTCTGATTGTTTTCTTCCTGCTACTATTTTGCTCTATCTGTCTGTATTGGCTTATGTGTGTGTGTTTGTTATACAATGGTTTCAGTTAGGTTCAGTTGGGTAAAATCCTTCTCGTTGGTAATTTTTTTTTTCGTTTTTCTTTGTATTTTTTTTTTCATTTTTTGCTTTTTGTTGACGGTAGCTCTAGCACTAAGATCGCTTCAATTTATGACATTTTGACAGCAGTTGTTGCAGTTGAATCAGAAAGTTACTCTCCTGAGTAATCGTACAGCTTTTTCACTTACAAAACGTGCAATTTTGTGGATTGCATGGCCGGCAAGCACATACATACAATACACACCCATATTACACACACACACACACACACACACACCCGCAACACAAACAAATACATACAAATAAAGATTTGTACACAAACATTTGTCTAAATGCCATGACAGATTTGAATTGGAGTTTTGTTTTGGCTCTGTCAACTAAGCGAGATTAAGTAATTGCATAAGGTATGGCAAATACTTTATAATTTATTAAACAAATTTAACATTTAAGAAAAATGCTGCAATTAATTGAACTTACCAATTGATGTCAGAAATTGGTTTTAATTATCTTCTATTTTAAGATAACATGCTGAAATTTTTATAATTTTATAATTTGCTTAGTTGTACTATTACAAAATTTATCAAATTTTAAAAACATTTCTGTTAATTATCTTTCTTTGATTTTCCGATATTAATTAAGCTGCAATCTTTCATCATCATTATAAAAGTCCCTTTAGGTATTCTTTTTTAGGGTTAATATATTTATCATTCGATCTTGTATATTGAAACTCAATGTAATTCATTTCCATGATGCATAAAAATCAAAAACTATATATTAAGATTAAACAAAAATAAACAAAGTGCCGTATCTTATACGAGTGGTTTTCCCTCTTTAAAGTAATCCCCTTGGTCAACTTTTAATGCAATTAAATGTACAATAAATTTTGACAATTCCCTTATGCAAATGGATATAAGTGGCAATTGCAAGTGGATGAGCAACTGAGGGAACCAGTATGACCTTTGCTCTTATATATGTGTATATATTTTTTTGCTTTAGTTAACTGGGGCATTCTAAGCCAACAGATAATATTATCATACATACTTTTACACATCCTTTTTAGCTAGATGCTCTTACGTACAGATATAGACAGAGAGAGAGAGAGAGTTAGCTATTAAGCATATTTGACTTGACGTCAAAGTGAGCAAAAGACACATATATACACAGATATATGTATATATATATATATATATATATATATATATATATGTACATACCTCTTGTCGGATTCTGAAAGATGCTTAATGCCTGCAAGTTTATATGTAGGTGTGGCTGTGTATGTGCGTGTGTGTGTTTATGTTTGTATGTGTCTGCATGTGTGATAATAATTCAACAAATTGTTGTTTAACAAGGAGAGACAGAGAGGAGTACCCACCACAGTCACGCGGCAGTTAAATTGGGCGCGCTGGCGCCCTCGAACCACTCTCAAGTGTTCGCCATGTTAATCGCTTTATATGCAGCGTGTACTCTCACTCGTTCGTTGTCGTAGATGTCTTGTTTTAATGCAGCCACTGAGTGTGCTTGAGTGTATAGTTGTGTGTGTGTGTGTGTGTGTGTGTGTGTGTGTGATGAGTGTGTTTATGTATATATTTACTTGTCTTTGTGTGTATGTGTGTGTGTGTGTGTGTTTGTGTGTACGCATAACAACCTAGGGCAATATATACGCACATCTGCCGAAATATCTTACCTTCATTTTCATGAAATGAAACAATTAGGACAAAAAGTTGCTTTGTATCTGCTGCTCTTGTTGAAGCCAAAGACCGTTGCTTGCTTAATATTCCTCTTCCTCTAATTCCCCTCATTCTCTCCCCCCTTCCTCTCTCTCTCTCTCTCTCTCTCTCTGTCTGCTCTCTCTCTCTCTCTCTCTCTCTCTCTCTCTCTGTGTTTCTTACTCCTTTGCTTTCTGTGTCTCATCCTGTAGGTTTTGGTTATCCAACCCTTTTTTATAGCTTGACAAACATGTGTATGCCTGTAAACAAGAGTTTCATATATATACATACTTATATATATCTAAGTATGTATATTTGTGGGTGTATGTGTGTGTGGCATGTATGTGTTTGTAGCAGTGTGTGCGTTTAATGACAAAATAATTAGAAAACTTTTTGTGTATTTTGTACATGGTGTAGGATCTTCTGCCATAGATGCTTTTCTATCTCTCTCGTTTTCTCTCTTTCTCTCTCTCTCTCTCTCTCTCTTTTCTACGTCTCTATCTCTATTTTCTTTGTATCTTTATTTACCCCTCCCCTCAGCATCATGGCCCCCTGTCAATGTCACCGCCAATTTGCTACTTGGGCTTCTACTGCTACTTGTTTACCCCACATTTCCCGTTTTTCGTCTATGTGCTACCTTCAAGTGTCTATATCCGTAGTTGCCCCACACACACACACACACACACACTAACACATACACATTTGCAAATTGCTCTGTATAAGAACCTACATCAGAGGCAGCGGTCTAAAGTCTTTGACAATTACCAGGCAGGAGTTGCGACATTGACACCTGAGCAGATGGCTCAAACAAACCAAAAGGAAGTACAAGTTTTTAAAAATTTATACTATGTTGACGTAGTTTGTTTTGGCCCTAAATAGCATCAAAGTAGAATAACAGTTTAAACCAAAAATAAAAAAGATTAGTTGCTTTACATGATAAATATTTATACTTTAATATGAAATTTATTCTATTTTAAATTATTTATTATATTTCTCTACATATCAAAAAGTTATTGATAGTGAAGATAATTGAAAGATTGTATAATTAATTTCGCACAAAATTTCGCCATGTATTGATTTTGTCTTGGAAATATATACTTAATAAAACATTGGTAATCATGGCAATAATGGCCATAGTCCTCTTCTCTTGCCCAATTTGTTTCTATAAATTTTGTCTACGCCTACGCCATGATTTAATTTTCAGTTATAAGCAAAATATAGCTAAAAATATCAAAAATTATTTTTACATTGTCCTAGGTTTAAAACGAGACATAGAGAGAGAAAGAGATAGAAGTAGAGAAAGTGGAAAATACCAGAGATAATTTAAAATATAGATAGAGAAAAGAGAATGGGATTAAAGAAGCATTTATTTTTGGGAAACTTTAATCTCCTTGTTGGCAATAGATACATAATATTTTACTTATTGGTTTTTAATTATCATTTACCTTAATATGAAAAAACTCATTCACGTGTAAGTAATTCGTTAATATCGAAACGGATCTCTTACCAAGGCATTTTATTTGGACTGCCACTTGAAATTCAGCCATTAAATGCTTGAACATATGGAGCACATAGACTGAATGGTGAGGCAGACGGCGGGCCACATAAAATAGCATAACAAGTTTTTCCAGACAGAAGCAAACCGAATGGTAGGTAAATATAATATATGCCTTGGCCAGACCAAGCCACTTTGCTGCTGCTTTTATGCAGACTATGTATATATATATATATGTACATATATTTATATATAATATATATATATGTATGTATATACTGTCTTTAACGATTCGGTGTTGGTACTTGCCCATGCTGCGTATGCGTAACGCAAGAGTTGCTCGTCACGAAAGCGACAGCTCGATAGTAACTTCTTTGTGGGTGTATGGGTGTGTTGGTGTTTGCGTTTGTGTAGGTGTTTTTATTGAAGTGCGTGGTGAAACACTTTAACTTGTTGTCCAAATAGCAGCACGAAACTGTTGGCCAAAAACAAGAAAAGAAAAAACAGAAGAAAACGTACTGACAAATCGATGTTAGCCACGGCAAGCCAAGAAAATGCCAAAAGATGTTTGTATCTGAAATAAAAGTCGAAAAACAAATGCACTAAGAATTTAAGACTAACACAAGTAAACGAAGCATGCAAAATTTTATAAAGAAGAGATCAAATTATTATTTGCATTAAATAAAATATATTTTTTATATAGACAACAAGTGTCTTGTGTTTATTCAAAATGCAATTTGTAAACATGAATTTTATAAATAAATTTGAGTTTAGTTTTCATTTTTAAACAAGACATCCTAACAACTTTATTTGAACTCTTTCTTTTTTTTTAAGAAGGATTAGTCGTGTGATGTGAGTGGGAATGATGAATAGTTTTAAACTAACTATATAAATACAAAGGCAACTAAATATATGATGTACCCAAACGCAGAGAACCATAAAATGTTTTGCTTTTATAACAAGCACTGACCAATAAATGCTAAAGTGTTCTGCACCCACTCCAAGCACACACACACACACACACTCAAATAGACTCAGATACACACCAAAACGCACCCAAGTATTTGCACTGGTCAAAAGTATAGCCAAAAAAAAGAAAAAAAAAACAAGAAATGAAAGAAGAGAAACCTGAAGGCAAAGTTTGTTCGTAGCGCCACGTGTGATGGTGCGGTGGTTGGTTGCTTTTTTGGGTCGCCTGGCCGAAGCTAGTTGATTTTCAACAGTTGAGTTGAGTTTATTTTGTTGCTGCTCCTACATCCAATTTTTCCCCTCTCTTTTCTATCTACCTCTCTCTCTCTCTCGCTTTCTCTTTTGGCCAGGTGCGTTCAGGCAGCATCCAGAGTCTACCTAGACAGAACGCTGGCCCGTCATACCATCAGCCTGGCATTGCATACATTTTTGCTGCGTGCCTGCCATGGCAGTTTATTTCTTGTTCTGTCTTCCCTTTTTTTCTGTCGCCCTCCACCGTCGTCTCTTTCTAACCGGACCAACTCAAGCGTAAAATGTTGATGAAGTAACCGCACATGTTTGCCGTTTGCTTTTCATACCAAAAAAAAAAAAAAAAAAGAAAAGAAGAAAAAAAAATACTCACCTCAAGTGAGTGTTTAGCTGCAAACTTTTGTTCAACTGTAGAGCTGTCGTAGTCTTGTGTCTAAGCGTAAATTAGTTTGTATAACAGTGTGCTTAACAAAGGGGCCATGTTTATGGCCAAAAAGTTTTATGTTATGCATACAACAAATTCATCTAGAGTTGCCTTTTTTATGCCACTTGTCCCATATGCATATAAATAAAGCGATAAAAAAAATCTTTTTCTCTCTCTCTCAAAAAAAAAAAAAAAACAAGAAAATGGTAAAACAAAACTCTAGTGAAACAGCAAAAGTTTTCCCAACTAGAGCATGACATGATGCACGGCCACATAGATGCACATGCACCGTTACAAAAGTGCAACAGCAATAACGAAAATATATATATATAAAGAAAAAAAAAAGTAAAACACCGAGAAATAAAATAAAAATGAAACAGAAACAGAAAGCACTAAAACAACTGGCAACAGAATTCAGGATTCAGATTCAGTTCCAAGGACAATGTAACCATGTTAAACAACAATCAGAGTGGAAATACAAACCACTAGCTGGTAATTTTGCATGCAACGCTTAATGTTTGTGGCAAAAGTGTGGCGCTGATTTCGGTAGACAACATTTTTTTTTTGTTTTACTTTTCTATTTTTTCTTTTTGTTGTATACCTCGTTCTGTGTCGCTAAAGTTTTTTCGCGGGGCCCACGGCAATGGCAGCCAAATTAAACGAAATGTATACAAAACATTTTTGCTGCAGCGGCAAGCGCGTTGGCGCACTCTAAATTTGAGTGAGTGGCTGCCTTCTCCTTCTCTGTAGAAAACAGAAAATGAATGCTCGTTGAGGTGAGAGGGAGGGGGAAGATGGTTGGTTGGTTGGTTGAGGCGTGTGCCAACATGAACAACAATGTGGTGGTAGCTCTATTCGTTGTCTAAAGTTTGAAGTGCGCATAATAAGCCAGGCAGGCGGTAAGAAGCCGCCGCACCAAGCCAAATTGGATACTGCAGATAGCGCCCCAAAAAGTAGGCAACAGTTTGCAGCCCGGGGACTTGAAGTGCTCTCAACTGAATTGGCAAAGAGTGCAAGAGAGAAAAAGAGAGAGAGAGAGAGATGGAAAGAGTGTGAGTGAGGTGAAGGAATGAGCTCAATGAGCCTGTCATTGTGTGAACCTTGTTGGCTTTGGAAAGTGAAACTAATTTCCGTTTTCATGAAAAGTCGCATATATACTCTATATATCTATATATATTTATATATAAACTGTTATATTTGGGTCAAAGATCCAAATTTAAAACTGCAAAATTTAGAGAGTCTTGAAAATTTGTTCCATACATTATATTTTCTATCTAGGCTTTTATTATTTATAAATTGACTAGTGTAATCTGTTTTTTTTTTTTTGTTAAATTATTAGAAAAAACAGGATCAAAGAATATATATATGAATAGCATATATAGAACTACACGAACAATTCACTCTCTATAATTTTTTTTTTTAATTCTGTGCTTTGCTACAAAACGATTAAATCTTACTTAGGCGAAAAACATTACCCAAGCGAAAAGTTTACACATTATGGGTTTCGTTTAAAACACTTTTGAATTAGGTAATTTGTTAAATCATCTAAAAATGATTATATGAAATTTTTAATTATAATTACCGCTCTCCATGTCTTCTCCATTTTCTCATTCACAGACAATCCATAATGTGCGGCAAGTGGTAGCCAGAAGCTTAACTAAACAATGCAACAATTGGTAAAGAACGTACACCTCAATGCCTTCTTGTGGCGGCACCGGCAACTGCATAAAAGTTATGCCCTGGGCAAAAACTGTACATGAAACAACTTAATTAGTAGTTCTACGAGTTGAGCTTAAAAAAAAAAAAATAAAAGAAAAAACAGCTACACATAAAAAGAAAAAGCAGAAAATAAAAAGAAAACGAAACGCCGCGCTTCGTGCTAAGAATCGGTGAGAGAAAAACCAACCTCTGAGTTTTAAGAAATATTTGTTCATGCTGCTTCATTAGTGTTTGTTTGTGTGTGTGTGTGCGTATATTTGTGTGCGAAAAATGTTTAAGGCCAACAAAAACTGGAGCATCAACAGCAGCAGCAACCACGGCCCGGGCAACCTTTGAGCTTCGGCCTCGGGAATAACTTTTGTTTTTACGTAAAATGGTGTATATTCATCTATATATATATATATATATATAGTGTGTGTGTAAGTGAGAGTTCTTGGATTTTTTAAGAAAATTAAATTGGAAACTACATACAACAAAAGCAACAGTCAAGAACAGCAGCAGCACCTAAAATTCCAGCTGCAGCTGGAAACACGCTAGTAAATATAGTTATATATATATATATATAAATACATATATATACAGGACGAGTACAAGCTGCATATAAATTATTATACTTTACACAATGGATTTGCTAAAATTGAAAACTACTGCTAGCACAGCTCGAAGAAGGACTTCCTTTAAGCACGTAAACCTAACGACATACTCCTCGAATACCTGCACCACTGCCAATTCCTGCTACAATTTATCCAATGGCAGACAAAACTGGCAACGCCATTTTCTGTTATTCACATTCCTCGTACTCGCGTCACACATCAGCATAACTTCCGGTCAAATCGATTGGGATGACGATGATGATCCAGGTGAGTCAACTAAAGAATACTATATAAAACAAATCAATAACAAAAGTCGGCCACTTTACCATTTCCATATTCGATATCATCGGATCCATCTCCCGCTTAAAAACATTGAATCGTTTTGTGATTTGCATATCCACTATTGCAACTATTTTAGAAGCAATTGTTAGATAGAAAATAGTAAAGCTAAAAATAGACAATAATTCAAAAGCGTATTGCAATTGAGATTCGGTTATGTTTTTGTAATTAAGTTTAATTGCCATTCCGTATACGCCCATGATGATGCTCAGATTCGAGTTACTCCTGTTCTCGATGTTCTGTTGACTGCTCTTAGGCAAAGGGAATGGGTATGAAGCTTTTAATTAATCGCAGATTTATGACTTGAGGCTGTGTATGAGTGTGTGTCTGTGTGTATGCGTGGGTATATCTGTGTATATCAGTTGGTAGGTAGGTGCACGCTTGTCCGTGGCTATATAAATGGAATTTTAATTATTCAAAAGCTACAATTAAAATATTTAATGAATTCATAAGTCTGACAGTTTAATTGCAAGAGTTTCTACCAAACAACTTTGCCATTGTGAGCTCTTGGCCAAAAACTTGAGAGGAATATAAATAGATGAGGACAAGTTCAAAGCTTTGCAAAATCAGATGGAAAAAAAAATTTCCATTTCAGATAAATCAAATTTTAAGCAGCCTATAATAAATCATCTAATGAGGCAGTAGAATGATTTATTTCGGTTATCTAAATCATTTTACTACTTAAAAGACAAAAAGAAAACTAAATGTAAATGTAAATGCAAAAAGTTTCTTTATTCAAAGCGTTTTAATGAAAGAAACCAATTTTCCCATTGTTTAATAGATTATTTTTCAAAAATCTAAAAATCTTACCTTCCTTTTTTTTTTGTTAGATAAGCATGTGAAAAATTTGAAACTGCTGCTGCATAGTGAATAGATGATGAGTTATTTTATACATGAAGCAAATTCACTGAATGTCCTTGCTCTGCTATTCATTTAAAGATCAAAATGAAAATCCTTTTGTATTGTGCTAGGTTAGGGGTAGAAAATCACACGCTTTTTGTCTCATTTATCGATTTTCATCCATTGTGGTATGCGACCTCCTGTGTGTGTGTGTGTGTATATGTGAGTGTGTGTGTGTTGAACGCTTTTAAGCTAACGATGCAAACTGAAAATGTTGACAACAAACATTTTTCAAGCTGTGCGTTGTCCTTGCAGCAAGGTAGAGGTAGAGCCCCGGACTTGAACAAATATGTACTTACATTGCTTTACCCTCCCTCCCTTATCATCCTCACCTCTCCCTTTCCCACTTTTCTCCCTCCCGTTTAGTCGCGCGTGTGTGTGTATGCGGCCTTTTTAGCTCAGAGATAGAAACAGAAGCAAAAGCAGAAACAGACCCAAGTAGACAGCCCGCTGTGATTCCATTTGGCTTGTCGTGTGTTAAAACACACACACACACACACACACACACCGAATGAGGCAGAGAGAGAGTGAGGGGAACTTTTTACAGTTGGAAAATATGGTTTTGCATAAAATTTTCGAATAAATGTTGGCCAAGATAAGCAGTTGTGTTTGCTTCCTTTATACCTTGCTTTAAAACGCCGTTTTGTATCACTAACCACGGTGGATGCTGAAGTAGAAAATTATAAAATTAAGCTAACATGGTTGCAAAGTGAAAGAAGAGCAACAAATAAAAATGCCACAAATTTTTGCTAGGCATGGAGAGGGAAGGCCGTCTAGGAGCCGAATCGCCATAAACAACTGACGCTCTGTAAAATTATGAAATCATAAAAATATTTTTACGATTACATAAAAAAAAAGGAAGAAAAAAAAATTGCAAAAATATGTGGGCGTCACCATACAATGTACCTACTTTTGTTCAACATATAGGTATATATATATTGTTATATATTTGTATATGCGTTTGCCTAGACACTGGTCTACTTTATTCTGACCTGGTCTGGGTTCTGTTTTCCGCTTCTGGTATTTGCTTCTATTTCTCTGTTTTGTGGCAATTGCGTGATAATATAAAATTCAACTTTAGACATATGACTTCATTATTTATCAAACTGCCGAGCTTCAAATGGTAAAGTGTAGAGCTTGCCTGAATAGTTTAGCCCCACCTAAACCGGGATTGACCTATAGTTAGTTGGTGGAGCAGGGGGAGGGAACCACAAACATATTGCCACATATTCAAATTACATATATGACCGAGCTATATGCAAAAGTCACATTTAAACAATTTCATTAGAAATGTGACACACAAAACACACACATAATCCACACACACACACACACACTATGAACGAGTGGCACTCTCACATACATATGTGAGACGCTTTTTTGGTTATTCCATTTGAACTGAACTTTGGTGGTTTTAACCCTTATTAGCCTTTGCCTTTACTGTTTGCCATTTGCCTTTTCGTTCACCCCATCCACCCCCAACTCTCTCTCCATCTCGCCCTCTGTCTCTGTCTCTCTTAACCATATTTCATGTTGTTTTCATTTGTTTTGATTAGCAAATGAATGCCATACGTCGCGGCAGTCAAAGTCAAGAGAATGTTGCCGGGATTGTTAGCTAACAAATTATAACGTGACTCGAGCAGGGCAGTAAAATTTGAGTATTTTTTTTTTTTTTTTTTTTTTTTTAACAGTGAGAGAGAAAGACACAGTGCGTGTTTCACATGCCACGCAATCTGAACTGTGAATTGCTAGCACACACAAACACACACATACACCTACGCACAACAACAGAACATTATACTAACATATATATATATATATGTATGTATATAAAGAAAAGAAAGAATTTTAATTTATGCCGTGTTGAGTGCGTTATGCCCCAGTTCCTGGCAAGTGTGCCTACTTTAGAGCTCCTCCGCAGTGTTTTTGCAGATAGCCCCCCCTCACACACACACACAAACACACACCCACATACACACACACACACACACACACACACACCCAGACACACAAACACACACACACACACACACACACACACACACACACACACACACACACACACACAGAGACATATCTTACACCCCTTGCTTGCTCTTCATTTCTTTTCTCTACTGCGTCTTCTTGGTCTTCGTCTTTTTAAAGCTAGAATCAGCACTTCAGGCGCGCTTTCTATAGCTCATTTGGTTGTCGTTCACCTCCTTAGGCTATTTCCATGTGGCAAAGGCAAATGTTGGATTTACTCTAGACACGCGATATTTTTCCATTTTTTCCATTTTTTTCATTTTACCATTTTTGTGTGTTGTGTGCTGATAGAAGAGGAGAGAACATATGGAAGAGTCCCAAGTATATGTAAAAATTATAATTCATATTACATATTTGATGAAACACATTCAACTTTGCACACCCCCCCCCACCCCTCCCTCTACCAGTCCCAAGCTCCACATCAGCAGTCTCAAGCAACCCAATAATTACGCATTTTTGTATTTTTGCTATGTGGTTATTTTTAATGATAAATGACCTGACCCAAAGTGTTGGTAATTTTTCGCAGCTTATGCCGAAAATTTCACTTGAGGCGTTGTTTATATAGGTTCAAGTGTGAGAAAGAGCAAGTAGCAGAAAATAGAGAGGGAGGGCAACGAAGCGAGTTACTAATTTTGGTGTCAAAAATACTTAGCATGCCCCCATGGGTCGATGTGGCAACAGCAACGCTAACAGCAAACGGCACAGGCAACACCAAAGGCAATGGATTCGTTAATTGTGGCACACATGTATTCCCCCCTTCAGACCTCTCCCCCCACCCTGTCACTGTACAAAGAAAACAAGATGCCCGGGCAAAAGAGAAGGCAGACTTGTTGGTTTTGGCCGCAATTTGTCATTTGTCAGAATTTAATGCACTTAATAATTAGCCAACTTTCATATACGATTATTCATATGTACTTATATATACATATATATATATACATATATCTATATATGTATTCCACGTTTACCCATGCCATAGACTCAAGATCGTCTGGCTCAAGGGAAATCAATAAATAATTAATTACTGTGGGCAACTATGAGCCCCAATTGAAGCCATTGGGGGATCAAAATGTATTTGAAGCATTTGCATTTTCAGCTGATTTAAATCTGCTTTTTTTTTTGTTACTAATTATGCAAATGTGTATACATATAGTTAAAAGTCGTTAGGGGCAAATGTTCATTTTATTTATATACAAATACAAACACAAAATATTTTTGTATAATGAATAATTGAAACAGAAAAATGCTTGCATAATTTAATATTTGACAGTTTTTAGAGTATCTATTAGAAAATCTAATGAAATGGAAACTGGGTTTCCATTTGGGTTCTAATAAAATGCAATCCAAATAACGCAAAGTGAATGGAATTCAGCTAAATGATCAATAAAAGATTTCATTTCGTTTATTTTCTTTTTCATATAACTGTAATATTTAAAAATTCAAAAGATTCTTTAAATGGTTTGCAAATCCTGTAAAAGAACGTAATTTACTTCAAATACAACACAAATAAATTGTTTTTATTGTACTACAAATACATTAAATGTAGTTACCATAAATCAATCATCAAAATAGATCCGTGCCGATTCCACTTGACAACATCAAAATAATATATATTTACATATATATAAATATATATATAATGATTTAAAAGTCCTTAACTTTGTTGCGAACAACCCAAAAATGGCCACAATTTTCCGTTGACAAAAGAAAAATCATTTCAAATGTCATGTAACAAGAGGAAGCCGCAAAAAAAAAGGCACAAAAAAGCGACAAAAAAAGAAGAGAAAAATTTAGAGAGAGAGAGAGTGAGAAAGGGAAAATCAAAACGCTTGTTGGAGGACATCACGCGAAATCCTAGACCTTCTCTGCTGTCGCAGCAGACACACTAAAACTGTTCTCTTTTGTGAAACGTATAAATTTTCTATTGATTTATGCCAAGTTCGCATGCCATTTTTTCCGTTTTGCATAATTTCTGCTGTTGGCCAAATTGCACTCAGAACACAGGGCCACAAAAAGGATAGGCCAAAAAACACACAAAAAAAAAAAAAACGAAGCAGATAGAAAAAGAAAGATAGATAGACAATGCGGGGTTGAGAAGGGGGCGAGGGGGTGGATATACAACGAGGACAGCTAACGCAAATACAATTGTTACGATTGCTACTGTCTTTTCGCGGTCGTGGCCCCGTGGACTGAAACAACTACTACTTTACTCTATTCTACTTGGAAGAGGGAGATAGAGAGAGAGAGAGAGTGAGTGAGAGAGAGTTACTGCGGCAGTTATAGTTGCAGCTACAACACTAACAGCTGCAACAGCAGCACTACTACCACTACTAACAGTACCAGTACCAGTACCAGCAGTAGCAGGAGTGGCATGAATTGTGTTGATGGAGTTATCCATTTATACTCGCATTTGCATAGAACGAGCAGCATGCGACGTCTGTGATTGCCGCTGGGCGAGACGCTGCCCGACACATGACATGGAAAAATGAAAAGGAAACCCATCGTATAGTCAGTGTCTATCCCAGACTCAGTCTCAGTCGTATTTCTATTCCCATTTCCAAGTCCCTGAACAGGATGAACAAATGGTCAAACAGTTGCACCAGCTCTTGACAGCAAACGAAAAGAAAGAAAAAAAAAAAGAATTAAGAAAAAGGAGAACTACCTCTCAGTTGCAGCTGTAGTTGCTGCTGCAGTTGCAGTTAAAAATGTTCTGCTGTCAGAGGTTGCAACGGAAATGCGGCTGCAACATTTTCTATATATCACATGTAAATATGATGACATTGCCTACTGCCAGTATACATATATATATATATGTATATGGATATACATATATTCCAAATATGTGACTCTGCTTAGCTTTTGACTAGTTGGGACAATTGCCAAAGACCACACCACCACCACCACCAACAGTAGCATGAGCAACAGCAGTCGGTTACTCCCTTGGCCATACTTTGTTTGGCACGCTCAGTTGAAAGTCAAAACCATGTTGCACATTCATCATTTAGAGTAAACAATTTTTGATTAATCGCCAACAGTACTGAAACCCGGACTTGACTGGGACGCGACTAGAAGCAACGTTGTTGCTGGCGTGCACTTTTCTGCAACATTTTTCCAATTGCTGGCAGCAGAGTGAAAAAAAAACACGAAAAGAAAAATAAAAAAAGAAATATACAAACTCTTTAGCACGTACAAAAATGGAACAGTCCCCGAAAACAGAAAGAGAGCGAAAGAGAGGTTATAGTGAAGTGAGTTTGGTTGAAATGGAGAATCAGAGAGTTTGGGGCTACTCGCCTCAACACATGTATACAAATTGTTGTTGTTGCTGTTGTTGCAGCTGAGACCTCTGAGTGCCTGGACTTGCTTTTTGCTTTACTTTGGTGACCAACTGCCATGTTGGAAATTTGTAACATGATTGCATGACCATCGCCAAGCTCCGTTGAGTATGAGATCCATTTGACTTTTGCATATTTGACTTTGGCCCCTTTTCAAATGATGCGTTTTCTATACCCTGTAAATATAATATCGATAAGTAAAGAAATTTGTTTTATTATCTATTTTTTTTAAAATTTTTTACCAATAAGGTTACAAATTTTGGATTAGCTCTTCATGCATAGTAAACTGTTTCTCCAGTTAGTTCAGGGTAACTCTTAGTTGAGTTAACTGCTTATTTTCATCTCATTTTTCCTAGTCAAGATGGCAAGCATTCTATGGCAATGGTAATGGCAATGGCAATGGCAAATTTGTGCCGTCAACCGTTGTTAAGCTCGCAACTTATCAAACTCATCACACAGCTTCAACCCAGGGCCACTTAATGTGGGTTTTCTTTTGTAAATTTCGATACATATTAAACGGGTTATGCCACAAAAGGATTACAACACTTTTGCCTTTTTTTTGACACCCCTTCCCCGATCACCGACCCCCCCTCACTAAAGCATATCATTATGGTTAAACAATTTTTTGCTCTCCCCCTCTGCCTCTCTCTATCTCTCTCGCTTTCTTGTTCGGTTTTTGACAACTTTATTAGGTTTTTGGCTTGGACTTTTGGATAGAAGACCTAAAAATGGGGTTTTGCCTTTCGACGGAAAGGCGTGCGAAAAATTCTAAACAAATAAATAAAGGCAAACTTGTGTAGCAAAAGTAAAAAAAAATAAAATAAAAGAAAAAAAAAAGAAAAGGAGAAAAAAGGGGCAGCCGAGAGAAATTGCTATGCGGCATGCGTCAGCGTCAAAAACTATTTTATAGCTGCTTCGTGTTGTCGTCACGGGTCCTACCGAATGGAGCCAAAAAAGGCTAACGAGGCTGCAGGAGTCAAGTATACGGGATAAGCAGAGGGTCTGGAAATGGGAATGGGAATGGGTATAGGGGATTGGGTTTTAGGTTAGGGGCAACGGGACACTTATAAGTAGGGGAGTGAACTGGTATGCTTGTAAAGCGAATAAGTCAACGCAGCAAAATGTGTCAAAAATGAGCAATTTATTTAATTTTTAGCACACACAGGGATACACTCATTTATACACCCACACACACACACACACACACACTTAGTATTTGCAGAGTCCTGCCTTTGTGTGTGTGTGTGTGTCTGTAGTAAAGTAATTTTCATACTTTTGTTTTTTTTCCCCCTCCGATTTGACTTGATGCTATTTAAGCGCAAAACTTTTAAGTTGTTTTACGAAAAGTTTGCCAGCAACATAAATTGGATTAAACCAAAAAGATGGCACCAGCGCGGCCATAAGGCCGAGACAAACACGAGGCAACAACATATAGAGAAAGGGAGAGAAAGAAAGAAAAAGCCAACCCCAATCCAATGCCCTAAAACTTGACAACTTAGTTTGTTTTTGTTGTTGTTGTCCCTTATATTATTATTACCCTTCTTGAAAGGGCTGCAAAATGTGTTTTTTTCTCTCTTTTTCCTTTTTTTTAATGCTAACAAATCTCAGAACGAACTGAAAATCGAGAAATTGCACGTGGCAGCTTTTTGGAAACTTGACTATGTCCAGGGTCAACTCATTAGCCAAATGAAGCCAAAACTAAACGTATGTTTGGACAAAGTATTGCCAAAAACTTTCAACAGTCAACAGAGTTGAATGTTTGGGGTTGTGTTCCAAGCTCCAGGAAAGGAGAAGGGAAAGAGAAAATGAACTGGGGGCTCCGATCAAAAAATCGAAATGGCTGGAGTGGGCTGAGATTGGCACCACTTTGCCTTGGTAAAAAACTTTTGACCCGCTTCCCGATTCCCTAACCCCCGGGAAAAAAACCATAAATGTCAAAGTCAGCCAAAAGTTTGCATAGTTTTTGACTTTCAGCAGCAGCGACAAGCCTTATTCTCCATTTCCCTACCCACCACATACCCGCACACCCCCAAATTCCTTCACTTTACCCTCTTGCCTTCAGCTTTCCTTTTGTTCCTTGTTATTATTGCTAGCGGAGCCCATGTGGTTGACATATTTGCTGGGGGATTATTAATTGAAACAAGTTAATTTGCACAGAATAGAACTGGCCAGCCGGCCACAAGACCTAAAGAGACCATAGAACTCAGAACTTGTACCAGGCAAAAGCCGACAATGTCAAAGTAGAGTTTACCAAAGGCTAGCAAAAAGGCTTTCTTAGTTGACGCCAATGCCATCCTGCACCCACCACCACCACCCCAATTCAATGTGGGTGGGTTGGGGGGTTGGGAGGGGGCTAAAAGGCCAGGCCCAGACATGCTAACAAGAACAAGCTGAACAAAAACGACAAACAGCAAACAGCAAAATGTTGGCAAAAAGTTATTAAGAGTCATCATGTTCTGTTTTGTCTCAAGGATAAACTTTTCATATGCTTTTTAAATTAAATACTGGTATTTTTTATATCAGATATATTCATACAGTCTAGATGTGTGTATGTGTGTGTGTGTTTATTTGGCATATGCATATCTAGTTTGGATAAACTTTGTCTGTTTGTATACAAAAAGCAAGTTATAATTAGCATTTAAAGCCAAGTTTTCAGTCTTAACGTTTTTTGCTTAACAGAAAATTTGACTTGACATATAGAAATAGTTGAAAAAGTTAAGTCTTTATATAGATATATACATATATAGTAATCGATATAGTTAATCATTTTCTCTTTGATTTTCACTTATTTTGAAATAAGTTTTTGCTAATATATAATAACGAATAAATATATTTAACCATCTGCTTTTAAACTTTTTGTTGTCGAGTTATAACGTTAAAAAGAAAAAATTGTGCAATTTTAGTTTAGAATCAAAAAAATTTGACTTTTTTCAACAGATTTCTTAACTAATTAAAAACTTAAATAGGTAATTATATTATTTTATGATTTAGGGTAAATAAAAACTCTTTTAGAATCTTTTTTGCCAAGGAAAAACAAGGTGTGTAAATATATATACAAATACTTTTTTTTTTAATAAAACTATTTCAAATGTTTATTAACGTGGATTTTTCCATATTCCATAAATCCTGAAGCCTTATGTATGCTTCAGCCAAGTTAAGTATATTGCAGAAACTTAATAAAATTGAAAATATATATAATCATAAAATGAAAACTAGATATTATCCCGCCTAACTAACAAGTTTTTTGATATCAAGCGTATGCTAATCAGAGTTTCAATAAAGTATTAATTGAAATTTGAATAATGCAAACCCAAAAAAAAAAATTATTCTTCATCAAATCTCGTTTAATTTTCTTAAATTTTTCATGGTTTTTGCAGCATAATTTTGTAACCGCATCCAATATAAAGTTATTGTTATAGTTAGGGGTCCCCCCCCACCTCATTATTTATGCCCCAAGTTATGCAGCCAAGAGAACATAAAATGCAGCAGTAGCACATTCCCCTTACCAATTTGCCATCATCTTAGCCAACCAACTGTTGTTGTTGTTGTAAATAAGTACTAAACCTTACCACGGCTGTCTGTTTTTTTCTACATTCGCTCCTCGTTTCTATCAACCATTTTGCCTCAGTGTAGTTGCCTATGCCAAGGCGTAAATGTTTTGTGGAATTTGCTCGAGTCATAAATTTTACACTACCCAGCTGGCAAGCAAGCAGCCATTGACTTGCATTGACTGTGTTTGTATCTATGTATTTGGTATTTTCTTTTAGCCCTTCGGCAACGGAATCTGAAACTTCCCTACCATCATTCCTTTTATATAAACAGCGCAGACAGAGCCGTAAGCATTTCGCTTTTATAGTTTATTGATGCTGAATGGTAAAAAAAAAAAAAAGAAAATAGAAAAAAGATGTGGAAAAAACTGTAAACGTATTGACGTTAAAAATATTTAAGCTAACAAAAATATAAAATTGGGATGTCTCTCTCTCTTTCTCTCTCTCTCTCTCTCTCTCTCTCCCTTTGATCAGGCCAAGTTATTTATTTATATATAGCTACTGTTTATACTTCATCAGCCAGCTCATAATACTTGAGATTATCGTAGATTATTTCCTTTAAATTTTTAATACAAACTGTAACTGTTGCCTTATAGTTGGGGAGAGGGGGTGAATATAGTTGATTGAGAACTAAAATCTTTCATTTGTTCATACACTAATGGCGGAAATATATCAAATGGCTACCGGATGAGGGGAAAACTGCCTCTCAAAATATGAACATTTATGAAAAGCTGCATATATGCATGTATATATCTACTACAAATTTTCCAACTAATCGGATTCTAATGGCAAAATAATTATCAGAAGACTGCATAGTGCCACTGAAATACTCATACCTATACATAGACACACACACACACACACACATACGACATTGCATTCATAAATTTTGGAATGCCATTAGTTTTACATTTGTGGTTTGTGCTGAGGATAACCACAAAGTGAAAAGCCGCAAATTTTCAAGTCATACGGAAATGAATGCCGACTAGTATGCCGTCCAGCAATAGAAATGAGTTGGGTTTTCTGGTTTGGTGTCCAACAAAGTTGCAGAGACACTTACATATATATACATATAAATACAGATATCTATATATACTGTAGATAGAGACAGATACTGAGACCAAAATGTGGCGAGATTGGTTAGCCCAGCATGTTGTATATAGGATACATACATATATTAGTTCATGTGTTTGTGCCATTTCAATCACAGTTTTCAATTAATGTAACAACGCCGCATGACATTTGGATTAAAAAGGTGGAGCAATAAATGAAGTGGGTAACCCAAGAAGGAGGAAGGAGAAAGGCGTAAAGAGAAATGTGTTTTTGGAATTAATGAAAAATGTTTGCCAAATGCTAAGCTTTTATGCTTATATACACAACATATTGGCAATTAAACGCAGTTGTAGACAAATAAAACTGGCACAAACAATTCCAATAATTGCAATCAAAACTAACCAATCAATGACCCTCTCTCCACTCTTCACCCTTAACCCATTTAACCCGACAAACCAAGCAAACAGTATCGTGCCCCAGCTGGTCCAATTGACCAGCAGCTTTCTCAGATTTTGAATAATATACAATCCAATATATAGAAAACCGCTACATAAATTCAAACATTTGCATTTTGACCGAACATCGGTTATGCAAGTGCAAATAATGCGGCTAGGTCGCATTGGTGAATGAACTTTGATATAAACTTTGTGTATATTGAATTTGGCAATTGGTTCTTTAACCCATCAATATGATAATTTCTTTAGCTTCTTAATATAAATGATCAAATTAATTCAATTGCTAACAGTTAAATAAACCTTAGTTTCCTTTCCTAAATCCAGAAAAAAAGTATAAAAGGACTTTATCATTTATCAAAGGACTTTATCAATTATTTAATTACAATTTAATCTTTTATTTTTAATTTTAGAAATAATTGAAATACATCTAAAAAGTTTTTGGGTTATTTTCCATTAATTTTATTTTTCATTTTTCTATAATTTCAGTGTATGGGAAAAGTGTTTTTTTGTTACTTGATAATATTGTAGATTGGATTTATGAATAATATAATAGTGAAATTTAATTTAAAAGGCTTTTATGATTTGTGGAAATTTTATCAGTTCTCTAAACTACAAAAGAAAGTATTTCGATTTAATTGAAAAATATCCAAATTGTTTTTCTGTTTTGCTGTTTTTGTGTATTTAATTAAATGGCATTTGATATATTGTTATATTTGATTAGAAAATGATTAATTATGCAAATGTCAAACATAGAGAGAGAGAGAGAGAATGAGATAGAGAGAAACTTCATTTTAATTGAAATTGTTTTAGTTTTAGTACTTTTGTTTTATTTCATTTACCTGTAACTTAATGGACCGTATTTGAATTTGGCAGGGTTAAGCTTTAGGCTTTAACTCTTTTTCACCATTAATAATGATGATGCTGGGGCACTTAAAGCCGAATACTGTAATTAAAGTTTGGGCGGCAACAAAAATAATCGATGGACTAGTGGTAGTACGGCAACCGAATTAACTCTAGCACTCATCCACACACACACACACACACACTCACACACACAGGCACAGAGAAATGGACATCGTCCACTGGCTGATGTTATCGTACATCTCGTCCCCTTTCGACCAGCGCTTAATGCGAAAATTCAATTAGTGGCATAATTAGTTGTGGCAAGCGTTGAAGTTCAGATTTTCGGTAGACCCCATAACAGCAGCAGCAGCAGCAGCAGCAGGAGCAGGAGCAGCACCAAGTGAAATTGAATGAATGACACACAAAAGACCAACGGCAAATGTATGGGAATGAGAATGGGCGAAGAAATAGTGAAAAGAATCCTGAATTGAAGGGAACTTTCTTTGCCCGCTTTTTCTTTTCTTTGTGGTATGTGTGTGTGTGTGATCTTCCATTGGTCGGTCTATTGGTGTGTTTAACCCTTGATTAATGTGAATTAATTTTTTTGGTTTAGTAATTTATGGCAAGCAGCTGCTTGTTTTTCCTATCTATCAGATTTAAATCTAAAGAAAATTTCATTTTTTAACATTAGCCAATAGATGAAGATTTCAATTTGCAGTTTGAATTTGGTAACCTCGATTTATGCTGCGCAATTGGTGTTAATTAACTAAATGCAACTGCAATAAAATTGATTGTTTTCACTTTGTTTGCAATGCAAATTGCTGTGCTGTGTCGCTCACATTCCCATCCTCCTTCCCCTCCCATTGGACTGATCTAAATCCCAAAACCCATAGAGTAAAAACGTTGAGGTCAGCCATCCGTTGCCAACGGAAATGGACAAAAATTGTTTGCATCGCTTTAGATCTAACATCACCATCTCGCTCTCTCTCTCCCGCTCACTCTCCCTATCTGTCTCCCTCTCTTACCCTTTAGTTAGCCGTTTTTCCCTATGCCAATGACATTTTTGCTAACATATGCGCGGTTCTGCGGCTTTGCTGGGCTAAATTGCAGCAGAGCAAATTTAATTAGAGTTTTAGCGAACACATACACTGACAGAAAATGAGAGAGACAGGACACACACACACACACATACGTATATATACGTAAACAACATTGACTGAGATGCACATCGTAAATACACATGGATACACTCAGACAGACGATAGCGAAACAAGTCAAATAACAAGTCACGTTTCAATGGCTAATGAGGTCATGTGTAAGAGCCAATGGCGGATGCGGCTGAGCCAAATGTCTGTCCCCCATACGATTACAGATCCCTTACATATATATGTATATAACTAGGTATATATCTTTGTATGTGTGTTTGTGTGTGTGTGTGCCTTCTTTCCATTGTTGCCTAGGTACAGTTGTCACTCACTGGCGGGCACGTTATAATAATGACAACGTGCTGCAACAGAAGTAGGAGGAATAGCAACAGTCCTAACAGAATGGTTTCTAGTGAATGGAGGTCGTCTGAAGTGCCACCGACGGATATCTGGCTGAATGACTAAAGTTAACACTAACTTGGCAAACAAATAAACATGAAAACAAGGACTAAGGGCCTGGACAGAACACGGCAACCGCACAGGCAAGGACAATATGTCAACACACATGAGCACTTTAGCATTAATGTAAATGTATGTGTCTGTGTCAGTGTTTGTCAATGTGTATGTGTGCGGGTGTGCTCGTGTATGTCTGTATGGTAGAGACATAGGCATATAATTTCAGCTTCCGCCTAGATCCTTAAACTGTTTGCATTATTGTTGTGCGACTCCTGTTTGGCTGTTGCATTGCAATTACAATTACAATTAGAAAAGTGTATTTTGTAATTGTAGATTCAGTAATTTGCTGTGCATGTGAGCTACCAACGTTGGCCATTAACCTGCCAGACAAACACACACACTCACAGAATATTCCATCACACCCACGCTCACATTTACTGGGCAATTCCCTTATGGCCTAGTTAAACCCTAAAAGTAAGTGTCTGGCTCCCTGGTCTATCGCTTAGACATGCCAGGTTTTAGGATCCCTTATGTGATATGATAATAAATATTTTTCTTTTGGCTCTGGTCTAGTAAACTTGCCAACTTGCTTGGGTTAAAGCATTAAAGCACCCAAATGTACGTCTACATCAAAAGAAACCCAAAATAAATTCACATTTTGAAAGGACAACCAGAAATGTTTGCCTTAAAAAGTCTTTAATTGAAAATGCTTAAACCTTAAGCTAAAATATACAGATTGAACATATTTAAAGCTTTTTCATTCTTAAACAACTCACGTAAAGGTTAAGTTAACTGATAAAAATTTGTTGTCTTGAATGATGGTTAAACAGAGAAGTAAAAGGCTTAAATATGAAAAACAAAAGATACAAAATAACTAAAACAATTTAGTTACAAATCGATTAAAAAATAAAATTCAGATAGTTAAGTAATTTGAGTAATTTGAGTAAAAATATATTTTAGCTAAAGCAATATTTTGCAGCTCTTATTGTTTATAATATATACAAAAATAGTACCATTAGATTTGATTAAGTTTAATCTGCAACAGGCACATTTATTTTATCTCAATTATACCAAATATTGTTTCATTAACTATAAATTTTTAAATTTGGTTTCCATACTTTTCTCTATATCAGTTTCAATACTAAACATTGACTATGAATAATCAATGTGAGTTATTTAAAGAAAAAGTTCTCGCTGTAAAGTTGCCAATAAGTTGATCATAATAAATATTTAAAGTGCTTAGTTTAATCAATAGATATGAGAGAGAGACACTTCTCACATATGCCGGCTATAATGGTTTGAATGCAAATATATGAGCCAAGGTTCTCGTTTATGTGGTTACAACTGGGATGCAAAATGGGGGAGGAGTCTTAACCAAGGCAAAAAGGACACAGCAGGCCAATAATGGAGTCACGTCGCACTTATGAAAAATATGAGATAATCCCTAGTATAAGTTACAGAGCAAAAGCAAAAGCGTCGAAGCATATCTCTATCCACTCCCTCCTCTACCTCTCTCTGTCTCTCTCACTCTCAATCTCCATCTCTCGGTAAGCTGGCTTGATATTTGCTTGAAAACTTTCTTATCTGTCTGAGAGCCACATTTGAAATGCCTGCATATGTGTGGCAAATGATAGCCAAGTCTTTTGTTGCTGCTTTCTTCTTTTTTTTTTTTGATTTTTTTTTTGGTTTTAAGATGCGCTTAAATAAGAGCACTTGACAACAAAGAGATATTCCCGGTAATTAGGCAGGAAAAGTTTTTAATAGCTTTCTCTCCATGCCACGTTCAATAAACAGACTTTAGCCATAATTTGATTATGCCACCGCTTTCCCACCATCCCCCAATCCCCGCCACAAATACCGAAAAGTGCGATTCATTTGCATGACAACTAGCTGGAAAATTCATTCACCTGCCGCGTACAGATAACACCACGTGCCTTGCCTGTGGCCATGCCATTTAAAATGCAAAAAACGAACATGAAAATGAAAAATCAGCGAGGCATACAAAAAAAAAAAAAAAATAAATAAAAAAAGAATAAAAAAGGAAAAATAAGAAAGAAAAAAAAAAAAGTAAACTACATGTTGTATATAAAAAAAATATCGTGAAAAAATCAGCAACAACAACAATGAAGGAGGCGTAGCAGATAATCAGGAAGTGGCAGCTTATTGAGAGCACATCAAAAAATTGATTTCGTCGGCTATCAATATCATCGATAGGCGGAGGATCGAACGTGCGTGCCCGTCCGTTCCGACCAATCTGTGTCCTTTTAAGCCAAACAACAATAATAATTCATAGCCGCCATATGCGTGTTGTCCTTGTGAAGGCTTAACATTTCATCCGAGCACAACATAAGCGACACATTTAAGCGCACTTCCTGCAGCTGTTGCTGATATCAACAACCCGAACAACCCTCTCCAGCCCAAGAGTCCTCGTCGTTTGTCTCTTATCAATATGCACTCCCACATTAAGTGTATTTACGTGTGATAGAAATTGCGTCTGGAGTTTTACTGGATTTCATTCTATTCCCACTCTATACTTTAGTCAAAAAAAGGTTTCGGTGTCTTCTTGACTATACGTTTACTTTTTCATAAATTTTTGAGTGACATTTTTGATGACATCCAAGCTTTATGCCATGTACCATTTATAGAATCCCCCCCCCCCCCCACCAACTAAAGGCACCTGTCATCATTGCTAAATGTGGCATGGCATGCTTAAGCGGCAAGTGTTAAAATGTCAACAGAAAACTGTAAAAAGGTATATACATATATATATATATATCATACTAACAAGATGTAGAGAACCTAATGCCCTTCAAAATTATTAGACAGATATATGTATTATAGATATAGGAATAAAGGTTTAAGTGTTCAAAAAAGAAATCTACCTTAAGACAACGAATATATATAAATATTTCATAAATCTGATATCTTTACTATCATTTGTTTCTGAAATTTAATATATAAAATGAATTTTAATTTATATATTTGAAATGTTCAACAAATTTCTAGATCTAATCTAGTGTTATTTAAGTAGTTAGAAATAATTAGTGGCAATGCAAACAACATGAAAAGTCACATATACCCAATTTTGATAGTCATCCTTTGTCTGTGTTGCCTTTGCCTTTTGGTTTAAGTCACTTTCAGATGTTGCTGTTGTTACTGTTGGTGGTGCCGCCTAACAGGATTATCTGTGAAAAGGTTACGCAATGCGTTATCACGTATCATAAAGCGTAATCTCAAGCGCGTGGTTTGTATTTACATTGCCAAGTAGATTGCTGTTTAAAATTTGATGCATGGCAAATGGAAGAGGGCGGTGAGGAAATGTATATAAAGGGCAACAATGAGGGTGTTCTTTGTCTTTGTCTTTCGCCAAATTAAACAAGGCCAACGCGAAAGTCAAATTGGATGTCTCGGGTAAACGAAACGCCTGTCTTAAAGTAACCTTGAAGATTGGGGAAAAATCAATTGAGCCTAGGTGAGCAAGCGAACGAACGAATTGCGTTTTATTCAATTTTTCGGCAAGGCTAATAAATGGATTTTCAGTGAATGTGTGTTTATATATATATATATATATATATATATATATATATATATATATTGTGTGTGTGTGTGTGTTGATGGGTGTTGGGGTTTTTGGTTCTGTCATGTCGCGGGTTGGCAAAGAAAACGCTGCACGATTTATGCGCCTTACAAGCTAAGCCAAAAAGTATGCTACATAAGCTCCACCACATACAAATGTACAATGAATATATGTATGTAACTTTATATGTATGTATATATGTGTGTGTGTTTTTTTTTTTTTTTTTAATGCATGTGTGTTTGTATGTATTTACATCTGTCCCTATGCTTGTGTATGTGTGTGTGTGCGCTACTTTGGTAAGCTGAAATTCAAATTTTTTCACTACCAAATGGCGAGCAAATATCCAAAAGGGGTTCCCAGCTTAAATGCGCCACGCCATTTGTCAGTGTAATAAAATCAAAAACACACACAGAAACCGAGAGAAAGAATAAGGGAGCGAGAGAAAGAGAAAGAGAGACAGCGGGTACTCGGTAGGTAAACCTCAAAACCATACAACTTGGGATTGGCAACTGGGTAAAGGGAATAGGTATGGATAAGCCCCCCTAACTGAGCTCAGGCTATTGAAAATTTATATTGGCCGCATTTGTAGCCTTTTTTTCTCTTCTTTTGGTGGCTGTCTCAAAAGCGGGCATTACCCTGAGCGTTTTTTGAAGTTTTCACATTTATTTCACTTGCCTGCCAAAGCCATTTGCCGATTTCATTTTCCTTTTCTTGCCACTCTTTGTAATTGTATGCAGTTTTGCTCTCACGTCAATTTGACACCCGCCCGCACATTGGCCATTTTATGGTAAGACCAGATTCTCACTCTGACGACATGTCGATGTGTTTTTACGGTTCAATTTATTGTGGCAATTTTTTTTAGCTCTCAAATGTAAATCCAGAGACTCTACGCGACCGCGCCACTGTTTACATTAGTTATTATGCTTATTTATGTGATTTTATGGGGCTGTAGTCGCAGCAGCAACAGCAGCAGCAGCAGGAACAGCAGCAATAGCAACCATTTGACTCTAGATTGCTTTGGTGCCTTTTAAATTGATGAGCACTTTAAAATCTACCTGCGATTGTAACTCCCACCGCGTCAAGTACCCCCTATTAAATTAAGTTTAGCACCGCGATATGGCTCAGACCAAGACAAGCCGAATCTTCAAACTCCAAGCCTTTTGTCTTTGAACCCGAGCACAGGGATCTGAATCGTGTTTCTTTTTTTGGGGTCGGGGCATTGAGAAATCGCCAAATAATTGCTACGCTTACACTTTGTCGCTGTGCTGCGCTGACGCTTATCTCTTGGCAACATTTACAACAGCAACAAGCAGCAGTAACTACAAAGTGAAAGTCCATCGCTTATTCCTATGGGAACGGGGGCAACAAATTACAAATTCAACAAGCGCCAAGTGGACAACCCTCATTAATTTCATACCCTCTGTCTTCTCCTCTTCCCTATTTTCCTCCTAACCATCTATCTATCCATCCAAACCATCTCTATTCACCCTACTGCCTACTGTCCTCTGTCCTGGCTCTCTTCTTTTCTCTTCTCTTTGCTTTTGTCATACAACAGTAAAGCTTTCTATTAAAATTAATAATGTTGCTTAAAAAACAAAGCAACAAAAACTGAGTCAACGAGCTTGTTGAAAAAGTATCGCTCAGCATGAGCCACCAAGTTTTTTGGTAGCCCCTAATAAGTTGCGCGGTTGGGTATGGGTCCTCAGACTATAAAAATTTATCAACAACATCAATAAATGTTCAAAAGCAAAACTGTTGAGAGTTCCACTGGGACAGCGAAAGATAGAGAGAGAGAGAGAGAGAGAGAGAGAGAGAGAGAGAGAAAAGGGAGAAAATTCGGGTTATAAAAAGGTGAAAAACCTTTTTGTTTCTTAGATTGAAAAAGATTGGTTTGCAAATGTATCATTAAAGTAGATAAAATTATTATTTTACGAAAGACAAAATAATAATAAAACTATATTGGCTCGAAAAATGAGTTAAGATTAATAAAGTTTAAATATATATATCTTTGTCAAGCTATTCTGAAGATAATATTTTCATAAATGCTACAGAGAATAGCAGTAAAGGAAACTATATAGAAAAACCAATTTCCAATTGAAATGAAATCTTTTGGAAGTTAGCCAAAGTAGAAATTAGAAAATAGGAGATTGAGGTGAGAAAACATAATGGAAATTATATTTTTAATTTATATTATCAAGTTTCAATTTAAATTATTTCCATAAAAAACCACTACTATTGATTTTTTTCCCTAATTTGAATTAAATTATCCAAATATTTAACTTACTTAATATGTTTAAATAATATATATCTATTAATTAGAATTAGATGGTTGGTAATAGTTTCTAACCCAAAATCCTTGTTTGTTCTTTTTTTTTTGATGAGCAATGAATATAGAACTGTTGATTCAGTTTCCATCAGTTTATACAATATAATTACATTAATGAATAGCTGTCTCGTTATAGACCAAAGATATTCAGATATCATCTATGCCAACAAATCGGTAGATAAAGGACCACCTCCAAGTGGTACAACACACACATGGATGTGTTAAAGAGATAGGCGAAAATGTGTGTAGTTTTTGTTGTTTGGCCTCTTGGTAATTATTCATTTTTCTCCGACAACATATTACCCATGTCAAAAGGCGTCTACCCGTCGCTTATTCTCATTTGTAATTGAAACTCTCCTTTCGTATACTCCCCCCGTCTTTAACCATCTGTAAAATAATTAGCATTATGTTTTAGTTTTGTTTATTTTTGTCATATCACAATGCCAGAAGGTTATATCAAATCTATCTACCACCTACCCACGCATATTACATTTTGTTAATTAATTGAATTGACGTCGTTATGAATATTGCATAGATCCAGTTGGTAGGTTACCAGTGGGTAGTGGGAAAGATAATGTTAAGGTAACGTAAAGAAGAGCCGACGATTGGAGTCAGCCAAATAACCGCAGGTAACCTAACGAAGCTTGCTGATATATAAATATTTGAGGCAATTTTCAAGTACTCTGGGACTTGGCCTTTGTCTTTGTGTGCGAAAGGTAAATAGCGCATTGGTAAATACCCAAAAAGAAAAAGGAACAGCAAAAAGGAATCAACCAAAAAAAAAAAAGGAAACACAAAAACGAACACCAAAAGGAAACAACTTGGTCCCCAGTTTTCATACTCCAACTGGAAAAGCAATCAAAGAAATTAGCAAACACCGACCGAAGACATCAGGCAATGAAGGGGGAAAAAAACAACAACCATCCAAAAAAAGAAAACGAAAAGCAAAATAAAGAAATGAATAAAGAGGCAAACAGTAAGAAACAAAAGAATGAATATAATGCAATGCAACTACATAAATAATTTAATATTTCCACTTCACTTGATGATGATGATGGCCCCTGATTTTGCCTTGCCTTTTGTTTGCCTTTTGTTTCCTCTCTTTCATCTCTTTCTTCTCTTTTTGTTTTTCTGTTTTTTTGTTAACTCTCCGTCTAGAACGACACAGCGACGCTATGATGAAAATAAGCAATTGAATGCTCAGTTAGATGTAAGAAAAATCAATTTTCCAAACAATTTTACATTGCTTTCCCCCTGTCCTTACCGCTTACCGTTTGCCATTCCATTTTAATGCTGTTGTTGTGCTTTCATGCACTTGTCGCCGGCTGCGGGCAATGCTCTTTTTTCTTCCAGCTCCACTTAGGCAACAACAATGGTAAGGAGGGGGACGGGGTAAAAAATACGAAAAAAGAAACAACGAAAATATAAAAGGCAAATCAAAAGCAGAGCAAAATCAATCGTCAAATCACTCGAGTGCGTTCTGCGCCCCTTCGTCCGGCAGCACTCTGTTGATTTTGTTTTTGTCTTCAGTTTATTGTTGCCTTTGCCTTTCCCTCTCCCAGTTCTACTCGCATTGTTTTGTTTATCCGCCGAGCCAGTGCGCCCAAAATGGCAAGCTAACGATTCCTTGGGGCCCGATACCATGTTGCACGACGGCAAGTGCGGAAGAAGATAAGCACACGTTCCCTCTATACTCCATCTATGACTCGGGCTTCAGCTCCAGTTCCAGCTCTCCAATACTGGCTGCTGGAATGGTATGGGTTTTGTAGGAGGGGCATTTTAGGCGCTTCAATTGTGTCACGCATGCACGCACGTTGCTTCCGTTTTTCCGGTTGCCGGGTTTGCTATTTTTTCCTGTTTCCTCTTTCCATCTTCCATCTTGCCTATTTTGCCCTTTTAGTTGAAAAAACAAAAAAAAAAAAAAATAAAAGGAAGAAAACAAAAAAGAAAAACGAGGCAGCGACAGACTGGAAAATTTGCATGCTTGGACATGTTGAAATCTTCTTGAGAGTTGCTTGCGGTATCAAGTTTTCCTTTTCTCTTTTCCTTTAACATTCAATATATCTCTCTCTCTCTCTCTCTCTTTTGGCCTAATGAAATTTGGGTTTGACAGTGGCGTATTTATAGTCCCCTCAATAGTCCTTCTAAAATCCAATTTAAAATGTCGATATACTTGTAAAAAGCCTAGTGAAAAGGGAATAGATGTATTCAAAACTAATTTTTATAGATTGACATTCAAAATTGTATTCTTGCATTATTAAAGAAAAAGATTAATTGATTATTGTTAATCATATAATGGAGCTGATGTCAGTGCATATACGTAATAATATTATCTTTAATCTTTAATTTGGTATGTATAATGTTAGAGGAAAGAGTTCGAATCAGGATTTGATATTATATACATGGGACAACACTGCGTATACGTAATTACATTAACCACAGGCATTAGGTTTGATCTTTAATCAGGACAAATTTTTATTCTTTCAAAAACTGTTAATTTAAAAATTTTAATCAGTTATCAATATTAATTTAAATCTGTGACCATTCAGGTAGCATTGCGTTTACGTAATCATATAATTGTGACCTAAATTTCTGAATCTACGCCCATGTATTCTTTCACTTAGTAGACGCATACAAGCAGGCAAATAAGTGAAGCAGTTTGGGTGACAAAAGCCAAAATGAATTGTTTGCCATGTAACGAACCCAAAAACGAAGTCAAATGAAGAAAAAAAGAAACACAAAGTGAAGAACAGAACGAGTACAGAAGAGGACAAAACCAAGTTTGACAACAACAAGACAGTTGTGCACGTGTTATTGCATTTTTAAGAGATTTACATCCGTTTACGTTTTGGCTTTTGACAATAGAAAAAAAAAATACGAAAAATTGACAGCAAATGGAATGACAGACATAAGCTAAAAGGATTGTCGATTGGTCAATATTTAGTATGTAATACCGTTAGACTGTGGCAGGGATATATATCTGAAGAGACGCGCAATTGCCATAAACGGAAGATGTTAAGCAAATTTAAAGCTGGCAATGCCCGAAGGTCATGTTGCTGTTTCCTCTTAGATGGAGGAGGAGTAGCAGCAAAAGCAGCGGCAGAAGTAGGAGCAACAGCAGTTGATGCCGACACACACGCAGCTGGCACCGGATGCTTTGGGGGAAGCTCGTGCTACAGTTAAAAGTTCAATTTGCGGAATGACGGCAAAGGCATTTACACGCCCCCACGCACACACATACCCATGCATATACACACATACACGGAGTTAGAAGAAGAGATACAGTGGAGGGTAGAAAGCAATTGAAGCGTAAGAAACAGGAGCAGAAACAGTAACAACAACAATAATAACAATAACAACAACAACAACAATAACAATAGCAGCAGCAGCAGCAGCAGCAACAACGACAACAACAACATCATTGGTAGCAAAAGGAAATTTTGCGTTAAATTATTACTTTCCGTTTATGCAAAGCATTTGAGCGCACTCACTTTGCCTTGGCGCTGGTTTTGTGGTTAAATTTTTTCACAGTTGTCCCCTATCTATATCCCTTTCTCTCTCACTCTTCCTCTATACTCCATCCCTTCCTCTCTCGCGTGCCCTATCCTAGCCTGTCCTGGCCTGTCCTGGCTGTGTGCAAATTAGTAGTGTGCGACAAGCAAGGAAATTGCAATAGCATCTCATGATGCCACTAAATGCACTGCAAAACACAGCGCTCCAGCAAAGCAAAAAAAAAAAATAGAAAAATAGCAGCAAAAACGGTGGAAGAAAGAAAAAAAAAAAAAAAAATGAAAAAAAAGAAATTCATTTGCTGCATTTGCAAAAATTGTTCCTTCTGTCAACAGAGCGAAATTGCTTGACTGTGTAAAGGAGTATGAGGAGGAGCTGGATGTGGGCTCATCACATGGGCGTCGGTTCACTTTCGGTGTAAGCAGCTGCCATCAACTGAAATGAAACGATTCGTGACGGGATAAAAACAAAAAATGGAAGAAAAAACGTATGATGATGACGCCTCGGCCGCAGCCACTGGAACAGCATTTCTTTTCATTCATTTCCTATTCTGTTTTTTTTTTTTTTTTTTTTTTTTTTTTTATGTGGTAAAAATGCATTTTAAAGTAAACGACGAGACTTTTGTCATTTTAATTTTGCAAATACTCAAACTATTCTCATTTTAGCTGACCAAGGTTAGGCAATGGGAAATGGTTTTTTAATACCCTAGAAAGAAAAAGAGTTAATAATAAAGTCTAAAAATATATATAATATTTGGAAGAGGCATAGAAATATTATTTCTTGTATCTTATTTGTATCTTTTATATAAACACGCAAATTTAGATTTAAAGAGCTAGGAAAACAATTTTGTAATTGAGATAAGTCTTTTTATTTAAATTATTGTAAGAATTACTTATATTATGTCTTATGCCTTGCGTTTAGATTATATATAGATCTATGTATAAAAGTTACACAAAAATAGTTAATGCCTTTACTAAGCTTACAAGTAAATGATTAGATATAAGATCTTGCAACTATTTCACTTTCCCTTAATCTCGTATTAAGCTCTTGTTTGTTGCAGGGTAACTGAGAGTCCTTTCTATGAGTTCTTTCACTGATGTTGTTTAATTAAAAAATATTTTGTTCTAACTACAGCCGCCAACTTGTTATTTTCCTAGCAAAATAACTGAGCTGGCAACCAAATGATAGGCCCAACAACAACAACAACAACGAGAACAATACACAAAGGCAAAAAAAAGGGGCAAACAGTTGCAATACTTAGTGTTCATTTCTCTATACTTACATTTGGTGGTGGCCATTTATCTTGCTCAAGGTAATAAAATGTCTATAATTAGTCATTTAATATACAGATTTCCGTTTTGCGTCAAGGGGCGCAAAACTTTTACTACACACAGACACACACACACAGGCACAGACTGAGGGAAAAGAACAAAGTTTTTGTCTGTGTGTTTGTGTGTGTGTAGGATGAGGTAAGGAAAAAGAAGAAGATAAGTGTGGGGAATGTGGCTATCATATGTGGAGTGTCTTGGGTCTTGAGTCTCTGTGTGGGTAATTTAAGTATGGCGAATGATAAACTACTAAGCAGCAGCAGCAGAGCAGTAGAAATAGGAGTAGGAGTAACGAGTAGGAGTAGGAGCAGCAGTAGGAGCAGCAGTAGGAGTAGACTAACAGTCAGTCCGACCATCCAGGCAAGGCCAGAATATCAGAGCCAGAGCCTGAACCTCAAATAAATGTGCAATTAAGAGCTGCTCGCTTTAGCGTTGGGCCACACAATTTTGTTGCCAACTTTCTGCCCGGACTGCAAGACTATACATATACATAAATATATATATATATATATATATATATCTATAATGTTCGTTCCCTATATACATGTGTGTGTTTGTGTGCACTTTTAACGTAATATGCTGCCGCTTGCGCCTGTCTGAGCTATAAGCATTTTTATAATAAATCTTGGTGCTTCCGTTTTTGGTTTGCAAACTTCCTGTTGGCAGCAACGTCTTTAGTAGCCAGACCAGCCAACGAGCCAGCACACATAGACACACAGAAGGACATACAGAGAGAGGAACACCAAAAGCTTTAGCTCCAGTTTCAGTTCTAACTAACATCACCATCTTTTCTCCATCCCTGGACTGTGATTTGCACGCAACATATGGACTATACAGTGTTTGAAGCGTGAAATAGCTGTACAGTGGCTGGAGATGGTACTGGAGCTGTAGCCGGAGCCGGAGCCGGAGCTGAATTCTACTACAAACTTCGACTTCAACTTTTTTGTTGAAGAAATAAATCTTTGAGTTTTTACTTTATTGCTGCGTGCAGTTGTCCGAGTCCAAGAACAAACTTATTGCTCATACGCCAAGTGTGTTTTTTAAGGCTTTAAGGTTTCACTTTTTTGCTTCTTCTTTTTTCCTTCTTTTTTTTTATTCGTTGTTTCTTTTGGTTACACGTGTTCTCGTGAACATTTACATAATCTACGTGGAGCATCTAACCTCTTTTTTCTCTCTTTTGGTCTGACGCACGCACTCGCTTTATGGCTTATTGTTTTCTTGCTGTTGATATTGTTGTTGTTGTTGTTGTTTTTGTTGCTTGACATTTTAACGAGCACTCAAATAAATTTTAATGTCTTTTAAATGATTTCCTCAATGGCGATGTCAGCGTCAGCAATGGCTAAAAGGCTTGATCAAGGCTTCACTTTTCATTCACCTAATGGCCAATTTTCTACGTGTTTATGACGTAGCTTTAAAGGTCAATATGCATATATATAATATGTATAAATATATATCTATATATATATATATATTCGGTTTCAAGAACAACGAAATATATTGCTTTAAGATATTGCAGGAAATTCATAAATATATCTCAGACCTATGTTGATTTTACCTTAGCCCCCTCCCTGCATACATCTATTTCAGCAAAGGTTTTCAGAATAACATCACCAACAACAACAAAAATAAGAAATAGAATTGCATTCTGTTTTGAATGCATTCAAATTGCCATCATGCAAATAAACCAAAACCAGCCACAGTTTGAGACATCTCCTATCTACATATGTTCTTTGCATTGGTTTATGTCTGAGTTTTATGTGTTTTTTTTTTTTTTTTTGGTGCAGACATAGAAGAATTTAATCTTTTGGGTCTATTCAGTACGACCAGAGTTTGAAAGAAAACACATTTCAAAAGGATGTCACCTAGAATCATATACCAAAAGAGGTTAAAGAACCATAAATAATCGTGATACATGAAAATTGGCAAAAACTATGAAGGAAACTGTACACTTTAAATAACACCCAAGACCAATTGCTTAGATATATCTAATATTTAATGAAGGTAGCTAAAAGGACAGGACAAATGACAATTAAAATTTCTCAATCGCAAAATTCTTGTAAATTATTTTTATCTACTAAATTTTGTCTTTTTACCAAATATTCTTTTTTAAATTTGTAGTAGGAAACAGATTTTATATGGAAACCTTAAGTAAACGAAGTAATTTAACCAAAAAAAAACGTAGATTCAATAGTTTATACATCGAGTTTCTCTTTTTAAACATCAATCATAAGGATCAAAGCGAAATCAACTTTGATATAACGATTTATATATGTAAAATTATCCTTCAAAATAAGCCAAAAAGTACTCTCTACCCACTCTAGATGTTTAAGAGAATCCAGCTGGTCTATCGCCTGGTTGAATGTCAACCAGTCCAGTACACTTAGCAGCCGTTGTCCTTCTTTCTTTTATTTTTTTTTTTTTTTTTTTTTCTTTCTTTTTCAGTCTTTTACCAAGTTATGCCTCAAGTGCACGCTTATGGCTGTTTTTGTTGAAACAAAATTAGGGCCAGGCAACAAAAGCAACAACAGGCAAGACGAAAAATTGTAATGCAAATTTAATTAGGTTTTAAGTGCTTCAGCGACGACAACGAAAGACTATGTTGCTGCTGTTGCTGTTGTTGTGTCTTGTCAAATATTTACTTTGAAAGCGGCAGAAAATAACCAAAAAAAAAAAAAAAAACAAAAAAATAAAAAATAAAAAAAAGAAAAGGTTGGACTCTTCCCCCTTCAAAACAGAAACAAGAAACAAAAGAGAAAAAAAAAATAATAAAATAACAAAAATAAACGTAAGCAAAGGTAATGAAATTTTTCGCGCTGAGTTTTAAAACAGTTTAAAGTTATTACGGCTCCGGCTACGTGGGCAGACAAATTGATTTGGCTAAAGAAAGTTTTTGGAATGGTAACATAACCCAATGATGATGGTTATTCTAATGATAATTTTGGCAATGGTCAATGCTTGAAAGATAGAGAGCGAGAGAGGGAGAGATAGAGAGAGGGACTAGGATAATATTGCATAATATTGACTTTTTTACTTTCAGGCTAAAGCTAATTAGCGTGTGACCCGCATCAAAAAGTTGGTTACAATTTAAATCGAAATTCCGACACATTGCAAACGAATAAAATGAATTTTTTGGTTTGGTTTGGTTTGTGTGTTGTGTGTTGGGTTTGGGTTTCGGTTTTGTTTTTTGGTTTTTATTGTTGTCTGCTACTGTTAAAAGTTTGTCAATGAAAGTTTTTAGCGCCCTGGCAAATATGCAAATATTTGCGCAACTTTATTAAAATTCATTTTTGTCATTCATAGCTGTTGCCATTTTGAATCTTTACACATACCGGAGGCTTGTGTATGTTTGTCTGTTAGTGTTCTGTGTGTGTTTATATGTATTGCAGAGTCTAAAACTCTAGACAATAGTTCTTCCTAGTTGCTACTTTCATGGCAAAATATGTAAGGAATTTTATGCTAAGCGGCAATAATTGCAAATTCCACTGCAACCACACACACACACACGCACACATCCTCACACCCGCACACACACATGCACACACACACAAAACACACACACATATTGGTAGAAAACTTTTGCCTTGTCTAACTGTCTGCAAATCGCAGAGCTTTGCGAAAATCTTTACCAAAATGTTTGCCATAGGCATTTTCATGTAGGCAAAAGAAACTTTATCAACTTCTCACATATGAAGTTTTTTTTCCCCCCATATATAGCCACATTGCATGTGGTTCTACAAACTGCACCGCAATGTAATCCATGTAACTCCATAGAGAATGAGAGATAAATGGATATATAGATAGGGTAGGGGTTGGGGTTGGGTGGTGGTAAACTGAAAATAACTGGTAATTAAAATTAATTAACAACAGTTCAATTGCTCAGTTAATACATAAAGTAATTATATATACGAATAATACCAATATATATATATTTTATATATGTATCAATAAATTTTTTATCATTTTATCGTTTTATATTGCCTAGAACATATCTATCTAATGTACAGTCAGGCAATCGTTAAGGCCACTTTTATTGTTTACATGCAGACAATATAATTAATCTGCTTGCTAAAAAAAAAACCTTGTGCAATTGTTATTGTTCGTTCATTTTTTGTTTTTTTGTGCATCAACTAAATTAAATTGCACATAGTTTTAAGCGAGTCTGTCAATTGGCATTATTAACATTCCGCCGATTGCAAACACGCCCAAATCGAATTGCCACTGCCGAATACATACGCCTCCGGTACCACATTGCCATCATTATATTGATGGACATTTGGGGGAAGCTTGTGAGTCTGTATAAATTCAAGTTTTGGTAGATCCATGCCAGAAATGTGCCTGCTAGCTACCATAACTAACAGTTCACTGCACACACAGACACAAGAGAATGCGGCAAATACTACCACCAACACTACCACCCGGAGCACCACCACCAGAAGCACCACCAGCACCATCATCATCACCAATATCGGCACTAGTATTCCTGCAGCAACTTTCGTGTTCGGCACAGAGCAGCTGCTCCAATTCGAACTTCAACTTGCAATTTCGACATGGCCAAAAATAAAAAAAAACCCCCAGCACGAAGAGCAGGGTTAAAAAAGAGAAAAAGGAAAAAAAAAAACAAGATTGCCAAAGGTGCCAATTGTTTGTTGGTGTGTGTGCGCGCACGTATGTGTGAATTTATCGGTTGACATGACAATGCAGCTGGAAAATGCTGGCATCGAACAGCACTTCAATATGGGTCTGGACTGTCTGGATGTCAGCCTTCCTGTTTTGCCGACTGTTTGCTGACTAACCAACAACTGGCAGATGCCCTTATGCTTTAGTCTCCAATCTTCTATTCCTCTTTCTGTCTCTCTTCAATCTAACTCTTTACTTTTCGATCCCTTGTGTAGGAAAGTACCATTAGGTGAAATGGAAGTTTAGGGCATCCTGTCGCACTTTATGCCTTCACTAGGTTTCCGTTGTCATATGAGTTCCTTTATTTTTATTTTGGCAAGCTGCGAGAGTTGCCATATGAATACATCTTATCCATTTGATATAGGTAAACCGAAAATATAACATATAAATATTCATAAAATTCAATAAACACTTAAGTTAATCAATTTCCGTTTGCTTATGCTTAGTCATAATATAAAATATTGCCTAAAGCTTAATGATCCCAAAGGTGAATGGATTAGCACAAAGAACAATAATAAATTAAAAATCCTAACTGATATAATATGTAATAATCACAGCCAGAGACCACAACGAAACATTAAAATAAATCTTTCATCATAAATTTCTAAACATTTAAGACTGGCTTAAAGTCTTTAAACCACCCTCGTTACCACATGTATGAACTTGGTATGTAAGGCAACTTTGTTGGCAGCGAGAGTGTGCACCTCTAATGTGACCTCAACGTAAAATAATTGCTGACCAAAGTGCACTCAAATGCTGACACATGGCCACACGTGATGACCAATGCACTTCGGGGTCAAATGTGCAAACATACGAGAGACTGAAAGAGCAAGTCCAAGCCATAGATAGTATAGGAGAGAGAGAGAGAGAGAGAGAGAGTGAGAGAGGGGAGGAGAAAGAGTGTGTGAGCGGGTTAGACAGAGACCGAAAGGGTAAACGAATGCTAGTTGAAGTGGCAGCGGCAAAAACCTGCAACTGAGATGGAAAGAAACTTGAGTACTATTGGGTCTAGGTCTTTTTACCCGACTCGTTATTCTTACTTTTTTCTTTCCTTTTTTTTTTTTTTTTTTTTTGGGTTAGCTTGGTTGAAGACAAGTCGACATAATTGATGTAATTTCTGGTCAAGGCATCAAACTACAATAGGGGGGAAAAAAAAAAACCGACCCGAGGCCAAAGGTGGCAATGTTGCAGAATAAGAAAAATCTAACATTTTGAACTGTAGATCAAGAGTTGCCCAGCCTTTGGCGGTAATTTGAGCAAACCATTTCCCCTCCTCTATCTATCCCTTCTCCTCTTGTCTTCTGGCATTCTTCACGTTTTAAATTGCAACGTTTTTACTTTTAGCTAAATAACTATCTAACTTTTACTTTAAGGTTACAAAATATCGATTGATATTGAATTGGAATCAATAGCTGTCCGCCTTTATATTTATACATGTATGCATATTGCTTATGTAGTAGCTTTGACAATGACAGAGTTGGTAGAAGGTCAATAATAATGTAGACAACAAGAAAGCGTGTTTGCTTGTCAGTTTGTTTTTGCCATTGTTTTGGTTGTGGTGGGATGAGGCAAGTGGGAATATTTGTTATTGTCCCACTTTTTGTGTTTTATCGTTTGTTCGTTTTGCTTGCTGACATGACAGTTGCCAGTCAGTTGGTTGTCTTAGACCATTCCATATTATTTATTATGCCGGAATTGAATTTGAGTTTGTTGACTCAAGTCTGCCAATTGGCATGCTAATTGGCTGGATATTTAAACAAAAGAAACAACGGCAACAGAACAACAAAAAAACAGCAATAAAGGCAACAACAACCTAACTCAACTGTATTCACTTTCTAATTGCAGTTTATGCCAAATTCAAAAAACACTGAAAAAAAATTATTTGAAAGTAATTTCCCGCTTATACTTTTTTCTATTCATTTCTATTTCATGCTAATAGAAAAACTTTTATTTTCTAAATATATATAAAAAATATATATACATATACATATATCAAGTTCATATTGAAAGGAAATCAGATTTCATTCGAAACTTCTATTAATACATTATATGTTTCCTTCAAACTATAATATTGATCAAGAAAGTAATTAGAAAGTAATTAGCTATACTCTTTTAAATTTCTTGAAGTAATTTTGATTAATTTTTCATATTTTTTGTGAAGTGCATATAAAATTACTTTCCTAATTACGTTTATGTGACTGTATCTGTGTGTGTGTGTATGTGTGGTTGTGTGAGTAAGCGAAAAATGGGTTAACACTTGCCACCGGCTGTTGCTGCTGCTGTTGTTGTTATACTTCTGTTTTTCCTAATGTTGTAGGTGGGCTTCTGTCTTTGTAGTCTGCCTGTGGCCAAGTATCTCGGAAAACTCATTCTCATTCTCTTTTATGCTCATCTCTTGTCTCTTGCTCTTCTTCTTCAATCTAAAGGCGAAAATTGAACAAAGGACTTTGTTTGTTTTCAACTAAATTAGTGCAAATAGTAGTGAGTACATACACACATTCACACACAGACATTCATTTTAGAAATGTGGGCGTGGCTGGCATACAACAACACCTATGCCTAGGGCAGTAGCAGCAATGCGACTTTACCTTGTGCCACTTAGGCATTACAGCAGCAGCAGCAGTAGCAGCAAAAACAAAGCGCTTTATTGTTAGCATTCACTTTCATGCACAACACACACCTACAATGCATATGTGCGTATGTGTGTGTATGTGTCTGTGTGTGTGTGTGTGTGTGTACACGTATGTGTTTTGGCATTGTCTGGCATTTTGTTAGCCTGCGATTTGGGCTCTCAAAAGTATGCTATGCCAGCCATTAACTTTCATCTCAATTACACAAACACATTCGTTCCAAGACACGGGCAAAAGCACACACTTTCATACAAAATAACTGCATAATACATACATATTTATTTAAAGAATTTTCTTACGCCCAAAACAACAATAACAATGCAACAACAACAACAACAAGAACAAACGCCTGACGCAATGGCACGTTTATGCCACACGTGACCTGCTTCTGCTTCTGCCGTTGGCCAGGGTCGGCTACTACAACTCAGTGGCTGCCATATAGTCGCACACTATTTTTACAAGTGTCTACAGTTAAGAGCACATACACATACACACACACACTCAGACACTCCAAAAATTACCATGCTCAGGACTAGTTGTTGTAGTTGTCGCTGTTGCCGTTGCCATCCTTGTGGCTGTAGCGTGAAATGAGAAGAAAAACTTTGGCGCTCTCAGCAACAGCAATAACAACAACAGCAACAAAAGAAAACGAAGATGTTTAAGCAGCAGCAGCATTGCCATGAAAGTGGAACGTGAATGTGGAAAGCCAAGCCCATGCCCAAGAAGAAGCACAAACCCAAGCTAAGAAGCTGAAGCAGCCGTTTCGTAGTCATGGATTTCATTATGCGCATTTTCTACCACCATTTTTTTTTTCTCTTTTTCTTTTTTTGCTGCTGTTGTTGTTGTTGTTGTTGTTGTTGTTGCTGCTTTTTTCTTCCTTTGCAGCGAGGCGCGTTAGCATTGCATACTTTTAGACACTGTTGGTGTACTGTGTTTTGTGTCGAGTTGGCTTTTGCGCAGACACTGAAATGCAATTTGCATAAGTTTCACAGCTTCTTTCGTTTATATAGAGACAACTTATATATACAAATATATATAAATATATATATATATATATATGTATATAAATACTATGTGCATAACCCAAGAAGCTGGGCTCATCAACATGCCACTGTCATTTGCTATGAGTGTCTCTTTTGCTCCCTCTTTCATTCTTTCATTCTCTCTATCTCCATATCTTTGTATGTGTGTGTGTGTGTGTGTAAGTGCGTTAAGTATGTGTTGCCTAGCTGTTGGCAATTTTTAGATAAAAAAAAAAAACAAATTTATAAAATGTTCCAATAAACAACAATTTCCGTTGCATTGAAAGTTGATACATTTTATAATATTTAAAGTTTTAAATTGAATTCTTTTGAAACAAGAAATATCAGGTTTCCGTTTATATATATGAGACGATTTGTTTAATCTGAACACAAAACATTTAAACTTTAATTGTTCCTCTTATTTAGTGGCTTTCGACTCTCGAATTGGTTTAATCTGATTTAAAGATATTAAACTGAATTGTTATTGAACTGAGAAGTTTCTATTGAAAATGTAATACATTAGTCAATTTGATACATTGCCACCTATGGATGCATGTACATGCATATATACACACATATATAAGTTAAAGGCAAGTTACCAATTCCAATTCCAAGTCCACTGACCTCAGAGGCAACTTACCACCTAAGCCACAGCACGCGCTACTTTGTCCAAAATCCAGGCAGTTGGTTTTGGTTGCCTGATTCTGCGGTCGTGGTGGCATTAGAAAGGGGGAAATTCTGCCCTCCCCCTCCTCTCAACCACCTACTTTCTTTAAATCCCATGTGTGCCTCACGGGCAAATCACTCATTACACACTTACGCTGGTGTGCACAGCGTCGAAGACGACGATGATGTTGATGTTGATGTTGATGTTGATGATGACGATGGCGAAGGCGGTGACGGAGGCGCATATCACAAATTATGTCAATTTGCTGCCGCCAATGTCTCTCCCTCCCTCTCTCTCTCTTTCTCTTCCTGGCTCTGTCTATGTTGCTGATGCCGCCCGCTTTGGGGCTAAGACACAGTTGGCAGAGGCCAACTGATAGAGGGGCTAACTGTGCTGTCTGTTTGGTTTACTCGTTGAGAATTTGACATCTTACATGGGAATTACAAACGCACGAAAATTGCTTCCATGTTTTTGCGTCAGCCCTTCGTTCACATACATACACACACACACACACACAACATAAATAAATTTACATATGTATGTATGTACATAAAACCTTTAATGTGTGAATGTATGATGATTGTCTGTCTGTCCGCCAATGTGGACATCCGCTCGTGCGTCTGTTTTTTCGTATGCTAAGGGCGGGGTGGAGGAGGAGGAGGAGGAGCAGCATTTTCATGTGCAAATTTTTGTAGTGTGCCATAAATTATACGACTGGGAATTGCTTTTCTATAAAACGTGCGCATATTAAATAAATGTCAACAATTTTTTTCCTTCTTTTTTTTTGGTATCGTCTGCAAGCTAAGAAATTTTTGTCGTATATATACATAGGCGTATGTGTGTGAATCAGTGGTGTGTGTGTGTGTGTTTTGTGTTGGAGGCTCTAGAAATTAAATTACGCGTAACATGATTACGAAGCTCTCTTTTGGGTATTAATGAGCATCAGGTTTGAAAAGTAGGTTCATGATTGATGCCTGAACGGTTTTTCCTCTTTTTCCATTCGTTTTTGAAACTCTGACAGCTGAACAGGTGTGTGACGAATTGAAATGGAATCGGAATTTTATTTTTTTCTTTCAGTTTGATAAAGTCTTTATTAAAACCCTTGCTTATTACAGAATCGATTTCGATTTAATAATTAATCACAGTTTTTAAATTAATCAATAATAAATAGCGATCAGAACTTTTGCAATATTATCTATTGATTAATAATTATGAAAAGGCTTTGTATTAAACATAATTTGAAATATTTTATGTTAATTTTGTATAATTTAATAAATCTTTGGCCTATTATTAAGCAATTTTTATGAACAATAATTGAGAAATGAATTCTGATAATTGATTGAAAAAGACTTATTCTGACAAACAACCCTAATTAAGAAATCTAATAAACAGTTCCAAATCTATTTTCGTTTTCATATGCTATTAAAAAATTTGTTTTTCCATTCCACCTGCTATCAGCTTTTCTTTGTAGCCTTTAATTATTCATCAAATAACAGCGATTCATTACAAGTGTTAATTCATTACTAATTGCTAACTAATTATAAGTTCTTGTTCTTTAATTAGTAAGTGTCTGATCTATTGATAGAATAAACCTTAATGAACCTCTCTGTCTACAAAATTATAAATCTGAATAAGTGCTGTAAGAAATACGTGATAAAATAATTTAAAGGTCCAAAAAGTCAATTTAACCTTTAATACATGATTAAGTAATTAAAAGAAATTTCAATACAAAATAATTTTAGTTAAAAGCTAGCTAAAGTTTAATGCTTCTAGAATTAATTAAAAGCAAAAACTAAATACTAAAAGTTGGTTTCATAAATTCTCTCTCTCTCTTTACTTAGTTTGAACTTAATATTCTATTCTGTTTGCCTAGTCATTTTAATAAGCCAGTCTAACCTTCGAAATATCAAAAACTATCAAAGGAGACACCTTCTAATCCAGCCAGAACCTAATTATTGTCATGCCATGTCTGCTCACGCCAATGGACAATTACTTCAAGTAGAGAGAGACAAATGGACTAAGAAAGGAAAAGTGTGTACTTTCTTAGTCAGCTTTAATCCATAGCTTGGAACCATTGTCATTTGCTTGGATTGACTTTACCAACATTTTGCCAATCTACAGTTTCGTAGATCCGTTCCGTTCGCTTCCATTACCTTAACGCCCTTAGCATTTATCTATTTCCACTGACATCAATTGGCAGTTTAAATGCAAAAGATGAGGCCGCTATGAAATCGCAGACCAGCAGCAATACACACCTAACACCACTGGTACACACACACACACACCCACAGATACCATTGTGAGTAACACCATAGCCCATCATCATTGTCGACGTCATCGTTGTCGTTGTCGTCAATTTAGCATTAATATTCCCACTCACGTACTTGGTTGTGATTATGCGACTACGACTACAACGAAGGCAAAGAACGTCAGTGGCGATTGCGGTTAGACGAGAGTGTTGAAGGATGAGGGGTTTAGATGAGGTCCTGGTTTTTGAGGTTGCTTGTCGTGCGGTCTGCCTGCCCTCTTCTGTCTGATGCCGGGGTGCTTTGCGTGTTCAATGCCGGGCTATAACGAAGGCGAGGCAAAGTCAACGTGACACTTAAAAGGCAGCGTTTTGTTGACATTTGTAAGAAATCGACGAAGGAGTCAAGTAATTGTCCCTGCTAACACAACAAAAACAATAACAGAATAGAAACAGAAAAATAAAAAATAAAACCAGAGAAGAAAGGGAAACATTTTCATATTGTGTTAATGACTTTGGCAATAGTTTTGTCATGACATTTCAAAAAGTGTTTATTATCCACCATCTCTCTCTCTCTCTCGCTCTTGCTCTCTCTCTCTCTCTCTCACTCTCAGTCACTTCCATTCAGCACCATATTGCATCTGAAATTGATTTGTAATTTTTGCATTTTCTTTATTCCAGTTTCAACAGTGGCTGTGGAGGCTGTTTTGGGACGTACTGCATCCTTGCCATGTGACATTGAGCCGGAGGCCAAAGATGATCGTGTCTATATGGTACTTTGGTTTCGTGAAAGTGCTGGCAAACCACTTTATAGGTAAGTCCACAAAAGCCATTGAAATGAGAAATTACAAAACAACAAGCATATCTTGTTCAAAGGATACTTAATGCAGGACGAATCATTGCTATTTGATTTTCCTTTTTCCTATTTTCTGACCAAGTTCTCAAGCATTGACATAGTCTCTAGACTTTGTGGTTGAGTTTTTTGGGAGAAAATTAATCCCATTGGACTATAGTCTATCTACTTTATTCCATCATTACGACCTATGAGTTATCTTTGCCAATGCGGCTAGTTTTGACTAAAGAAATTTCCGACTTCCTGCTTACCTTTTGATTTATGTTTGTAGTAGAGGCCGGGAGACCTACTTCTGCAGTCCGGGCAACATCATGAGAAATGGCAGCAGTTCATAATTTTCAAATAATTTATTATTTTAATAACATCATCAATATCAACTCAACTCTAGACTCTCTACATATGCCTAGGACTGACCCAAAAAGAAAAACAAAAAAAAAAATAAGGAGAAAAAAATCACAAAACAAAAGCAATGCACAGGGAAGGACAAACAGGGGCGTTAGGGTGACATGGACTCATATATTAGCCGCAGGGCCAACACCAAAGTAAAGGACAACATCTAGGGCAGCAAAATAATGGGAGCCAAAGTGAAAACAGTTTTGGCGGCGACTTTGATTAGGGGAGAGGAAAGAGGAGTCGGCGGAGGAGGAGGAGTAAGGAAAACGTCCTGCGGGATGGAGCTCGTGCTGCTGCTCCGAATGTTTCGTTTGCTGTTATTTATAGAGCCGAGCTCTGTGAACGTGTGCTTTAGGATTTAATATGTTGCACATTATAAGCAGACATCGATATCCTTTAGCCTTGTCAATTTTGCTTACATGTGCTTCCTTTTCAATATGTTGCCAGCATGCTGAGACACTGTATGTATGTGTGGGTGTTTGCGTGGGTGTGTGTGTTTTTGGGTGTGTATGTAAGAAAGGACCACTGGACAAAAGTGGAAGACAGAAACATGGGGACGCACGTGTATATCAAGGACAAGCGCGAACTGTTTACGAGCTGTTGCTGCCATATCCTTGTTGTTCTTATTGTTGTTGTTGCTGTTACTGTTGTTGTTTTTGGTGCACTCAATTGGAAGCAATAAATTTCACTGTTGCACAGACAAAAGCGACAAAAGAGGAAGTTGAAGATGAAGAGAAACAGAGAGAAAGAGAGAGAGGGAGAGCAAAAACACAAGAAAAATATAAGAAAATGGTATAATGGAGATAGGAGATCGGAGATGTTGGTGAAAGCGACAACGGAGATGGAAAGACAGAAAGAATCGTTGGTAGACAATGCTTTTACTTTTCCCGTATCGCCTCCCTTTCCCCCTTCTTAACCAAAAAAAACTAGACAAAATGTCGAAAACAATAATGTCGCAAAAATTTCCGACTTTATAACCAAAATATCCGCAAGTGATTCGAATTCGATTTCCCTTTCCAGCATCCACACACGTACATACACACACAAACACAGATAAATGTAAGAAAACAAAACAAAAAAAAAAAAAATAAGCAAATAAATAACAACAAGCAGCTAGAGGCAAGAAGTTGGGGAGTCTCTAGGACCTTCAGGACTATGGCATAAAAAATTGCCAGCTCTGCGTGAAATCGAAGGCAGCAGCAGTATGGGGTTTAAAAAGGAATGAAAACCAAAAGCTAAGAACCATGGCAAAGGCACCGAAATTGAAAGCAGCATGTGAGGAGACGATAGAAACCTAAACGTACACACATTTACACACACACACACTCTGTTGTAATGCATGTCCGTTTTAGAGTGTGTGTGAGGCGTTTGCTACATTTTGCTAAAGCCACGTCACAGCTGGCAGTCTCGCTTACCTACCTACCCACCTACCACAATCCGGCATAGTCCTGTCTAGGGGTCTCTGCATTTGACAGCTTTACGCCAAAGACCAACAAAAAAAAAAAAAGAAAAAGAAAAAAAATATACCGATCCCTATCCCTGACCCGGCACTGTCCTTGCCCACAAGGCTAAAAGCAAAAATATTAAAAATTATAATGTTAACTTTTGCTTTGTTGTTGTTCTGTTTGAGCCGGACTTTTAGGGTTATAGCTATTTCGGTTTTTGGGTCAATTTTTATGACCCGAAATCTCGCTGGGATTTGTTTTCGATTTTCTTTCTATCTCTCTCTCGCTCTCGCTCTCGCTCTCTTTCATATTTTTCCTCTTCATGCTGACTTTGACCCTTGAAATGCGATTTTCATAAGATTTTTTTATATTTATTTATTTATTTGTTATGAATTGTGGGCGATTGAAGAAAATAGCAGAGAGAAAGAGAGGGAAGAGGAAAGAAGTGAAAAAAAAAACAAAACGAAACCGAAAAAAAGAACCAAAGGGCCATTATTAAAATTAACATTTGCCATGACAGCCACCTGTAACGAATATAGAGGATAAAACCAGATTACAAAAAAGGGAATGGCAGCACAGAATGGAAAGAGAGGTGCACAGAGAGAAAGAAGGAGAGAGAGAGAGAGAGGGGGGGGGGGGGGGGGGGTTGGAGGATGAGAACCAGAACAAGCCAACTGTCACGTTCAATATTGCAAGCCATCAAAATGGCATTGGCAACGGTAGTCGTCAACGTCCGCAAAAGCCTACATAATAAACAAAGGCAAGGAGGCAATGGCAAATGGTTAAAGCCAGCATCGATAAAATAAAAAATAAAAAAAAAAGAAAACAGCAAAAACAACAAAAACAAAAGTAAAGAGAAAAAAACAAGCTATAAAAGGTGGCCCACAATCAAGGTTAATTGATTTTTAAAGCCTGACGCTTGTTGGCCATGTGGATACCGTTCTGTAGCCGCTTAAATAATGAAATTTGATGCACAGGCAAAGGATATTCTGATGTCAGGGACGTAGAGGGAAAGCACTATAGATATGGGAATGAGCAGAACATAACAATTTATTTGGCTTTAAATGATTCGAGCTACCAACAATTTGTTAAATATATAATAACATTTGATTCTAATGAAAATCAAGAAATTGCTTTCGATATATACATTTCTTTAGCTAACTTTGGGAAAGAGCTTTCAGATTTCTTATTATCGTATTTTTCTAATTTTTATTCCAAAAATTGTTTAAAATAAAACCACTTTATAATAACAAGAGCTACCTTAAAAAAAAGTTACGTAATTTATAAAAATTATAGTTGCACTTAGTTGTATTTTATTTTAAATGAAATTACCTTAAAAATTAAACTATTTTGGCAATTTTAACTATAAAGATAAACTGTTGGTAATCAAGTTCTAAAAATCAAAAGAAAATTAGCCTCAAGATAATAGAACATTTTTCGTATTATAAACAGTTTAAAATATCAACCTGATCAAGATATTCGATCCAATCTCTACGCCTGTGGCTAAATGCCTGCTGGACTATGCTGTATGGCTGTCAAAAGGCGGCATAATCCTTGTACAAGGCTAACTGCCATAATCGACAGCGGTGGCCATTGTGGCGTGGCGCTGCCCATAAATAAAGTCTACTTTCTGCCGATATGGCAACGGCAATCGAAAGTGCATTCACTTTACTCGTTGGTCGTTGGTTGTTGGTCGTTGGTCGTTGGTCGTATGTGTATGTGATTGCCCTGCACTTGGCTCTTTCAACTACTTGAGAATCGAAATCGGTCTGCCACAAAAGTAATAAACCACGAAATGGTATTCAAAATGGCTGGCAATAAAAGCCAGGAACAGCAACAGACGGAAGCAAGTCAGCAAGAGCGAGGAATGGTGAATAAGGTATGGCATGGCCAGAAGGAAAGGCAACCGAAAAGTCGACCCAGAGGCAATTAACTCGAGTGCATTTTCGGGGTTTTACGACCAGTAGCAGCAGCAGCACAGCACAGCAGTAGAAACTGTGCAAATTTCAGGTTAGATGGGGATATTTAAAACTGTAATTAAGTTGCATATGTGTAAGTGTGTGTAAGGATGAGACGTATAAAAAGACAGGAAGAAAGACAGAGAAAGGGGAGGGGGGGTGTGTGAAATAAGGAAATGCAACCGGCACATGCAAATCGATTTTGCAGCCACTAAACTTTGGTTTGCATTGCTACACTAGTTTGGCCATTTGACTGCCATTAAGGCTGAGAAACGCCAACATCGTCGTGATTTTGTGACCTTTTTTTTTGGTTTTTCTACCTTCTTTTTTTTTTGCACAAATTTTAGCATCCGTTTGTGGGATTTTCAGTTGGGTTGTGGCTTAATCTTAAGTTCGACAAAAAGCAATTGCAACCACTACCAATTTTATTTTGTAACTTTTAATGAGTCAAAGAGAGAGAGAGAGAGAGATTAAAAGGATTTTCAATTAGAAAAGGTTGCATCTCAAAGCTGGACTAACTATATAGATAGATATATCGACAACTTTTTTAAAGAGTTCGTTGTAAATATTGAATTCAAAATCTTACTGAAGATTTTTCATTTAAGCATATTTAATTTAGTTTAGATAAGGGCAAACAAAAAGTTGGTTATTCACTTAAGGGAAAAACTTTAACGAAAAGATTTAAAATCTAGTTTTACCAAAATTTATATTAACTATTCCCAAGTGTAGAAGATATTTATATAAATGCAAAAGATATTTTTATATAAATTATTATATAAGAATTTGATTTATAGCTGATTTTTTTCTTTTATTATATTTTATTTAAATGATATTAAAAGATCAATATGTTTTTATGTTTATATCTATATAGACTTAAAGTCTTTTATTTTAAAGAAAACATTATCTTAATTTTACGACTTTATACTAATTTGGTGTCTAAATAAAATAAAAGGACAAGACAACAAAAAAATAATAAAAAAAAAAAACAAAGGAAAACGAAGAGTAAAAATGGCAACAAAATAACTACAAAATAGGCAAAGATCCAAGATGAAACTTTTATTTTGAATTTATTGCCGAATTTATTGGGCGACACTGCATAAATTTTGAACTTGGCCACAACGCGCGATGGTGGAGTTTCAGGTTCTCGGTTCTTGGGTTTCTTTACGTGTGTGTGTGTGTGTGTGTCCCTTTTTCTCTTGTTGTTTTTTTCTTATTTGTTCATTTGTTGTTGCTCATATATTCATATGGTACAAATTATATATAGTAAAAGTAAAGAAGAAGATGAAGCGAAAACCAAACAAAAACACCAGCGGCAACAATGTGTGGAATGATGCCAACAAATGTCAACACTGCGCGAAATGGTAGTGGGGTTTCGGTTATAGAGAGTGTGAGGGAGGGAGGTAGGGATTGGTTGGGGTGAAACTGTTGTTGGCAATAACAAAAGAAATTTACAGATATTACACAGCATGGCTCCATAATAACACCAATACCCACACACACACACTCAGATAGAGAGGGAGAGTGAGCGAGCGGTAAAGAAAGACAGTTGGGCATCTGAAAAAAACAAAGGGGCAGTAAAACCATTTGCATACTTTTGTATATATATATATATGTATATATATATATATATGTGTACATTCAATGGGAGGGTAAGGGGCGTGAACAGTCCCTTTTCTGTAACTGTTCTTGTTGTTGTTGTCGTTTCATATTTCCCTCTACTGTTACCGTTGCCGTTGCGTTTGTTTTGTGCGAAAACCAATTTAAAATTTGTTGCCAGTTTTGTCGTACTTTTTTGGCACTTTGGCGCACAATGAAATTGCCTCTGTGTTTGTGTCTATGTATCTCTCTGTGTATATGTGTATATCTGTCTGTGTGTGTGTGTGTGTGTATCAGAAAACCCTTTATTTTATGCATAATTTGATACTTACTGCTAGACAATATCCCACCTATCGATTTTCACCTATTTTCACCTTTCAATTTAATATATAGAAAAAAAACTCGAACTCACTTGATAGAATACCAAACGTACGCTGCAATTGAAGTTGTCAGATTTCAATAACTGTGAGAAAAATATATAAATATCTTTCTAAAAATACAAATTCCATTTCTGTCCACAATTAATCCCAATGGGCATTTATTTCTTAAACAACTAATTCAACACAGAGTTTAATGTGCAATAATTTAAGTTGTTGAACTTTAAACTGTTTTGTAAATATCTCACCATATTTAATATACTTTTAATAGCAGAGTATAATACATAGAAGAAAAATCAATGCTAAAACTCTTCATAGTTTACCTGCTTTTGTCAAGCGTTGCATAATTGACGTCAACATTTTTTTTTCACTCTCTTTCTTGACAGCAGCATATGTTTAAAATGTTGGCACACACCGTCAAGCACATACACACACGCACACCCATCCACACAGAATCCAGCTAACGGAAAGGGAAAGAGAGAAAGGTTGAAAGGTGGTGAGAGAGAGAGGGGGGGAGGGAGAAGGAATAGGGACACGTCCAACGACACGCTCTGACACATATTGTCATAAAATTATTCAATGGATATTGTGAGTGCAAAGTTTTTGGTCCTTTTTTTTTGGTCCCCCGCTTAGCCCTTTTGCAATCTTTTTGAATAGGATTTTGTAAGCGTTACAAAATAAAAAAGGCAAAAAAAAAAAAAGAAGAGAAGTCGACGAAGTGGGGGGAAACAACAACATTAAATGGCAATATGAGAAGCTTACTTTATATTGGATTTCGGGGCTGGGCGGGGCTGGACGATTAGACTTTCCAAAATAATACCAAAAAAAAAACAAATGAGCAGAAAGTTTAGGCCAAGCCCAAAAAAAAAAAAAAGAAGGGCAAAAAAAAAAAAAAAAAAAACAAAAAGAAAAAAATACCGAAACCAGAACGTAATTACCAGCCAACCATACAGTGTGTCCAGTTCAAGGTCCGCTTGGGATTTGTTTAAAGAACGCAGCTCATTCATTCCAGGCAGAAGATAAAGTGCTACCAATTAACGCAAAATAAATAAAACTCAACTAATTGTTGGAAAAAAGAGCGAACCAAGACAAAAGAAATGAATGAGAATCATGGATGAGAAGGACGACGACGACAAGGACGAGTAGAAGTAAAGTTGGTAAGGTGGAAGATAGAAAGGAGAATGTGAAATGAGACCAAAGGCAAACTCTTCAATTGCTTGAGAAGAAGTCGACCACTTGGTTTCGCTTTTTTCCATTTCTTCTTCTCTATCGTCTCCTGTTACCACCAACTCGTCCTTTTCGGCGACAGTCAACATTTCTGCAACTGCCACAATGTTGTCTTCTCTTCTTGCCACACTTTGTTGTGTTTTTTTACCCTAGATAAATGTGGGTATATAAGGATTACAAAAGCTTTATAATTTGTCAAGAGAAATAGCTTTAAGCAATTTGGACTAGATTTCTTTGACTGTTAATTTTCTCGTACAAATGTTAGAATCCTTAGAATATATGTATAAAGGAAAGCTTAAGCTTCAACATCCTCTAATGTTTATATTATTGATTATTATTTTTTCTAATTTTCTAATTTTCAAATTTGTTTACACGGTATCGTACATACGGCTACTACGTAATAATTTATTCCTCTTTTTTTTTTTTGCTTGCTTTTTCTTTACAATTTTTACTGCTCGAGCATTTGGCATTTATTTTTTCTTTTTTTGTCTTTTGCTCCTTTTTTTGTGTATGTTTCTTTGCCGTTTTGCTTTGCTCATTGTGCAAACTTGGCATTATTGTTTCCTAAGGCCAAGAAAGAGAAAACACAACGTCAACACACACACACACAGAGTCAAAGAGACCAGAGAGCTAGGACAGGATGTAAACCTTCTTTGGGTTCTGCCACCTTATCGTTGCCTGCCTTTTGTTGGCTATTTGGCGTTTTTCTATTGTTTGCAAATGCGCAAAATTAAAACCTGGTGGATCCTTTGGTTGGGGTAAGAATTAAGGATGAGAAGACCTAAATCGCCTCCTGCTTTTAAATAAATTTTAAACAGCAAAAAGAGAAAAAATAAAGAAAGGACTAGTTGGAGGTAGATGATTGTGGGTTCGTCTCCCACTCTTTCCTTTTCCCTCTCTCCCAGTTATTCTCTGTCTGTTGTTTACATTTTCTTGCATATATTTAATTAGGCTCAAACTTGGCTTAAAAGGCGTAATTTATGCGACGCATGGTTAACTTCATTTTGAACATAATTAGAAATTGGACAACACATGACATATACATAACCAAAAATAAAGGCAAACATCCAAAAAAAAAAAAAAAACAAACAACAACAATAACAAAACTGTAAACACTACGGAGCAAAATACGAATGGTAAAGAGGGCAGAGGGAGGCGACAACGCCTTGTGATAAGCATAAGAAATATGAGCACCGGATATAAATTGTGTCAGCGGCAAAATGATAAAAAACCACTTAAAGGAGCAAACAATACGGCTCGTAGTCAGCCGGCACAATGACAAACCGCTCCACTAACCGCAAGCGAATGAAGGAACGAGACAATGAAAGGCAATGGTGTGGGTAAGAAGAAGGGGCTCTAAGGCAAAACCAAGCCATAGATAGCAAATGGCAACGACGACGACGACGACGACGACAACGACAACAAACGATGACGGAAACAACAAAAGGACACAACTTGCGCGGGGTTTTTGGCCATTGCCAAGTCATTTGAGGCACTCAGTGTTCAGATCCCTCCTAAATATATACATACATATATATATATAGTATCTGTTTCTATATACATATGTACATATACATACATATATCTAGCGTATGTCCAACCCTCGGACAGACATTAACAAATACAATAAAAGCGCCAAAGATAGCACGTCAGGCTTTTTAATGCGCAAAATTGCAAACGTTGTTGTCGGACCGTCGAATCGTCGTTGGCCGTGCTGTGAAAATAATGCGAAACGGAAGAAATTAGTTGCGTGCAAATTTATACCCGAGGTTCGTCTTTTCCATTCGACTTTACCATTGACTCTGTCCCGGTTTGGACCGTTTGGCCCTTTAGCGGTTCAGTTTTATATGGCATTGGTCTCTGCGTGTACAGGAAAAGGGTCATTTGACCGAAGCGTGAAAATTCAGGCCCAACTTGCCGTAAATATTGAAAAATTTTCTAAAGTTCTACCCCTTAGAACTTAAAAAAATTGTATAGTTAGTGAAAAAATTGCAATCTACCTATATTGTAACAGTTTTCAAATAGTTGAAGTACATACATAACAAGGTATATATAATATTGTATATGAATATAAATATACATAAATTGTATAAATAACCAACATTGCTATAACAAAAATCCAAATATATCTGCTTAAAAAAATTGAAAAAAGTAAAAACACAAATATCCTTTAAATTACTCCCTTAAGATATCACATAGTGGAGTACTTTTGAGAGCTCAACAAAAATTCGGTAATTGAAAAGAATATCATTAAAGGTTTTATTTTTTTTCTGCTTTCTTCTACTATTTTTTTTGGCTAAAAAACATAGGGCCGAAAAAGATATTCGCCGTTTATACTCCAACTCCACATTTCGGTAGGCATTAAAATTTACGACCTCCTCTGCGACAAGTCAAATGCTTTAGGAGGCACATTTGCTGACACAACTTATCGACAATATTTAGGTTACTTTTTTTTTTTTGCATTTCCCCTAAGGGGCATAGATATATATATATATATATATATATATATAGATAGGAATAACAAGAAGAGTAGAACAGTAGCAACTACTTAGGCAACTTTTAACATTTATGTGACGGACACGTTTTCCCTCTTTTCCGTTTCCCTTTTTGCAGTTTCGATGTGCGTGGACGACCCTTCGAGAAGGCCCTCTACTGGTCGGATACAAACTCATTTGGGCCACGTGCGTATTTTGTTACCGGACAGCAGCCAGCCAAATTATCTGTGGACAATATACAATTGGATGATGAGGGCGTAAGTGTTGAAAAGCATTGCGTAGAAAAATATGGCACATTATAAGTATATATATATATATATATATATACATTTTCCATTTTTTTCTTTGCCTTTTTTTGTTTTTATTGCATTTTTGATGACTGTCAACAGGTTTACCGCTGCCGCGTCGACTTTCAAAACTCGCCCACCCGTAATCATAGAATTAATTTAACGGTTATTGGTAAGTAAAAGGAAGGTTGTGGAGGGGGGTCTAATGTCTAATGCAATGGCAACCATTAAATCCAACTGATGCCCTTCTGTGATTCTCCCTTTTACAGTTCCTCCGCATCAAATACTCGTGTACGATGCCTCGGGTCGAGATGTGGCTGGCGCAGTGGGTCCATTGCTTGAAGGCGATAATATTGTGTTGACATGTGAAGTGCGTGGCGGTAAGTAAATCATGATAAACGACACAGACGCAACACACACACACACACACACACACACACACACACACACACACACACACACACACACACACACACACACACACACACACATACACACACTGCTGCTTTTGTGTGGCACTCAGACAAAAGGCTATCTGGCAAGGACCCGGCATACACGCGTGGTAAACGCAACTGTCCCAATTCTCCTCTTCCCCCTTACCCACAACTACCAGTCAGTCAGTCTATTTAAAGAATTAAAGATGAGTCTTACCAGATAGGCCAACGCATACTGTCCAACTTCTGCTAGTCATCCGACTGCTCCCCCAGTTGAAGTCTAAGTCATCGTAAATAATAAAAATAAATGTATGTCAAAGTCTGCGGTGACATTGCCTGGTAACCAACCAACAGACGACAGACGACAACAGCAACATCTACAGCAGCAACAGCAACAGCAACGGGAACATCAACAACTATAGCCACACAAGGACGACCTCGTCTGCTGTGGCTGTCATTGCCACTTTACTTTGAAAAATGCAACAATTTTCAGTCTGGTCCTCTTCCCCCCTTCTCTCTCTCTCCCTCTCTTTTTTCTCTTTTATTTTTTTGTTGGCATCTACCTATGACCTATAGGCATATGCGGCATCGTAAATCTTTAAAAAGGTCCCCAAGGTGAAAAGCAACCGCAGCATCAGCCAACAACTAGCAACCAGTACCAACGTCTAAAGTTTTCTTTTCCGTTCCTTTTCATTCTTTTTTTCCATATAGTATATATATATATATATATATATGTATATATATATATTTTTTTTTTTGTTTGCTGGCAAGTGTGAAAAATTTGTACAAGTTGTTCGCATGGTTGAACTGCTTGAGGGGTGGCGTTTGCGGTTTCTTCTCGCCCGGATGACTGGCTGCGACAGCGCTGGAGAACTCAGTCTCAGTCTCTAAACTGGCCCTCGACACGACCATTATAAATCATTAACTTTGTGACAACAATATTTTGGCTGAGCGAAAGCAAACGCCCAGATATTTTCCATGTCAGCTCGCAAACTTTATTTGAAGCCAATTTTTTAAATCTTGCCAAAATGAAGAAAAAAAAAAACTAAGCAGATCCTAATGCTGAGTACAGATTGGACCGACCAATCAGTTTTTTTCCATTGGTTTAAGAATATATGTATATTCCTTTTTTGATTTAAAATCTAAAATGCAGCATTACAAGAATTACTAATTCTTTTAAATTACACGATTCTAATCATGACTTAAATAAGATTGATATATAGTTATGGTTATGTAATACTTCATGGAAAATAAATACAAAATTTAAACATAATTTTTCATTAAAATTTTGGAAGAGTAAAAGAAAATACACAAAATTATGCAGTTTGTTTTTGAGAAAATATTAAGTATACGTAACTTAAATTTTTATTTAGATATTTTGATTTATATTTTTAATTTCTGTTTTTGAAAAAGAAGCAAATAATTTAACACAAAGAAGTTAATTTTAATAAAAATCAAAAATGATGTATGAAATATCAAGTATACGCAACATAATTCTTACTTATATATTTATCTTTTTTTCGTTGCATTTTATTATAGGCTTTGTTAGGTCTTGACTATATATAAATATATCACATACATCACTTAATGATACTTGTAGATACCCATTGGCAACATAATGTTGTTGCCAGTATCAATTTGATAATTCGCAGTTCTTCTCACTTTAAATGTTTTTTGACACAAATTTCCGAATCCGTACTGCAGTAAAGTCTAAAATTTGCAGTTTAGTGTTCTCTTAGGTAGTCATGATGTTGCTGTTGATGTTGCTGGTGTTTCTGCTGCTGTTGTTTACGAGCGCGATTTGGATGGCAAAGGATTTTGCTTTGGCATTTGGTGTGTGCAGAAGTTTCCTTTGGTTTGGTTCGGTTTGGTTTGGCACGCAGTGCGTCACGTCGTTGCTTTGACTAACCGCATGTGAATGAGCCAGGTGAATGGTAACTGCCAGCCAGCAGGTAGAGCTTATGCATTCACATATACATATGTATGTATATACAATCATCTATCCTTCCATCCATAGTCGGAATGAGTACAACGACCATGAAGAACGGTGACGACATTTGCTTTTGACACCTGCTGAGCGACAAGCTTCTTGGCAGCCAGGTGGCAGGCAAATGGAGCCAATGCCACTGATTTGTATGCAACATTTTGAAGCTCTACCTTATGTTGTCCCCCGCCTCCTCCCTCTTTTTGGCTCATGACAGACCGCAATGCATACTCGTATTTCATTTTTGATCATGCAACCGCAACGTTGCTGGGCGCTTAGCCAAATTAACTAATATTACAATTTTCAAGCGCCACATGGCGCTGACAGCGGGTGAGCCAGGAGAGAAGCTTGGAGCTAAAGATGGTGATGGTGATGGTGATGGCGATGGCAGAAGTAACAGAATTTCTGATTAAAGTAAATGCAAATCCTGTAGCTATTTTTATGACCGCACACTAATCATAGGAGACCGGCTAAAATAAAATAATTTGGCCAAAAGCCAAATTGCTTTATCAACTTTATTAACTTCGACTAATAGCAATTAATACCAGTAATAAAAAGCTAATCTAAGCGGGCCCCCATAAAACTTGGGTTATCCATTGTGTGTTTGGGCGTCTTTAATAGGCGTCCACAATATTCGGTTTTCTCTGTCTGGTCTATGGTTATTCGGTTTGAACAGGAGCATTGTCCGGCCAATTGTCAGCAACCTTAAGTATGGCTTAACATGGGGCAGAAACGTTGTCTTCATTACAGGAAGGAATTCAGAATGTAGAAGAAGGATGGCAAAAGGCAAAAAGGGGACAATGTTATTTGTCTATTATGCCCGCATTCCATTGCCCTCTAGCCCCCCAAACCCCCCACCCAGAAACATTGCGTCAGCATGCGTGTGTGTGTGTGTGTTTGTTTGGTTGTGTGGCTTATTGTCGCCAATGTCCTCGCTGAGTATCCTTTGCAATCAGCAAACATTTGGTAGCTTCAGTTTGCAAGGGCAGTAAATTCCCCCAGGCCCCAAAGGCAAGCGATTCACTCAGCTATCAGCTACTTACATTTCTCCATTCACCCCGACCCCCCTTCCACCACCATAGTCACATCACTTTATTCCTCTATCCATCGCCTATCCACACCATTCCATTACACTCATCGCTGGCTCAGCTGCTTGTTGCTATTGTTGCTCATTTCCGCCACATTCACTTGACTCACTTAATGCCAAAAGAGAAGGAGGCTTGGACCAACACTTAAACGGATTAAAAATATTTCCTACATTTGATATGTGAACAAGAGAAAAAGAGAGAGAAAGAGAGAGAAATACTCTCACTCTCTTACCCTAATCCAAGGGCCACTGATGAGGCAGTTGTGATTGAAATATTAAAGATATGGGAAATAAAAATAAGTAATAATAAAAATCCATTCAGTTTAAATGCAATTTAAAACGTGTGAACTAAAAGAATAGATATATATAATTTTTATTCAATTTTTATTCACTCACTCCTAACCAGAAAAACTTTTTCATCTAATTCAATATTCACGCTTATGCGTTTGCCTATGAATAAAATTCAAGGGCGGTGGCGAGAGCTAACCCCAATGCCCAACTCTGGCCAACATCATCATCATCATCCACCCAGGCTCGTCTACAACTTTTGCTAGTTAAGCTGGCTAAGCCTTTTTTAAAAGCCTTGGGTACACACTGCTAAATGCGCATTATCATTAAAATGTTTAAAGTTTCTTTTTTCGGTCATAAATTTTCAAATGCTTCGCTGCGGTCACGCCGCTTCCGTTACCATTCCCCCAATTTACCATTTTCATTCATCTCTCATCCCATGCCAGACCCATCTCCATCTCCATCACCATCCTCATTAGCACTCACTCTTACCCACTCGCTAAGCGGGTTAATAATGCATGAGGCAAAAAAACTTTTCGCTGCCAAAATAAATAAAACAAAAAACAAAAAAAAAAAAAAATTATAAAAACAATTTCAAATAAAATTTAAAATTAATTTGTACATTAAACATTAATTCTGTTTTTGAAATGCCCAAACCTAAGATTTCATTTCAATTCCATAATTAAAATGAAAAATTTTGTTTTTCTCTATGTATATATTTTTATTTTTTTGCCTACAGGACGCCCAGAGCCAACTGTTACCTGGTTAAATGGTACACGTACCCTAGAGGCTGGAAGTGGCGTCTCGATGGGTCGTCATGTAACTGTCAATCGGTTGGAGGTACCACAAATTACACGTTCCGCTTTAAATAATACGTATCGCTGCCAGGCTTCCAATACAAAACTTGTGGCACCAGTGGAAAGAAGCATTCGCATCGAGATGTTACGTGAGTAAAGAGTCCAACTTAATAAATTATGAGACCATGTGTATACATCGTACATATGTATATATGTATATATATCTTTTGCATATATTTTCTAGTCAAACCCACATCAGTCAATTTAACCAATAAACTGAAGGTCTTCTCATCGAGCACACAATATAATCTTACCTGTATTGTAGCCGGCTCAGTACCGGATACGGAAATCAGATGGACTCAAAATAATCGTCCCTTTAAACGCGGCATGGTAAGCAAACTTAATCATGGCCAGACACACAATCAAGTGTCAAGCAGCTGGCATGCTTTTTATTTATGAATTCCTTTTCTGAAATGGAGACAGGACTAACACACATGGTCACTACCACTACAATCTATATATCAATATATACGATATACTTATACTTGGCCAATGGGCACTTTTCTAATCGATTTCACTTTATCTTCTGTCCACCCACGCAGCTGTCATCGAGCCAAGGCAATGGACGCGTCATATCCACATTGTCATTTTATCCACAACCTGAAGATGATGGCACCATGCTCAAATGCGAGGGTTCAAATCCTCGATTACAGAACTCGGCCATCGAGGATACGCTTATGATGAATGTCATCTGTAAGTGGACAACTCTATTCCTTGCTCCACACCCCAACCCTCCCCCTCTTTACTATTCTTCTATCCATAGTTGTTATACCTTGAATTTCGATTAGATTTCCCATAGATGCAATTCAGTGTTATATTTATCTATATATATTTGTATGTAATCGAGTGTGGGTATAAGAAAGCTCACAAATCAAATCCACTTGTGCAAATAAGACTAAATTATATAACTTTATTTACTATAGCTTCAGTTATTGATCTGGCCTAGTTTCTATTACTTACATACATTCATTCATACATATATCGGGCCATAAAAAAGACAAATATACTTTCTATTTTTTTTTTTTTTTTTTTTCATCTTTTAACTGGTTTTACTTGCGCATATTTACCAACAAAATGCCATAAATTTTACTTTATATGATTATCAATTTAAAATCAACAAAATTCATAAATATCGAAAAAAAGAGAATGCAGAGAAAAATAAAAACAGAACTCTATCCCCATTGCCATGTCAAAGGTCAGTGCACAATATGCAAAAAAAATAAAAAAGAAATGCTTTTACCCCATCAAAGTTTACTTTTCGGTTTGACAGTTTAGTTTTCACTTTGTTGTTTTATGCGCTTACAATAATAAAAGGGTAAATTAACTATTATAAATCCAAATTTATACTAAAAAACAATAGAAAAATAGAACAGTATTTCTAGTTAATTATTTCCGTGATCAAAAGATCAAATAATTTATTTAAACAAATTGATCAGAAATTTTAAAGTAAGTAATGAACAATTAGCTATAGGAATGAATAGAAACTAGTTGCAGACTTCTATTTAAAGAATATTTTAGATTTCATCTTTTATATTTGATACAAAAGAGGATGTTTTCCGAAAAATATAGTCAAGTTAGATCGTAAGAAAAGTTTTCAGATTATAGCAAGAGTATTAAAGTCTCACAATTGTTAAAATTCACTGCGAGACTCTGTTTTTTTTTTTTTTTTTTTCTTTTTTGTATCTTTATGCTCATATAATCATAAATTTATTGAATTTTAAAATCTCACGCATGCTGGGGACACAGAGTCATAAATAATCAATGGCAATTCGCTTCTAAACTTTTCTCAGACCAAAAACGGATATATTTCAAACCATCTTCCCCTTTTCCAGTTTAACCATTGCTTAAGTGAATCATTCTTGAAGTAGAAACAAAGAAAAGAAAAGTCCTGCATCAAAAGGAATTGATTTAAGTGAATTAGGATATTGGATTTTGCATTTAAGAAATTCCAAAATGAAGGAAAACCTTTACAAAGCATCTTACAGTTTATTTTTGGGCATGTTTTTCTTTTTGCTTGCTTTAACCCTTTTATGTTTTTCTTTTACACCTAACAATTTGTTGCTGTTGTCTCTTACCTTTACTATATGCATATATATACTTACATACATATGTATGTATATATATATATATATAGATATATTTGGTAGGTATATATATCAGACCATGATGTTGTAAAAATAAAAACATCTTAAATTTTTTATATGATCCATCATTGATATTGAGAGGCTCAAAGGCAACAGCCACAACAACGAAAACGATTTTAATTTAAAAAAATTTGCCATACTCATTGGATCTGGATTGGGATTGAGCGAAAAGAAAGAGGGGAAACGTGATGTGGTGGGGTGTGGGGGGGGTATTCTACGCAGGTTTATAACACGGTTCCGTTGTTGCGTTGTTAACTTTTATGGTTTTTGCCCTTGTCGCAACGCGGCTCGTATATTTCGTAACATTTTATTATGCAATAATATTTTTCGATTTTATATTTTATAACAATGTCGTCTCCGTCTCCGACAGCAATTTACATTCTCACCATTAAAAATATCTCTCTGCCTGCCAATGGCAATGCCAATTATGAGAATGAGAGCAAATTTCAACTAGTGGTATTAATAAATTACAAACACACTATTTTACAGATCCGCCACAGGTTACCTTATCCTTAGGCTCCACCCTACGACCCGATGACATTAAAGAGGGCGATGATGTCTACTTTGAGTGTCACATTAAATCAAATCCCAAAGAGCATCGTATTATGTGGTCGCATGATGTAAGTTTTTATATAAAATTATTGAAAATATTTAATAACAATCTCTTTTTTCCCCTCAAGGGTTTGCCTGTGACTCAGAATGTATCATGGGGCATTATCATATCGACACGATCTCTGGTATTGCAACGTGTGGGACGTGTCCACTCTGGCTATTATGCCTGCTCGGCGGCCAATGATCGCGGCGAAACTCAAAGTGCACCAGTTAACCTAAGGATACGATGTGAGTATACGAGGATTCATTGCGACGAATACTAATAGAATTTTTATAAATTTTTTACTAAGTAAATTAAAATCAAGCATCCAATTAGAATCGACAAAAGAATAGTTAATGTAAATTCTGTCTCAGTTTCTGAGTTCTACAATGAAGAGATCAAATTCTAAATGTTAATTAATTTAAAAATCACTTCTGATTTAATAGGCTTTCCAAATTATATTTATTTATTGATAAATGGAAAAAGTTATTTATGAAAAATTTTATATATTTAATATGTATCAGCAATTCATTTTGAATGTACCTCTACATACATTTTATTACATTTAGGATAGGTCAAAAAATTTGTTAAAACTAGAAAAAATTTAATATATTATACAAAAACTAAATTTTTCTATATAAAAATTAAACAACCAAATTACAAATTCAAAATTACAAAAATTTTTATTTTTGTACCGATGTTCCAAGCAGCTAATGAAAACCAACCAATTCTATAAAACTTGATTGAAGTATTAAGAGTTTATTAAACTCACAAATATCAAATTTCGTGGCATTCGTTGAAAAACAACAGAATATTGAGGATAAACCTATTCATGACCGATCGGTCCTATGGGCTATAAATATAGTCGTCCGATTCAGATCAAACTTGGTGAAGTATCAAGAAGCATATTAAACTCATAAATATCAAATTTCGTGGCATTCGAATATTGAGGATAATCCTTATTCATGACCGATCGTTCCTATTGGAGCTATATGATATAGTCGTCCGATTCAGATCAAACTTAGTTGAAGTATCAAGAAGCATATTAAACTCATAAATATCAAATTTCGTGGCATTCGGTTGAAAAACAACAGTTATTGAGGATAATCCTTATTTATGACCGATCGTTCCTATGGGAGCTATATGATATAGTCGTCTGATTCAAATCAAACTTAGTTGAAGTATCAAGAAGCATATTAAACTCATAAATATCAAATTTCGTGGCATTCGGTTGAAAAACAACAGAGATATTGAGGATAAAACTTATTCCGACCGATCGTTCCTATGGGAGCTATAATAGTCGTCCGATCGGGATGATTCCGAGATACAAGCCTGCAGCAAAAGGAGCCTATGCGAAAATCTCAGCTCTGTAGCTCTATCTCGAGGAGAACTGTTATCCAGACAGACGGACAGACGGACAGACGGACAGACGGACAGACGGACATGGTCATATCGACTCGGCTATTCATGCTGATCAAGAATATATAACTTTATATAGTCGGAGATGCTTCCTTCTGTGCGTTGCAAACTTCTGACCAAAATTAATATACCCTCTGCAAGGGTATAATTATGAATAATACGTAGAGGGGGGCTTAGTTGGATGGGGGGTGGGTTTTAGCAACCAAAATTTGCACAAAAATTATGCTGACAGTTGATGTCAGTCGAGCGGAGCATTAAAAATACATATGCATAAATTTATGCATAACTACACATACACATGTACACACCCATACGACACACACACACACATGCAACCATGATAACTAACTGAGATGAAGCCGCATACACCCACATAAAAAAGATACACACACACACACACTCACTACCATCAACTGCGGCAGTTCACTTGACAAAATCGCAAAAATGGACAAACGGATGGAGGGAGGAGCAGTTGAGAGGACAATAGCCTAGACCATAACTAAAAATATGTTAAAATGACAGAAAATATTTTGTGCAAAATGCCGTAATATACACAATATATAACGTTATATTGTGTCGCTAGGCTGTCATGCGTGTGCATGTCTGAGTGTATGTGTGTGTGTGTGTGGGTGTATGTGGGTGCTAGCCTATAGTATATCAGTGTGGGTGAATGCATTTCGGGTTTTACATTTTATCAAATAGCCGACAAAACTTCACAAATTTTTACAATTTCATAAACAAAACATCAATACATGCAGATACATAGTTTAATTTGAATATTAAGCCCTTTACCACAAACAATGACATTTTATTTGCCAACTTTAATTTTGAATAGTTTTGAATAAGTTTATTATAAAATTGATCACGTATTTGTTAAGAACTGTGAAAAGCAATTTCCAATATCTTGCAGTTTGATTGGCTAAGTTTTTAAAAATTTATATACATACGAATTACGTTTACTAACTGAGATATCATTTTTAACGTTTGAAACTTAATTATATGAGAAGTAATTTAATGTATCAACAACATAATCTATATATTCTTTATTGTGCTCTAATTTCTTCGCATTTGAGCCAACTTTATGAAACTTAATGAGCTGTTAAATGCCTTTTAAAACATTCTAAATTAGGCCAAATCTAACCAATGATTTTCAATTCTTAAATTAAACAATTTACCATTGAAATGATATGGCCAAATTAATTGTTTTACCACGAAACAGTTTAAGTCGAAAGTGTATGTCATTTGTTGGTATTTTCATTTCAATTTCTACCCTGTGGGTAACTTGAAGCTTCTTTTACTTTACTTTTAACACTCTCTCAAACAACAATTAACAGCATATGTTTACATATACATATACATATACATATACATATGTATATAATTGTATTTATGTATATGTGTAATTACACATGACATACAATAAAATATTACAAAAAGCCATTGGAATAAATGAACGATGCGATACAAATGCTTTCAAGCGATATACAAACAATATTGAAAATGTCTCAATTACCGTTATAGAGCATTTACTTCCGACTGTATTTCTAAATAATTAATGATGCTTAAATACAAAATGAATGTAATATGTGAATGTGTGTGTGTGTGAATAAATATTCATCCAGTACTTTATGGATTCATATGGCGTCCATCCATGCCATGCCATTGGAGTAAACTTTAGCCCCAGAACTTAACGTGTCAGCTGGCGGGCTGGCCAGGGGTGGATAATAAAAATGAATGATCTGCCTTTATTATTGAAACTCATAGTCATTATTAAACCATTTATAATTATGGGCCAGGCAAACGGCCAATACAAACAACACAAATAGCAGAACAAAATAGTAAAGAACAGAACAAAAACAGAAACCGAACCAAACCGAGCCAAACCGAGCCGAATCGAATCGAGCAAAACTGAATTGAATCAAATGGGTCATCCAAAGTGGATAGACAAAAGTATCTCAATGTATATAGTCTGTCTGTCTTTCAGTCTATCCCACTCTCTGTCCATTTTGTGCGCTTGTCTTTTGGCCTATTTGTGTGTGTGTGTGTGTGAATAAATTCAATTTTTATTTTGCATATTTAATGCAGTTGCAAAAGAACAAAAAAACAAAAAACAAGAGAGAATGAGAGGGCAGGGAGAAAGGAGGGGTAGGGGGAAAAAGAAAATTGTATTTTAAAATGCAAATATTATACTGGCAAGTTAAGGCGCATTATTTAATTAATTGTTCAATGGGAGCAAGCAAATGCATATTTTAATGGCATTTAAACATTATAAATTTAGTTGATTAAACTAAAAATTTAATTATCAAGGATTTGTATGCCTCACTGAATTTCAATTGAATTGAATTTACCCCCACTCCCTCCCTTCCTTCCTCATACCCAAACCAATTTCAATTTTAATTCATTCATTCATTGATTCATTCAGGCATTCCACCACCCACAAGAAACTCAAACAATTAGCCGCAACAAATGGTTCAATGAAAACAAAATCCTGCTACATCAGCATGATAAATATATAGATATATATGTATGTATGTATGTATGTATGTATGTATGTACGTCGGTATGCACGTATGTATGTAGAGAAAATGAATAAAAAGCAAGACATCAGCAAACGTTTGCATTGCCTTAACCATTATCATTGTAACCGTTACGGTAACTTGTTGTTGTTGTTGTTGTTATTACCCCTTTTTGATAATTACGATAATTGAAAGTAAATACGAGTACAATGCAAAAGATACACCGTCTGCCATGCAAATACTACGTGGGCTATTTACACGAGATTCGTGCATACTTCTCTCATCGTATCCCATGTAAACATTTGCATATTGTTGGGAAACGATTGGAATGGGATAACGATTCAATGGAATTGGGATAAAGCAACTGCAGGAAATGGTATAACTACCAAAAAGGGTGTGCGAATGTGTGTGTGTGTGAGGCTATAGCAAGTAAAATGAAGGAAGAGAGAGAGAGAGAGAGTGTGGGAGGGGGTAACCAACAATATTGCTGGCTGGCCATGACTATGATGAAGATAAATGGATTTATGGCATACAGCAGGTCATATCTTGGTAGAAATTAATCAGAGAATGTTAAAAGTGACATTCTACGATTGTGAAATTGACGCTACAATATAAATTTATGAGTATTTTTTTTTTTATCAAACAAACCAACAACCCCAACAACAAAAACATTGTGTCATAAACTTACAGAACATACATACATATATATATATATATTGGTTAACTCAGATTTTATGTGGCTATAAACCAAAGTAATAGCTTTTAAACAAACTTAAAGCAGCTCAAAACTGGCCAAATTTTATGATATTAAATCAACATTTGTATTTAAATATAGTCATCAAAATGATTAGGTTTAAAGGATACTTATATAGACAAAAAATCAAACTACAAACTAATAAAAAATTATAATGCCAGTTTTTAAAATAGAAAAATTTTGGTATTTATTTTGAATGCCATTTTATTAAAATTATCAATTTAATTCCCCAAAATAATTATTTCAAAATTATGTATTACGATTAGTTAGTTTCTTTCTTAGTTTCTTTTTGAACGTTAAACAAATAAATTTACAAAAACTAAAAAGAATTAATTAAACAAAATCAAGGTATTAAAAACGTTCACTTCTCCGATCATAAATAGGTTTATTTCTTTACCCAAGGTTAATAATTTAATTTCTTTATTTTTTTAAAGTATTTATAAAAAAAAAATATTGATACATTCAAACAAATAAATAAGTATAATTTGAGATATATCATATCTGCATTCTTTATATATATTTTTATTGCTACACTTACTTAATTCTATTCTAAAAAAAAAATTGTTATTTATTCGCTTGGAAAATATAGTACTTTTTTACGTTATCTGCTAGCAACAAATACCAAAAGGAAAAAAAACTTGCATTTCTCTTTTAATTTTTTTTTTTTTTTTTTTTTTTGGTTTCTTGATACAGACTGAAACTTTTCAAATAATTTTTAATAAAAAACCAGAAAAAGTGTTGCGGCTGTGGTAGGAAATACCTTTAGGTGCTTAGAGCTCCTTAGAATTTAGGCGTGCGTTTGTGCATGTGTGTGTATATATATGTGTTGTGTCTTGTTTATGACGGCATTCCACAGCCGCAAGGCAAACACATCGCACACTTGGCGCAGTTTTCGAAAAGTTTTGCTTTAACTTTTTTCTTTCTCTACATTTTTTTTTTTTGTTATTTTTGTTGGCATTCATTTTGTTACTTTTTGCATATGATGTGAGAAAAGCCGGGCATGCCGCATGTATGACATAAAATTTCAAGTTCAATCGTTTGTAACCGAAAGAAGAAACACACACAATAATGCGTTTACTTTGAATAAATCATAAGTCAAGTGGTGGCAGGTAGAAGCCAGGGGAAATTGGAGGGGGGGGATGAAAAACCCTTAGGCTATGGTTAAAACTTTTAAGCGATGACACCGGCAGCCAGATGTCTATGTTCTATGACTAAGGCTTAGGTAGGGGAGGGTAGGGTGTGGTGGGGCGTTAAAGATAAAATTTAAAGCTTTAAGTTGGCGGTTATCCATATCCTTGGCAATAGATGTACACCTGCTCTATTTTTTTTAGCTGCTGGCATCTGTTTAGATTAAATTGAAAATTCGAGCTGTCAATTTTCCCCCTTTTTGAAGTTTGCCTCCAACTGGGCGTTGGCCTCGGCTTTGGCTGTCAGCACAATGTTTGCAATATATAAATAAATACTTTACCATCGGGTAGATATGCCAGACAATTGCAGCTGCTCATTATTTTGCATTTTATTTCTAAATTCAACTACGTTTGACTTACTCACCCAGTCTCTCTCACTCCCTGACTGACCCACCCACTGTCATTTATTTTTGTCTTCTACAGATGCTCCTGTCTGCAGTAGCACTACCATCAGTGTGATTGGTGCCTCACTGGAGGAGGCTGTACCCATACCATGTCGTGTCAATTCTGATCCGCCTGAAATCGATTTTGAATGGACCTTCTCAAGCAGTGGTGAACATTTTGAGGTGCCATCGGGACATTATGCCACCATACAGGATCCCACTATGACCACCACTAGCGATGTTAGACGCACTATTGTCGAGTCAAACGAGACGCATTTCGAAAGCTATGGTAAGTATTTCAACCAAGTGAGAATAGGTCTATTCTGCCCCTATGCATATGCAATAGAAATGCATTTGCATGTGTTTGCGCTTGAACAAGTTTACAAAATTAACATTCGACCGGGCTAGGAAAGGCTAAGGAGAAATAGAGAAGAGGAAATTGGGGGCACAAGACAATACAAGTTGCAGATGGATAGAGATTGTAACCGAGTTTTATCAATATCATGCACATAAATTGAATTATCTGTTGTGTCCCAGTTGGCGCTTGACTGAGCTGCTTGGGCAAGCAGAACTTATTTCATTTAACTTTACCGAAAATGGAAATTTAATAAGCATACGCACACACGCACACACACACACACACACATGTGTATATACGTAGATAAAAGTACAGGGATGGATGTTGAATTATGTAAAGTGTAAAAGAAAAACAAAAGAAGTTTCCTTTCTTGCCTCTTGAAATAATTGTAAGATATCTGTTATCCTTTTGTCTTACCTAATCCGCACCTGTGTTTATTTCTACATATTTCTATGGATGTATTATATTGCAATTTTCTTTTTCTTGTTTCATCATAGTGGAAACAGTCAGTGAACTGATCTATACGCCCAAGGGTGAACGCGACTATGGCACATTGGCCTGTTGGGGTCGAAATGCCATTGGCAAACAGTCGGAGCCATGTCTGTTTCAGGTGGTGCCGGCAGGTAAGTTCTCATTGATGTCCATTTTGTTGGTTAAATTCATTTTTTGTAAATTTGTTTGGCATTGACAATATTTATTTATTTCATTTGGCTTTCTTTTTTTGTGTATTTTTATTTATTTTTTTAGCCAAGCCCGGAGCATTGCGCAATTGTACTCTACGTCCGTATGTGGTGACCTCCGCTTCACTTAATTCATCGAATCAGACGACAATGCATGGCAATCAAATGTTGCAAACACAATACGGCAGACACGAGTCGAATTACCCGCATATGGAATACGTACGTGAGCGACATAACAACAGCAACAGCAACAATAGCAACAGCAGCAGCAGCAACACCACCACCAATGGCAGCCGTATCCTGTACAATGTGGTCAATAAAAATATGAAAAACAGAATAAATAATGCTAGCCATGTGAAATCTAATAATAATAATAGCAAGAAACCGCAACAACCAATGAGCCCGCAGCAGTTGCAGCGTCTTAAGAAACGAACATCATTTACCCCATCCCAGACATTGGCAGTACTGGAAAGGCAGCGAACTAAACTAAAGCAACAGCAACAGCAAAAGCAGCAACAAGCCAGCATTGGTAAAACTGATGGATTGCCAGCCAAAATGCCCAAGAAAGTCATTCAAAGCCAAGGGACAGGAAAAGGAGCAGGAACAGGGACAGGGACAGAAACAGCGCCAACGCCAAAGACAGCGACGAAATGCAGTCAGTAAGCTCGAACTTCGGGCATCAATAACAAGTAACAAGAAGATGCCGGCAAACAGCAGCCAAGGAATGAAATCAAATTTATCATTGTCACATGTAGGAGGCCAGGTCCAAGTGGCTGCCACTGGCCATCGGTGGAAGGGGAAGAAAGAGCATGTCAAGAGTAACAATGGCAAACTGCCAGAAAAGTATTTTAATAAGCGACAGAAAAACATGCACAAACAGAAGCAGATACAAAAACAACAGCACCAACAACAACAACAGCTCCACCAATGGCAAAAGCAAAAGGACAGCAACAACATAATCCATCATTATGCAACATCGAGTCGAAGAAAACGGCAAACAGCAACAAATGATATACCAGCATCAACTGCAGCAGCATCAGCAGCATCAGCAGCAGCAGCAGCAGCAGCAGCAGCAGCGGCAGCAGACACAACATCCACACTATCGGCATCATCATTATCATTATCATTCTCATCGTCGTTGTTGTCAAGGGCAACAGTAAAGTCTGATATACAAAAAGATGCCAATAACAGCAGCAGCAGCAGCAGCAGCAGCAAAGACATCAACAACAGTGACAACATCGACATATTGCCTGGGATAAGACGAGCACGCAAATCTTTAACCACTATTCTAGACAATGGCAATATTAGCAGCAGAGCTCAATTTCAAGATGGGAAGCAAGAAAAAGAGATAGAATTGCTACCGCCAAATGCACCAGAAATTAGCAATAAGCCGGCAGCAACAGTCAGTGGCAACAATGTGAATATAGCAGCAACTGAGGAGGCCAAGGCCCATACCCAATCTAATGATCTGCCCAAGCAAAACAACAATAATATGGATAACAGCGATGAGAATAATGATGATGGTGATGGTGATGGTGATGCTCCTGCTGCTGCTGATACTGATGGTGAAGATGAGGACGAGGATGACGATGACGAAGCAGATCTTGATGAAGATGTTGCCGAATTGCCAGCTGATCCAGATTATATGGCCGATGAGCCCAATGACTTGGCCGAATATGAAACTATTGATGATGAATTGGATCAGCAGCAATCTGAAAATGTTGACATGGCATCATTAGAGCAGCAACTGGCTTTAGAATCTCTAGAGGATGCAGCTGAAGATGATACCGAAATTGATGTAGATGATGATATATATAATGTTAGTGATGATGATTTTGTTGCAAGTGTTGCCATATCCACAGCTAAAACAGCAACAACAGCAACAACAACAACAGCAACAGGAAGGAGCAAAATCAACAATTTACAAACAACTTTAGCAACTGCACCAGCAGATTGGCAACAACCACATTTCGATTATTCACGCATGGAATATAGTTTCAGTAATGGTGTCGTAACTCAAAATCTTTTAGGTGGTAGTGGTGCCTCATCGGCATTTGTGGATTCAAATACGAATAATGGCAACGGTGTCAATAATGGCGGTGGTGGGACAATTAATTTTGAAAATTATGATAATATCATATACTCAACTATGGAATTGGAGTGCATGCCAGGATATGATGGTGGACTTCAGCAACAATTCTATTTGGAAGCCTACGATTCCAAGACAAAAAAATTAAGATTAAATATGAGCAGCACCTATGTGGATATGCCAGTATTTCGCATTGATCTAACAGGTGAGTTATTTGATATAAAATTATTATTCAATTATATACTAAGATATAAAAAATATCTTACTTAGGGTAAGGAGAATATCCATAGAATTTGTTTAAAGATTATGAATAGATTTATAAAGTTAGCTAGTTAGTTAAATATTCTTAAGACTCCAATTTACATTAGTTTCTTTACTGAATTTTAATTCATATCATATTCTACTAATTCCAATTTCTTTCTAAATTTACCAAGGAAAAATTGGTATATGTACAAGAAAAAATAAGACAAGATTCTGACCTTTTACATAATGCTTATGCATTATTATATTTAAATGCGGTTAGCTTACAAATCGTCCTTGCCTGGCATAACAACATTTTTAGCTCTAGGCGAAAAGCCGCAAACTAAGGACTTGACTTTTATGCGGCCACCAGCATCAGCATCAACATCAGCATCAGCAACATCTCCCATCATCCCATCATCCCAGCAGCAGTAGCAACAATAAAAACAAAAACAAATCAAAGTAACAAACTGAGCAAAAAGTTAAGCAAGGGAAAATTGCGCAATGTCTTCTAAGGAGAGGTTGAGAGGTTTTTGTGTGGATGAATGGCTAGCGCAAGGCAACCAGTACCGGCACCACGCAGATTAATTAGTTGAGGCTGCCAGGGACATACTCATCCTCCTTCTCCTACTCCCCCCCCCCCACTACATTGGATCTGGCACATGGTACCGCTGTTGCCTGTTTTGTTTGTTGTAATGAATTTCTAGCTAGTCAGCAAAACTTTTATGCCAATGGTTTGCGAAGTTGGATGGGGGTAATAGGGGAACTTGGCTTGACTCGTGCCCTCGACCTCCGCCTTCTCCGGCTATAGCTGAAGCCAAGCGAGAAATCGTATTGAGTTGTTGAAAAAAAAGCAAGATTTATTTGCGGCTAAAAATTATAATATTATATTTGATTTGGCAAAAAACGAAAAATAAGTCAGGTTAACGAGCCACATTTTGGATTATTTAAGTGAGTGCCAGGATACTAATACTTTTTGGCCATTTACTCTATCGATGATACCGAACATCCCTTAAAAGACATGCGTATGTGTGGGTGTTAGTGTGTGTGTGTGTCTGTTGGTGTGTGTGTGTGTGTGCATTCTGCGATATTTGCAAAGTCAAACGAAGCGTAAAGTCACGATTAGTTAGACAGGCGTGTTAACGATGCTCCGACTTTGGTTTTTGCCAGGCTGGCAGAGGGGTACTATGACAGAGTAGGGGGTGGGGGGGCTTAGGTGTGGGGGTACGGTTATGTTGGGAAAACTTGTCTATTTGTTGGTGTTTTTGTTGTGCGGCTTGCCAAATGTATGCGTGTTAGTAGTTGCCATTTTAATGAGCTCCTCCTATCGGTGCACTATACCAAAACTCATCCCCCCAACCAAACCCCTCTGCAAAAGTTTTAATGCAAGGCATTAAAAAGAGAAAAGTTTTTTTTTTTGGTTTTTGGTTTATATATATATAATACTCTGGCTCCAGGCCGCAACGTGCTAATTAAATGGCCGTTTGGCTAATGAAGTTTACTTGGCATCAAGTTTTGAAATTAATGATTGGATATTTGTATATTTAATTTATTTTGTAGATCTAACGCCCATGGATTATTATCCAGATGCACATCCAGCCTTGCATTTAGTTGTCTACAGTGTCAATCAGAAGGGACGCTCGGAGCCGATTGTTCTAGAGAATGTGCCCATCAATGAGGCGGACAAGCGTTCAGGTAAGTGAAACTGTAAAGTTTCTAGAATTCCATTGTCCTTGAGTTGTGCTTGCCATGTTGAGGGGGGCTAAGAAGTTTATCACTTCGTAGTGCAAACCGAGACAGTCAGTCAGAGAGGGGGAAGGGGGCAACATTCATTGCTTTTTAAGCACCATTTCACCTTTAAAAAGTCATTCAAGTATTTGCATATTCTGTTTAACCGTTTTAAAGAACATTCTTGGCTCTTTTTTTTCTTTCTTTCTTTTTACCTTTTATTTTCATTTTCATTTTGTTTTTTTTTTTTTTTAAGTACAATTGTTCTTTTATTTAACGAGTTTTGTTTACGCTGAGGCGACAGTTTTCCACTCCATGGAAAGTAGTGACACAAAGATTTCTTATTCATGCTTTGTTATTCAACTTTGACGCTAATTTTCTTACAAAGTTTCCCATTCTCGATTTATCCTTTATTCCACTATACGCCATACTATTCGCATTTTTTTCTCTTTTATCGCTTTCCCTCCCACAATAAAGAAGAGTTAAAAAGTGTAAAATTGCATAAGGATAGAGGAAAAAGGATGTGGCAGGTGGAAAACTTGTTTTACACAGTTAAAAGAGGAAAATTGAAAAAAATATAGCAATTCTGGTAACAGATTTTTACTTACCATAAATTGTAATAAAAATTAAAAAATTCTTTCAAATTTAAAATGAAAAAACCTAAAACAAGAATAATTACTTCATTAAAACTGATTCAGAAAATAGATATAGATTAATAAACATAAATTTTAAATCAGCATCTGCAATCTCTTACAGATTTTCCTATCGAAAGTTCCTCTTTCTTTAATTAACTAAAGTTTATGCAATTGATAATCAAATATTTTAGTTAAAGTAATCACGAAATTTAATAGAATAATTTAACAAATTCAAGAGATAAAATATACAAAGTAATCTATTCAATTATTGAAACGACTTGTCTATGTAGTGAAATATAAACCATAATTGTTTTCAGAATTTCTTCTCTCTATTTATCTAATTAGAGTAGAGCAATTTTAATCTAATGAACTTGTTTAACTCTCTAAATTGTGCAGAATATTTTAATATAATTCATTTACATTAAATATAATTGCATATAAATTATGCTCAATAAATACTGAATACACATTCATGTTTGTCACAAAATTTGGCCATCACCTTGCCATATACATCATTATAATCATCATCATCATCATAATCATCATCATGATCATTATAGATTAGGGCACAGTTGAGTTACTACTTATGTTGAAATCCTGTCCACACTTTTGGTCAGCCAATAAGGTTCATAGCCACAATTGCATATATTTGTACGTTACGTATCCAATCAATATGAACAACAAATCCACTCAATCATCTCCTCTAATACGCATTAGACATGGCAAGCACACACATATGAACATACACACAGAGAGAGAGAGAGAGAGAGAGAGAGAGAGAGAGAGAGAGAGAGAGAGACAGAGAGGAGAGACAGAGAGAGAGAAAGATAGAAGGAGAGCGAGATATATAGATAGATAAAGTACTGGCCGAGTTGGTCATTATTTAGAAATCCATTGAACTATTGTATCATACTATATAGCATGGGGGTGGTGTATGTGCCTGTGTGTGTGTATGTCCGTTTGTGTGTCTGCCTATATTTGTAGTTTACTTACAGGAGTTATGGTCATACAATGTTCAATCTGCTTTTGGGGCCAAAATATTAAATGAATACCTGCACCTACTCAGGCACCTATCTAATATGTTTAAGATGCAATATACATACATAAGTGTCAATATTTGCACTTTGGCAAACCCAAAAAGCTTTTCTGACGACATAAGAATATATGAAACCAAGGATACATAAGATAAGCACTGAAATGAAGGAAGGGTGAGGTGGAAAGATAAGAGTATGAGATTTTACAATGGCAAACGCTTCATGCCACATTAATGTAAATATAATCAATTTCATGTTTTAGCCAAAAAAAAATAAAAAAATATCAAAGAAGCTAACTTCGGCCGTGCCGAAGTTTGTATACCCTTGCAGATTAATTGATTACTTTCTCCGTCATATCGGATTCAAGATATTTTAAAAATTGGAAATATAAAATTTAAAAAAAATTTGAACCAAAAAAAGAATCAGTAAGAAAAAATTCGAGTTTGCCAAAGGCCGGAATTGAACCTTCGTTCATGTCACTTCTAGAATCGATCTCTACCTATTGCGCTACCATACTTTAATTTCACGGTCTCGCTATTTCGGTATACATTGCAAGCGTCCAGCTTCTCGCTCTCTAAATTTTCTGACGAATTCTAGAAAACAACAACACAATACAAATAGTTTTCTGTCTCTTTCTGTTTCGCACTCAGCTTGTAGTTTTTTCAAGCACGTGTTCGCATATATGTATGTATGTATGTTTGTATGTTTCCATGTATGTTGTTTGTGTACGAATATATAAAAGCAAATAAAACGTATTTAATTGGCTGCATATGCAAACATACTGATGCTGATGGGGGTTGATTCATTGATTTTATTGATTTATGTCGGTGTTTATTATCCGATCTGATTCAAACTTACTGATATGATGTAAAAGTATAATTCTCATCTGATCACCAAATTTGGTTGAGATATCTTAAAAAACAAAAAAGTTTTTCTCACAAAAACATACTTTTTCTGATGGGGGTTGATTATTGATTTTATTGATTTATGTCGGTGTTTATTATCCGATCTGAATCAAACTTGCTGGTAAGGTGTAGAAGTAGAATTCTCATCTGTGTGCCAAATTTGGTTGAGATATCTCAAAAAACAAAAAAGTTTTTCTCACAAGAACTGTTTTGAACAACTCACATTTTGACCGAGGTACCTCTGATCATTCCTATTTTTCTATAACTTATAGTTGTCCGATCCGACCAATCTTTGAACTTAATTTGCTTGCAACATCAACGGACAGAATGATATGACTTTTTATTCACGTAGCTCAAAATTTAAGATCGATTAAGTATGTAGAAACAGACAGACGGACAGACGGACAGACGGACAGACGGACAGACGGACATGGTCATATCGACTCGGCTTTCGATGCTGATCAAGAATATATATACTTTATGGGGTCGGAAACGATTATTTCTATGCGTTACAAACATCTGACCAATTTTATTATACCCTCTGCAAGGGTATAATAAAATAAAAAATATATAAAGCGGCAGAGAAAAGAAATATCTTGTTATGCTAAACTGACACACAGAGATTCCCCAAGAGTTACATTCAGCGATGCCAAGTCAAAATTTGAGAAATACGTAGCCAGGCTCCAAAATCTACGTATTTTTACGTAGCACAATTTTGCTGAAATACGTAGATCTACGTACTTTCTTTTTTAAGCTTAAAAACAATAAAAAAAATTAATAAACCATTAAATTTTTAAATTAACTGTATTCTACTTCGTTGTTATTAATTTCATTTGTCGTTTTAGAAAGCATATTACATTGTTTAAATTATACATATTAATTTATGTATGTACATGTTTTACAAAAATTTATACATACATGTTTTGATAAAAATATTTTAGGTGTTTGTCAGAAGGCTCTAAGTTTTGCAATTTAGCGCTGCTAACCCATTGAAAAAACGTAAACATATCGAAAACGGAATTTAGTGCTGCTAACCCAATATAAATCATATCATCTTTTTTATTTAATTCATAATATATTGATATTACCCAAAAATTTTGGTTTTTAAAATTTTTTTTTCAATATTTTTTAAAAGTACGTAGTTTTAGTCTCTTCGTACGTAGATACGTAGATCTCCTTCGAAATACGTAGATCTACGTACAAATACGTAGACTTGGCATCGCTGGTTACATTATACAGCAAACATGCCAAACATACACATACACACGCATACACACACACACATGCAGAGCGAGAGAGAGAGAGAGAGAGAGAGACCCCAAACTGTAGCCACAGCTGTGGCGTTAAGGTAACAACGCATCAGAGTCAGACGACACCAGCAACAGAAGCAGGAATAACAGTAACAGCGGAAACCAAACAGACACTGAAGCTGTAGCTATAGCTATATCTTCGGCTTCAGTTTCAGCTTCAGCTTTTCAACTCAAGACCAAGAGCACAAAAAATAAGTATAAACGATTACTGTACGACAAGAAAAAATACATTAAACATGTCTTATCTGAATACAATATCCCAAAAGACAACGGTGCAGAAAGTAAAGTAAAATAAAATTATATGTTACACCAGATCGATGTGGCAGTATGAGGTAAAAAACAGGAACGGATTGTTTGCGACATAATGATGAATGAAATATATAGTTAATAGAATTTTATATATGTATATATATATATATATATAAATATATAGTTGAAAGAGATGCCAGGAATATAAAGTTAAGAGAACTTTGTATATAAACTAAAATTTTAGGAATTCTGGAAAGGAATTAATTGTTGAAAAATAAGTATTGGGAATTACTTAAGTATATTATAAAATCTTTTGCAGATTTATTTATTTGAAATATAAACATTTGTAGATGAGCCACGGAAAGATTTTAATCTACTTTGCGTACACTTTTCTTAGTTTCTGTACATGCATTCTTTTCTTCAGATTTGTTAATTTATTTTCTTTCTATTTCTTTCCCATAATACCTGTATAAGGAGATTAGCTAGATCATTATATATTATCTATATTATAGATATTGTACTAAGCTCTCTTCTATTTTTTATTGCTAATCTTTTACCTGCATATACCTTGATACGCTCCTGTATTTTTGGGTTAAGATGGCAGGATATGTGGCCGCCATAGCCATAGACGAAGAATACATTCCTCCTTTCTACATCTCTTCCTCCTGCAGTTGCTCTGGCCATGATACAGATATGTGTGTGTGTGTGTGTGTGTGTGTGTGTACATTGTTTCACACCCACCACAACATTTTTATTTATGCTTACTTTGTGTAAACGTAAACGCATTCCCTCTTCTGAGCCAAGACTTGGCTGAAGCCTGATATGGAAGCCAGAGCTGTTGCCTTCATAGTATTCCCAATACATTTTAACCAATCCACTTTTTCATCATCTCATCGAATCATTTATATCACAAACGGGAGCATTAAATCGAATTAAGCTTATGTGAAGACACTGCCGGAAGCAGAATGGCCAGGTCAGGGCTAGAGACAGACTCTCAATGCAGTATTCGAGTTGGAGGCAAAGCCACTCACCAAATGAAACTCATGCAAACAATTGGCTTATGAGCGGCACGCAGTTGAATGTTGCCGATTTCTGCTCCTTCGTCCTCTTCCCTGTTCCTCTCACTCTCTCTCTCTCTCTCTCTCTCTCTTCTTTTCATCCTGTTCCCGTTTCATGTTTGTGCTAGCGAAATGGTAGTCTTCCTGGTTTGGTGGTTATGCGGTAAGCTGTACAGGTTGACTGGTCCGTTGGCTGGCTGGCTGACTGGCCGACTGCCTGAATGGCGGGCTGGGCTAGCTTATCTGCTTAACTTGGGGCATGTGCATAGTATACGTGTGCCGCCACCACCACCCCTCAATCCTCCTCTACCAATTCTCTTCCCCATTCTTGTGCTCTGATACCCATTCCTCGTTTTATTGGTAAATATTTGCACAAGTGTGAAAATTTCATTTACGCCGCTCTGCTTATATTTAAATTAAATTTCTTCTTTCTTTTTGGGATACGTATATACTTATATATATATATGTATTTTTTTTATTTTTTGTTCTTTTCTCCTTTCATTTTGTTGGCATCAGTTTCAAGTATCTTCCTTCTATGGAATGTACACATACACATATAAGTATGTGTGTTTATATATGTATATATATATATATATATATATATAAGCACATACATCTATACATTAAGCGAGCAATTGCTCGCTTTTATGTTCCTTTATGCCCTTTGTGTTGGTTGCTGATGCGATTATGGATCTTGCAGGAGATGAACCAAAAACGGAACATAGCAGGTTGGGTTAAAGAGGGGAGGGTTAAACATTTCGTTTAGATATGATACAGGTGAAAGTGGCATACGAATCAATCACATTTGCAATGTTTTGAGTCATTTTTATAAAATAAACATAATATGCAAATGCAAATCAATATAAAATAAAAAAGAGAAAGCCGTTTATTAATAAATTCTCCAGTGAAATAACTTTTGATTGATTTGGGATATTATATAAAATATTAGAATAATTAGAAAAATCATCTATAATTATATTTATATATATGGCCCAAACACATATAAAAAATATAACACACTCTAATATTTACTTGAAATGTTCTGTGTTTTCAATAGTCAAACAACGAATTAGACAGTTACGAATAATTCCTGTCATTATTACCGAAAATCTCATACAAATTACAAACATTATATATTATCTTAAACATTTTATGCCATTAACAATTTTTTAACAATATTCAAACTATAAACAAAGCTTTAAGAGAATTTAGGTTAAGCAGAGTTCCATTCTATCGCCCCCTTACCTAATCACAACAATGTCCAAAAATTTCTCCCTTCAAATACTTGGGAATTTAGTTGAATAAATAGACGGTAGTCCACTTGACAGGCCAATAAACTCGATGAGAGGTGATGTGCACTTGAAAATTGCACACACAGCAGATTTCCACATACACACATGCACACACACACACCTCCAAACCCCCTCTTTGGCACTGTGTGTGCACATAAAACGCAGATCGCATATCAAGTGAACGGAACAAATCGGAGGGCAGATTCAGCGACTGTTCAACAATTGCTCGCTTAGTTTGTTTTTGTTAATGCTTTAATACATACGAACAATATTTCAGCAAGGAAAAAAAACAAAAAAAAAATGAAGCATTTCAATTAAAATCCGTTTCACTGTTGGCCGTAATTGAATATGCATTACAAGGGCCATAAATATGGCGATGCCTACGTATATTTAACATTCAACAAATCATGCGCGCCTGCGGATATGCAACACAGAATTTCAATAAGCAAACATAGCGGTTTATGTATGAAAACCAGCACAAGTCAGAAGAAGACTAAAAGAGAAACCAAAGAGAGGGAGAGAGAGAGAGAGAGAGAGAGGAAGAGCAGTGCCCGCTTGAGTGGGTGGAAGCGAGTCGTCTGGTGTTCAGACTGTTGCTAATTTATAAACCTGTCCCTGTCAGCCAGATGCCAAAGTTGCAAATCAATAAATATTCTTCCGCCGTTCTGGCAAATGTTGATGTTGCTCATTTATGCATGGCTACGTCTAAACTCCACCCACACCCACACCCACACTGACTATACGCACACACACGGATATGCTTCATGTCCAATTTATGCATGTATTTTGTAATTGTTGGCACATGACTTTTGAAAAAAAAAAAGTTTCAAACACATATATACATACATACGCAGATTATGTACAATGAACGACATACATTTAGGTAGATCTATATCTGGATTTGCATTGAGGGTATTAACGTTCATGGTTCATGGTTCAAATGGCAAGCTGACGTCTAACATTTTTAAGTTTAATTAGATTTAAACGGTCTGGCAAATGTTGGCAATTGTCATAAATGATATCGGATTTTACAACTAGACATCAATCATGCAATTTAACTAATAGAGAGAAGAATATGTAACCAGATAACCAATTAAAATGCATTCTCTTAAATACTGGCTAAAGTTTTAAACTATAAAAATTACTACTACCGAGAGCAAACTATAGGAACTTCCTTTATTTAAACTGAAGTAAAACATTTCCTTTAGTCTCACAATTACACAACTTTTAAATTGTGCTTTTTCGACCTTTAATTTCAATTCGATAAGAAAACAATACCAAAAAATATAGATGAAATTTAAGTTTATCATTAAATTTCATTTAGTTCTTTAGCTGGTTATTCTTTTCTCTCTGCCTATAATTTCAACAAAGATTTTTTTTTTTTGGATATCATTAATCTTTGCAGACGGTCGGATGGGTCTTTCAATTCTGCCACTTGCTGCTCTGTTGGCTGGAACACTTTTTACCGTTGGCATTGCTGTGCTATCTGTTGTAGTTATTGCAGTGCGTCGACGACGTGGACAAGGAGCTCGAAACATGTGCGATGACAAGGACAAGCATCTAGGTTAGTTTATATCCTTTTTTTCCAGCTACTAAAGCTTTACATGATGGCCAGTTCAAGTAATATCCATGGTTGGTTGCTTCCTCTTTGCATGGTACGAATCGGCAGGCATGGATGTGACAGTGACAGCTCCACTGGAAACAGGTGCTGGACATCAGCGTCTCGTTGTGGCCTACACTTTGAAGCAGGGCATTGAGAAACAGCCGGACATACTGAGCGCACAAAAAAGCGCAAATGGCAGTGACAAATCATCATCGTCGCCGTTGGGAAATCGGCCGAGTGGTTTATTTATGGGCGGTAACAGTGGCAATAGTGGAGGTGGTGGCGTCGGCGGCATTGGCGATGGCGGTGTTGGTGGTGGCACTGTAGCCGCTCCCAACATGACCAACGCTGCAAGTCATAAAACAGTGGATTATGTAAGTGCGAATTCTGCTTGTACCGGTTATGCATCAGAACTCATGTGACCATGTCATTTTCTCTTATATTGCAGGATGTGAATGCGCCGCACCTGAACAGTCCGCCCTCCCAGTCGAGTACCCTAAAGCTGGAGAGTGAAAATGCATTGGGCGTTGCCAAGAGCTACCAGCCATCGGCGGGAACTGCTGGTCCGCTGCTCTATGATGCCATGCCCACACTAAGTCGTTACGAGCAGTTGGGACTTAGTATGGGCGGTGGATATACCGGTGGTGGTGGTGGTGGTGGTGGGGGCGGTAGCAATAGTACACTGAGCTCAGCCAGTAGTACTTTGAACTCGGCCAGCAATGGGGGTGCGGGCAGCACTAGCAGTCATTATGCCCAACATTTGCATCACACACTACCCCATGGCTTGGGCCAACAGCCATCGGCTAACAGTCTACCCCGTGGTCATGATCCACTCACTTTGGCCGACTATTTGACAACCAGCAGCCTGATCGATTACAATTTGAGTAAGGCAGCTGCCAGTGGTCTGCCAACACATATGACGCTGCCCAAAGGATTGGGATTAAATTCAGTAATGGCAGGCAATGCAAGTCTGCAATCGCCTTCGCAGCTGAATACCATTACGCATAAATCGAATGCCGGACGTAATCACATTATCACGGATACCCTGCCCGGACCCGAGAGCTGTGTCTAAACATAAGAGTGAGTAAGAATTTTAAAATGATGATGGGCTACCACTCGAATTCCTGGCAAACAAACAAAAGACTGGCGCACAACAGAAATCGAAAACCGAAACCGAAACCAAAAACAAAAACAACAAAAAAAAAAATAGTAAAAAAAAAAACTAGAAAGGAGTCGGCAAGAGCTGCTACTGAATGTAACCTAGTAACTAGCTAACCGCAATTAGATAAATTGTTTGGCGGCATTGTTTAGTATAAAATTTTGTAGGCTAAATCATAGTTAATGTACGTATACATATATATATACATATATATATATAAACATATGCATAGAATGTCATGAGTGTCTGTTTGTATCTCTGTTTGTTCATAAATGTTTAGGATAAGTGTGTTTGTAGTTTGTAATTGTCAAAATCAGAATTAGAATCCAAGCCAAATGATATTTCCAGCATCTACAAATAGAAAATTTTCAAAACAAGCCTTTAAGGAGAATAATCATATATGAAAACCATATTGAAAAGTTTTAAAAACTTTTTTAAAATCAATTAATTATTGAATCTTCTATTTCTTTTGGGCCATATAATTTATATTATGTTTCAGATTTTTGACACTTGAACTTATTATAGAACTATCAAAAACTCAATGTATTTCAAAGTTTATTAAGTTAACCAATTAACAATTCTAGATGCTGGAAGTTGGATTTTATTTTAGAGATGCTAAATGATTGATTACAAGAGAAAACTAGTTGAAAATGATTGTCGTCGTTGTTAAATCTGTTGGTTTTTTTTTCGCCCAATATCCTCTCCTGCTAAGACATATCCTTAACATATCCTTTGCTGTCTAACCGAGCCTATACAATAACAAGAAAAGAAAAAAACAAAAGAGAAAAAAGAAAAACCAAAAAAGCAAATGAGAAGAAAAAACGAAACCAAAACCACAACTATTTGAACTGCTGCCCAAGATCAAAGCGCCAATGAAAATGGCAAGCGAATATAGAGGGGAAGTGTAACACCCCTCCTGCCTCCCTGTCCCCTCTTTCAGCCACTCTTCCATGTCCTCAATCTTTCTCCCCTCCACTCTCACCCCACCAAAAAATAGAGCTAAAAGGGAAAAGTTATATTAGACACGTCTTGCGCCATTGCGTGCCCAGTTCTGGCCATTATTTAACTTTTAAACACGCGCCAAATACAGCAGGCCGGCAGATTTGAATTTAATGGGAATGGCCAGTATGGTATGGTAGCATCGATATCGTTGCTATTAGCAAAACTCTGGCTAGGACTCTGTTAGCCAACAAGTGAGCAATAAAGAAAAGTTTAGAGCAAAAAAAAAAAAGTAAAAATAAAAAGAAATACAAATATATATATATGCGATAGCCAAGTTCTCTCCCCTCCCTTTTGGTATTCCTGCCATAATAAGCTCACGAGCGATTGAATGGGTATAAAGCACAATAAAAGTGTGACAGAGCACAGAGCGAGAAAAAAACTGAGAGAGGGGGGGATGGGGAAAAACAGAGAAGAACTGGGGGAAAAACCGGAGCACCGATTTGTGCGCACGATAGCGCAAAATGATGACAATAAATGGAAAAGTTTTTAATAAGCTAATAAAATGATTTATGTGGGTCGAAATACGCAGAGCTCAGCTGATAGCAAATATTGGCCTGTTGAATTCACCAACTGTCCACGACAATTTAATGAACATGACATCCCGTTGTGAGTGCATCCTCGATTCGATTCGATCAATTTTAAGTTTCTATCACATATATGTATGTATGTGTATGTATGTATGTAGATCCTTGAATTTACTTTCAAATTAATGAATCAAATTAACATAATCGGTTACACAACGAAATACTTTTGTATATAACTAAATAATTATTTAAATTCTTGTTATAGGTTGTATGTACCTTGGGCAGAATGGTTTCAAATAGTTGGCCAGGATTCTGCATTTTAATTAGCACAAAAAATACTTTTAATTATTATACATACAATAGAATACTGTTGCATGGCAATTGTTATCAAGGCATTAGCATATCAGAAATGCATACATATTAAACTATTACCTTAAATAAAAATCCATAAAACCAAAAAAAAAAAAAAAAAAAAAAAAAAAGGAAAACAAGGGCTAACAAATTGTAAGTGTTCAAAAAAAATCAAGCAACTAAAGCGATTAACATATAATTTTTCACTAATTTTATTTGTCGGTATTTGTATGTGCGTCTTGACTTTCGAAATTTTGAAAATTTTGACATATTCAATTGAATTAATTCTAAGTATAAAGAGAAACCGAATATAATGTAATGTTTAGATGTAAAAGTTATAGCATTCAATGAAACTGTCTGAGTTAGCATACTATATATATACATACATATATATATATACATATATATAGAATAGCAAGAAATCATAAACTTCCTCAAGGTTTATCTAAACTACAAATACTATATAGTAATGTCACTTCCCACGATACTGCAGATAGCCACAATTCGAGTAGTTGGAATTTTTGGAAAAACAAAGGATACAAGCCCGACAAAATAAATGACAAATGAATATCTGTAGAATTACATTAATAACTATAAAAATATCGTGTAATATGCTAATATGTACTTATATTTGCGGTGCCTCAAAGAGAGCAAACGTTGTACATACATTCACATCCACATCCAAGAGGAAACTTACTACATATTAACATATATATCATTGTAACTATCTATGTAAAAATGCTTAAAATATTTGTGATAAAGTAATAGTATTAAATCATAAGGAAATAAAAACATAAACATATTACGAAATAATACAAAAACCATTTCCGGGTTGGCTTATTATTAACTTGAAAAACAAAAGGTAAGTACAACACTTGAAATTAACGTACTCGTTAACGTTTCACATAATTCAAATAGTCTTACCGGTTTTTAGTATTTTTTTTCTGCTCAACTGTCATTTCTAAAAGAACTAGTTCACACAAGTTGACATTGGAAACGAACTCTTAAATGATGCGATTAAGTTTCACAGTGCTCGCAAACGATGATGTTAATTAATTGCTAAAAATGCTATATATTTTTGTTACAGCGCTATTAAGACCCATTTTGTTCAGTTAACTTACTGAATCTCCTCTCTCGAGATGATAATTAACATTATCGTTTCCGTGGCTCTGTTAACTAAGATAATTTACAACTATCGATTTGTTTTTGAGCACCTCTGCCGAGTCTTTTAACAGGCTTATCTACAGTCTTTTTTTTTGGCGCGCATTTTTAAATTCCGATTTTTTTTACATTACACTATTTCATAGCTGCATGCAGTTAGTTGAATTTGCCACTTATAGAAGATTAAATTTGTTTACTGGGATTATATTGGAGTTCCCGCCATATCAAAATTCTATTGTGATCGTGTTAAACAACGTGTCTATTTCAAAATGATAGTGTTCACGCAAATATAAGACAAAAACAATATTCTGCAACACCATCTGACTAAATCTGATGCAATATTACTTAACAATTGCAATTTCATCAAATATTGCAAGCAACACAAAGGCCTAAAATTGTACAAACTGGTTTTATTGAGCTGATTGGTCTAGCCACAAACACAGATATTACGGGAATTGCGAAATGTAAGGGCAAGCTTTAAAGTGACTACATAATTGGGCCATTTATTTATATTATTAACTACATTTTTGCGCGCAAAAGCTTTACAATTTACAAAACATTGTTGGTAAATATAGAAACTGACACGTCTGCTCCTCCACCTGGGAGTTCCCTAAATCAAAAGCTCTCAATTGAATTCTTATTGTGAATTACTTTAGAAATATATATGTATATGTACATATATAGTGATTTTGCAAGTGTTTTTTTTATACATATTTGTGTACACAGACAGTCTTATTGTTGTTATCTGTTTCCGTCTCAGCTGATTTGATCGAAACAACTGGCGTTCGTTTTGTATAGAAGACTAAAAAAGCGAACGACGTCAAGATGCGAAAAGCAAACAGAAATAGGGGCCAATAATGTGTAAAGTACTGACCAAGACGACTTTTGTATACCCTGTAAGCAATAAACTAGATTGTGGAGTGTGCATACGTATACCGTTACCGATTCTGTTAAATAGGTATATAATCAGAGGAAAAAACATAAAATAAACTACTAATTTACAGGCCTAAGTGGTAGTATTATGGCACAATTCGTTGCAATAAATTGTAAAGGCTGTAGTAACTGTATCGACGAATGGCCTTACTTGTAGAGTAATTAGAAAGCTCTTAGATACGCTACCGCACACATGCGTACGTCCATGTATCTGTGTAAATGTTTCTATGTATTGATGCACAAAGAAGAACAAGTTATAAACAAAATCGAAAGGTAGCTAAAAACAGAAAGCACAAGACGCGAACCAGCAGCCAAGATAGAGCTAAATAACAAAAAAAAAAAAAAACTGGGGACTTGGGGTACTGGGGAAAATGTGCACGAGTGTGGGTGTGCGTGTGTGTGTGTAGAGCGCTCATACACAATCGATTTTTCGTGGCAGTGACACAATCAAAGTTCGCGCAGAGTCGAAACTGTAATGTGCCAGAGTGGATAAAACAATTTAAAAACTATAGAAATATTTTAAAATTTTAATCAGAGATTCGGTAAGGATTTCGTGATTGCATTGTCATTGTTTAGATTCAGGCAATGCTATTTATAAGATTCGTATTGCGTGTGTATTTATTGTTTTGTATCTGCTGCATACAAGAAACGGGGCAAAAACAAAACGCAAACAAAAACTGCTTCAAGGTCACGGCCAACCAAAGAGGACAGACCAAAAACAAAGATACATACATACATACACACACAAACATAAATGTATCTATACACATCTTAAGAACGTCGCAATTACAGTAAATTACAGTTGATGAAAGTCCTTTTTCATTAAACTCTTATACATTTTTTTTTGGTGTTATCCATTTTAGAATGGCTTCATTTTTGAGCCTCTTCGATCCGAATCAGGACGATGGCTTTGTAGAGGAACCAGATCTGAATGGCAATTGCAGTGGAAGCAGTAGCAGTGATTGCGAAATGGATTTAAATGCCAATGATTGCCAAGATAATGGTACCATCGCCTCCCATGCCAGGCAACATTTGATCTTTGACTTTGAACAGGGCGCTTTACCGCCAGAGCCGCAATTGGGTAATGTGGAATACAAACTGAAATTGGTGAATCCAACGAAACAACGCTTTGAGCATCTTGTGACACAGATGAAATGGCGATTACGGGAGGGTAACGGTGAGGCCATCTATGAGATTGGTGTTTCTGATGAGGGATTCCTGCGAGGTCTTAGTGACAAGGATATGAATGCCTCACTCTCGACACTAAAGGATATGGCCCATCAGTTGGGAGCTAGCACATCTGTGTTAAGACGGAAAACAATTGCCGCTAAGCGAGCTGTAGCCGAGGTTTTGGTCCGTAAAATACCAGATGATCAACACAATATTGAGGTGCGAGTAGCAGTATTAGGTGGAGCAGATGCCGGCAAATCCACACTGCTTGGCGTATTGACGCAGGATGAGCTAGACAATGGACACGGCCGAGCACGTCTCAATATGTTCCGGCACATGCATGAGATTCAGTCGGGTGAGTAGATAACCGTCACTTAGAAGTCAGGACACTTTAATAACAATTTATGCTTTCTAGGTCGTACATCCTGCATATCACATGAGACCTTGGGATTTGATTCGCTGGGCAAGGTGGTTAATTATAAATATAATGAAATGATGACGGCGGAGGAGATTTGCGACCGCTCAAGTAAACTGGTTACTTTCATGGATTTGGCTGGTCATCGACGCTATATGCGAACCACGGTCCAAGCACTCAGCGGTTACTCACCACATTATGCTATGCTTGTAGTCTCGGCTGGCAGTGGATGCAATGAGACAACCGGAGAGCATTTGGCCATTGTGCGAGCTCTGGATATGCCATTCTTTATATTGATAACCAAGACGGATATTACATCACCCGATGCTACTCTGCAGGAATTGCGATTACTTCTCACAACGATTGGTTGCCGGAAGGTACCATTCGTAGTCACAAATACAGATGAGGCCATTTCAGCTGCCTCTAATCAGCTGTCCGAGAACATTGTTCCCATCTTTTGTGTGTCCAATGTTACCGGCATGGGCCTGGATCTAGTCACAAAGTTTTTGTATGTACTCTCGCCGGGTATTAGCAATGCAGAGAAGGATCGGCTGGAGCAGGAACCGTGCGAATTTCAAGTGGATGAAATCTTTCGAGTCACCGATGTGGGTCCCGTGGTTGGTGGTTTGCTGGTTCAGGGCGTTCTTCCCGAAAATATACCCATGAAAATTGGCCCATTGCCCGATGGTAGCTTTCATCCAGTCTATGTAAATACAATACATCGAAATAAAGCTCCATGCCGAGTGGTTCGTGCTGGACAAAGTGCCTCGCTATCGTTCACTCCTGACCAGGAATTGCCAATGCTGCGCAGTGGCATGGTTCTCCTTGGATACACCAGTCACAATCCGGCCGATGAACCCTACGGCACATACTTTTTTCAGGTGAGTTGACAAAATAGAAGGATAACATTGAACCATTGCATTACTTATACATTTTATATTCAATTTAGGCCAAGGTATCAGTGCTTTATCATGCTACTGCCATATTTGTGGGCTTCCAGACCACCGTTCATATTGGCAGCATCCGACAGACGGCCGTCATTAAAGGGATTATGGGCAGTGAGAGATTGGGCACAAATGACTGCGCATCGGTGATGTTTGAATTTGTGGGCCATCCGGAATATGTGCGTCCTGGCATGCGTATACTGTTCCGTGAAGGCAGTAGCAAGGGTATTGGCGTTGTCACGCAAGTGTTTCCAATCAATAAGACGCGGGTAAAGTGAGCTTTAAATCACAGGAACGGAATTCTAGGTTAATACCTCTTGATTAGCGTAAAAAAAAGCAATATATCTCATCATCTAATAGATGACATTTGTATATATATATATATAAAAACTAACTTAGGGGGTTTAAATAATATCTTCCGCGATCTTTGTTTCGATCTCTGTGATTTTTCCGTTTAAGCTCACCTCAGTATATAATCCAATTAAATTAAATCCTACACTTTCTCCTTCTTGTGTTCTTGTAATAAACATCACAATTTGAAATTGTGTCCAATTTTTGATTTTTCCAATATGGACTTAATAAACTAGACACTATCCGTAGAATTAGTTCAACAATTTTAATTTCTCATCATTAACAACTTAGCTCAAGGATTATCACTGGTTACTGGAACTGTGGCAGGTCCTTCGATTTCCTCCGCTTTGGCGGGCAATGCAGATTTAAACCTAAAGAGCACAGGAATTTCACCTATGCTGGGGTTTCCATTCGCCTCAAGTAGTCGTATCCAAGACAGCAACGAATCCTTAGTGGATGTGCCTGTTGCGCAAATGGCAAAAATTGTGCCATCATCCTGCTGATGCACGGAACGCACCTTACCAAGTTGATTGTGACGACGAGGCGGTGCTTGACCAAAGAATGGCACTTCAATATTTGAGACATCATCCTCGTCCAGTTGCCGCTCATCCAATTGGGCCAGAAACTCATGATCTGCATCGGCACGCAGGGTAAAGTAATTGATGCGACGATTCCTTATCCATATGTGAAATGGACCCTCAATGTAAAGAGCTTTTTGTCTGCTGTGTTCCCGCAATAGTTTTGATTGCTCTGGACTCATACCACTAACAATCCACGTTTCATCCAAGGCATCCTTTAGATCACTGGTCTGATATACGGTCACCTGAGAGCGCAGATCTACCGTGCACATTCGCTCTACAGCCAGTTTAGCGATCACCAGTGTGTCATCTGGTACGGGATCGGGCAGTGGCCAGGGAGAGAGGTTTTTGAATTTGGGCATCCAGTACATCATGCGCCAATATTTGCGTAAAGGGTGACCTTTGTTGCCGAATACATTTAATAACATAGCTTCCATTTCATAGTCTGGCATCACACCATAGTCCTCCATCTGTTCTAGCAGATCGATAATACACTGCTGTTGTTTGGGATAATGCATGAACTCGGCCTGGAAGATGTTTGTCGGTATAAACTTGCCCTTGGGCATAACCTCGATCAGTGCCTTGTACACATCCAGATCATGTTCGACCCCAAAGTCGGGCATATGCTTAAGGGCAGCATAAATGAATTCTACATGATTACGTCGATGGACGTCACGTTCCTGAAAGATCTCCACCATGGTCAAGTATGTATTCTTGGTTTTTTCCTGTGCCGCAGAGAAGGGATTACGAACAGAAGGCAGTCGGCTTGAATTTGCATTCCTGAACCTAGCAAAATATAATTATTACCCATTTGTTGAAGCCTCTATGTATGTTGCACTATCATTACCGAAAAACTCACCCGCCGGCACGGTTGCTGTTGCCAGAGCCGGAGCTTGAATTGGAATTCGCTTCATCTGTTGAGTAAATTCTGGCCAAGATAGCGGGTGTTCGCTGACGGCAGAGTGAATGCACTTTGCGCAGCATTTCTAATTGATAATTGTTAATAATAAAATAAAACTAATTTTAATGCACGGTTACAAAACATTTGGTGCAGCCTCGATGCGGTTAAAGGGAACTAGTTCTTAATTACTTTTCAGTGGTGGACAATTCTACGTTTCTTTCTATGGCTGAACTAACAGTTCCTACAGTTTTATATTATAAAAGATTTCCATTCAATAGATTAATTGTAATGCCGATTCTATTACTTGGCAATTTATTTTCTAATTCCCTTTAATACGATTTTCAAATATTTATTTTAAACTTTCAAAAATTAGCTAGCTTTACAAGTAGCTAACGGTAACATTAAAATGGCTAAGAGGCTGCAGCTGTCTGGTGGAACAGATTTATTTAGTGTGGCCAAAACGGTTTTGCCTTGTTTTTTTAATTTCCTTTGAAAAAGAATGTTTAAATAGTTTTTGTTTATTTTGTGTTATTAATTACACTTGTTGCATTTTAAAATTAGGCACTGAATTTAAAGCACGCATTTACGCCACGCAAAATGTAATGCCTGAAGCTGGACATCAACCAAAAACAACAACAAGTGTACATTCGCAGAAAACCCTCAACAACAACTTTACCAACAACAACATGAAAAGGAAAATAAACTAAGGAGGAGGGGGAGTTTCATATGAACGGTTGCAATGTTGTGCTTCGATTCAGAGAAGATGAACTGGTATTATCATGTACTTGCACGTCGCCCCTATCTGGTGGTGTGTTCCATAGCCGTCTATTGTGTGGCATGCATAATAGTGGCCCTCATCCTGAACAAGCTGCCTGACTTCAGTGACCCCACCTTGGTACGTATGGCCATATCTACGCATGCTCATTAACCGATTCTCTTACCTATAATTTCAGGGTTTTGAGACGCGCGGCACGGAGATAGGCAAACGCTTGACCGCTTGGCACAATTTGTTGCAAGAGTGCAATGGCAATGGCATCCTCTTCCCAAATCCGACAGAACTGCTTGAAAAACTCCGAAACGATGAATTGCACAGCATGGCCGGGTCACAGTTTCATCATAACCACAAGAATCGTAACCACAATCGCAAGAATCAACGTCGAAAACACAATAGGAATAAAAACAACAAAAGGCGCAAAGAACAAAAGTCACAAGATCACTCTGAATTGGCCAAGAATATGATGTTATTGAATAAACGTTTAAAGGCAACAAAGGCACCACAGACTGATATGGATACTTGGATGGGAGACAGCGGCGTTTTCCGTGACTACCAAATAACCAAGGACAGTCCTACATCAAACTTAGAGCCCACCGGGGACATTGCACCAATCGCATATGGTCACAATACAACTTCCGTAGATGAGGATGCACATCGTGAACGGGTACAGACAAAGAAGAGCACTTGGAAGCTCTTAAAACAGGCCGGTACCCTGCCAACTACTAATGGCTGGCGGGATCCTGATCTGCGGCAACCTATAGAGGGTTATTTCTGTGATTCATCGCCACGCAAAGAGTACTCGCACTTTGTAGTACAGCGTATTGCATCTAATGACATGGGCTCTTTATTTGATTTAAATGGTCTGCTGGCCATGTGCCAGCTGCAAGAACAAATTGGAGCCGTGCCCAGTTATAAAGATTATTGTGATCGCGATATGCTTACTTCAAACTGTTGTCGACCTTGGTCGTTACCCAACTATGCCGCTCTATTGGCCAATAAAAGTTCCTGTTTTGATTTGACCACTGAAGATGTTGCATCTCTACAATCCCTATTGCTCATTTGTTATGAATACTTCCATGATTTGAAATTGGACAACAATTGTAATGAATTCAGTCGATGCTATGCACCCGAGGAATGCAAACGCTACAATATTGTCTACAATGTACTCAATTTTCTCACCGATCTAGGATTCATCAAGTCAAATGTAAGTGATAATGAAATGAAGATTATTTGAAAATGAATAATAACAAATTGTTTGCAGGATTCTAATGTTTATTTAAAATATGCCATGATCTATGTGCCCGTTGCATTCTCTAATCGCATTTTGCCACTTTTTCACGAATGGGAACGAGTGTAAGTATAATTTGGGCGTAAGAGAACTTATAATTTTGTTAACTAATACTTCCGCAATGTATAACGATCGCTGGGACCAGATGGCATTTTACCATTCTTGGCCTTCATCAATGCCGGCAAGCATAGCTCCTCGTAATAGGTTGTCAGATTGTATTTTTTAAACAATTTACGCATTGTCTTGGCAAATACATCCAAGGTCATATCCTTGGGTTTTCGTTTGGGATATAGACCTTCCCTAAATTCATCCAGATCTTGTATGCGATTATAATAGTTGCCATATGTGGTCTGATAGTCCTTTGATTTGAAATCGAATTTTGCATCTTCATCCAAAACGCTCTTCTGGCTTCTCAGTGAAACGTATTCATTGGGAGAATAATCTGTGATATAGAGTGTTTTATACAGATCTTTAAGAAACAGTTCGATTTGATTGTATTTCACTGGAGGATTCCGAAAGAAGAGATTATATATATCCTCATTGCACCATTTTAAACGCATCAAATACTGGCGATACTCTTCACGCCAATCCATGGCAGTTGGCCAGGTTTTAGTTATTAGTTGGTGGCCATTCACCTTAAGATTATTTGTATAATGGCCAGATATAAGCGATGGATCCGTTTGCTTTTTCTTGGCTGACATAATTGCACGTTTGGCCTTCGAATGATCGACATAGTCCTCTTTGGTGGTACTTAAATATTTCATACATTTTGGTAATATATCATCAAAATACGTGGGTCCCAATTCAATCTTCTGATTTTCCTCCATTTTAGAGTAAACAAAACAATGTTATAATATATATATGTATATAAATATTTATATTTCTGACTTTGTTTTCAGTGAACTGAAAAATGAACTGGTTGAAGTCATTGCCATGGATTTAGGCCTGGAGAATGAACTTTTCAACGAACTTCTCATTACCGATGTGTGGCTAGTCTCTCTGGGTGGCCTCTTTGTGATGACCTGCGTTTGGCTATATACCGGATCAGCTTTTATCACTCTTATGGCATGTTGTGCCATCACTTTTTCATTGGGATTGGCATATTTTGTTTATACATTGGTCTTTGAGTTCACCTTTTTCCCCTACATGAATTTACTCGCTGTGGTTGTGATCATTGGCATTGGAGCTGATGATGTATTTCTGTTTTTGAAGATTTGGCAATGTGTACTTGCCGAAAGATTTACCAAAAGCTGTGCACAATCCCAATCAGCGCTACCGCAACAGTTCGAACAGAGCGAACATACAGAGACATTAGAGAACATAATGGCACTGACAATGCGACATGCAGCAGCATCAATGTTTGTCACCTCACTGACCACCGCTGGAGCGTTTTATGCCTCCTACAGTAGCTCCATAACGGCCATAAAATGTTTCGGGTGAGTGAAATCTGTAAATATATACCTAAACAATAGTTAATAGTTATCTCTCATTACAGAGTTTTTGCTGGCACAGTTGTGGTCACTAATTATATATTAATGGTCACTTGGTTACCTGCATCCGTTTCAATTATGGAGCGTCTGTTTGCCAGCAGTATGTCCTGTCGCCAGCATTCGGCGCAGCGTCTTTTACTCGCCTGCAAGAAGTCAATTAATCAATTTTGCCAATTCTTTGAAGAGTGTATCACACAAAGCATAATGAACTACGCATACTTGTGGTTATTAATATTTGGCGCTATGGGCGTGGCCAGCTCCGTTATTGTGTTCTGGTATCCAGGATTGCAATTGCCAGAGAAATCGCATTTCCAGTTATTTGTATCTGGACATCCCTTTGAGATCTATTCGAGTCTGAAACAACAGTTTTGGTTTGAAAAACCACTGCAAATTGAGGAGAATTTTAAAATGCATATGCGTTTCGTTTGGGGTGTGCAGGCTGTGGACGACGGCGACTACACGAACCCAAATTCGTATGGCCATCTCTATTACGACAATAATTTTAATATATCCAGCAAGGAGGCACAACTCTGGATACTAGACTTTTGCCAGAGTGTGCATCAGCAACCCTTTTACCAGGATCGATTTGCCATGATAAAACCGAATTGTTTTATTGAAAACTTTATAGATTTTATGACACGCCAATGCATTGACAAAATGGACATTTCTCACCAAGATCGCTCCCCCTGTTGTGGTGCAAAGTTTCCCTATGAGCCACACATTTTTGAGCAGTGTCTACCCCAAAGCATATCCAGCTTATACGAGACGCCGCAGTTCTATCATCCTGGATGGGCAGGACCCAAATTTGCAGCCGCCTCCACCAATAAACTGACGGAAGATCATTATCTGGAGGGTAACAACAGTGATAGCCTGGAAACGATGGCAATCAATGGAACAGATATAACCCTGCTGATCAAGGCAGTGGTTATTGAATTCGAATCAAATGTGTCCTATAGCACTATCTATGCAAATATAAAAGAGTTCTATGAAACTGTAGAGCACTGGTTCCAGCAGCGTTTATCTACAGCGCCATTAGGATTGAGAAACGGCTGGTTTATCAGTGATCTTAAGTTCTACAATGTACAGGACACACTCTCGCATGACACCCTCGTTGCCATAGTATTAGCCATGGCCACATCACTTGTAGTGCTACTTTGTTTTACATTAAATCTATTGATTTCCATATATGCGGTAATCACTGTCTCCCTAACCATATTTCATACAGTTGCCGTACTTATTTTGCTCGGCTGGCAGCTCAATATATTGGAAAGCATTGCTGTTAGTACCGCCATTGGTCTGGCCGTGGATTTCAGCCTTCATTATGGTATACACTATCGTATGTCACCGGTCAAGGAACGCATTGCTGCAACTCAGTTTGTGCTTTCGCGTATTATTGGACCCACTGTTATGGCAGCTGCAACTACAGGATTTGCTGGTGGCATTATGATGGCATCTAACATACTACCCTATATACAGATTGGAATCTTTTTGGTTGTCGTCATGATCACAAGTTGGTTTTATGCCACGTTTTTCCTAATGAGTTTACTCAAAGTAGCCGGTCCGCAATATAATTTCATGCAACTGAGATGGCCAATTTGGCGTAAACGGCATAATGCCAGTAACAAATTTTACGAGAGGTAAATTTAACTTTTCTCCTTTTGCTAATAAATTGCTAATTTCCGTATTATTCTTTGTAGGAAACCCAGCCAGGTGATTGCCAGCGAACAGTTATTGACACCAACTAGTTCAGCCATTGTGGAATTAGCCAATTCGGAGACACATGAACTGGAATCTTTAAATTCTAGTAATCTAATTAAAACGATTTCTGGGACAGAAAGTGGTCATGGACTATCATCGTTGCCGATGGACTTTGAGCACTCGTTTCAAACAGTGCGCGATTGCAAATATCAAACGCATCCGTCTACATCAAATTGAGTTAAATACTTATTGCCGGCCAGGGTGTTGTCGCAGTCAGTGATGTTGCATCAGAGCAACTGCATTTTTTTTTATACCGGGAGAGAGCCCAAAAGAATCTCTTCCCCCTCCCTCAAAAAAAAAATTTACAAAAGATACATTTATATACACATATACAATTGCGTGTTGGCATATATGTATTATTTAGTTTTAAATATGTATGTGCACATATGTTGTGCAAGATCTATAGTATATTGGATATAAATTAGTTATAAGTCGTGTTTATACAGGCAAATTAATTGCCACAAATTAACGACTGGTATCAAAATATTTGAGCCAAACATTTTCGAGCCTGCAAAAACAAAAACAACTCTCTTTAGTGTGCTATCTCCAAAAGACTTTAAACAGTTGCAATGTGCTTTCCTTTTAGTTGTTGTACGTTTGATGCTCCAGCCATAAGGATTTATAAAACTAAAGCAATTAGAGGAGCTATTTCGGTCGGTATTATTAGTTTTTAGTGAAATATATTTCAAAACTGTTACGTACTTAACTATAATTATCGGAAACCTATTTATACTCTCGATTTTTATTAGCTGTTAAATTGGGCCGCAATGCTGGCTCTGCCCCCATCATACATACAGACATGTTTGTCTTACATACCTACACACAAACATATGCAACTATTGTACTTACATTAAAATAGTAGTTATACACGCTCACATGTTGTATGTTGTGTGGCGATATAGAATACAAGTATTTATATTAAGTATTTAAATGTGTTGGTTATTCCTAGATGTATTCGTTCCAAACAAACACACACGCACATACACACACACCTGTATTTTCCCTCACATTTGTAATAACCATGTAACTGTGATACAGAAGGTGAGAAATTTAAAAAAAAAAAACAACAAAAAAGATGAAAAAACAAAATATTTTATCTTTATACAGACATAAAAGATTTAAACTCAAAAACCATGACATTTTGTATGTTAATTAATTGCTACAAGACAAACAAAGCTAAAAATCCTACCTGTACCTTCTTCAACATAATATATAAAATGTGTTACAGTGATTAAATAAATGTTACTTGTGAAACAATTTCAAATTTATTATTACAATCGATCTCATCCAATCGAATATATAAAATTCTATTCTAATACACACATTCCGCTGATATAAAATGACGTTCCTAGTCTTTTTATCGTGTATTCTTCATTAACTTGTAAAATTATGCGTTGTCATTAGGTAAAACGATCGTACACATAGCTGGAGATTACTCACAGCTGATACAAAACTATTGAGAACAAAATATTAATTTGTTAGTTTATTTCGAGTATATTCTATATAAGACGCGACCGGTAAGAAATATTTTAATGTACGCTTTTCGAATTGTTGTGCCTTGTCATCGTTATAAAAACAAAATAATGCTGGGAAAGTATTATCAGCAATATTTAGTATAAGAGTAAATAACATTGCTGCGAAGCTTTTCTGTTTCCAGAGGAAGCCGATCTATAAAAGGCCTGAGAACTTTGCAGAACAATCGAACAATTTAATTCACCGAAAGAAAATGAATCGTTGGTTGAATCGTGTTGCTGTTGTGACTGGTGCCAGCTCTGGTATTGGTGCAGCCTGTTGCAAGGATCTAGTAGCCAAGGGAATGGTTGTTGTGGGTTTGGCTAGACGTGAGGAGAGGTTGGAACAATTAAAGTCTGCTCTGCCAGCAGACCAGGCTAAACGATTCCATGCCCACAAGTGTGACGTCAGTGACGAGAAACAGGTAGTTGAAGCATTCGCATGGATCGATAAAAATGTTGGTGGAGCCGATGTTTTGGTAAACAATGCGGGAATAATCCGACAAACTGAAATTACAAAAGAAGGCAACGCCGATGACCTTCGAGCAATCTTGGAAACTAATGTTTTGGGTGTAGCCTGGTGTACCCGTGAGGCATTCCTTTCGCAACAGCGTCGCAAGGTGAACGATGGTCATGTGGTTATTATTAACAGTGTTGCTGGGCACAAAGTGCCAATTGTGCCAGGATTTAGTCTTAATATCTATCCATCATCTAAGCATGCCATTACCGCCTTAACCGAAGTATTGCGCCAGGAATTTCAAAACAAAGGGACTCAGACGAAAATCACAGTAAGTTAAAAAATAATTATTAAACTTATAAATTTTTAACCCAAATAACTTTTGTATGCAGAGTGTAAGTCCTGGGGGAGTTGATACAGAGATTATCGACGAGAACATAAAATCAGCTATTCCCGACTTTCCTTTATTGCGATCTGAGGACGTTGCTGATGCGGTAACCTATTGCATCCAGACACCTCCAAACGTTCAAATCCATGAATTAACCATCAAACCTATTGGGGAAAAGCTGTAGATCAATTCATAAAATTTGCTTTTAAATAATTAATTTAATTTATAAATAATATTCCAATAAAAAAAAACAAATCTAAACTGATTTAAATTCTACATATTTCATTGATTTTTTTTTCAATAGCAACTATTTTTAGACAAATTACTTTAATTAAAATGAATGAGTATTATTTCGTATAAGAGAAAATTCCAGTTCTACGTGAATAGATAAAAAAGCTGAGCTTTTCTGCTTCTAGCAACAGAAGTTGTATAAAAAGACCTACAAATCCGGAAAGAGCTCATTTAGTGAAAAAAAACTTTTTAGAAAAGTATTGAAATGGATCGTTGGTTAAATCGTGTTGCTGTTGTGACTGGTGCCAGTTCTGGTATTGGAGCAGCCTGTTGCAAGGATCTAGTTGCCAAGGGAATGGTTGTTGTAGGTCTAGCTCGACGTGAGGAGCGGTTGAAGGATCTAAAAGCTTCCTTGCCAGCTGATCAGGCAAACCGCTTCCATGCCCACAAGTGTGACGTCAGCAATGAGAAACAAGTGATTGATGCCTTTGCATGGATCGAAAATAATGTTGGTGGGGTCGATGTTCTGGTAAACAATGCTGGCATTGTACGAGAAACTGAAATAACAAAAGAAGGCAACTCTGAGGATCTTCGTGCAATCTTGGAAACTAATGTGTTAGGCGTATCGTTTTGTACCCGTGAGGCATTCCTTTCGCAACAGCGTCGTAAAGTGAACGACGGTCATGTGGTAATAATCAACAGCATAGCTGGACACCATGTACCAGTCGTACCTGGTTTCAACTTTAATTTGTATGCACCATCTAAACATGCTATTACGGCTTTAACCGAAGTCCTGCGCCAAGAGTTCCAAAACAAAGGAACTCAGACAAAAATCACCGTAAGTTGGAAACAATATGCAAACTTATCTATTCATATATTTTGTTTAATTATGATTTGCCCACAGAGTGTTAGCCCTGGAGCAGTTGATACTGAGATTATTGACGAGAGGGTCAAGACATTCGTACCCGATTTTGTTATGTTGCGTTCCGAAGATGTTGCTGATGCGGTAACCTATTGCATCCAGACACCTCCAAATGTTCAAATTCATGAATTAACAATTAAGCCAGTTGGTGAAAAATTTTAAGTTTTGATATCCTTTGATTATTTACGTGAATATTGTCAAAAAACGACCAATTTGGGTCTTTTCTGACTATATGTTTTACACAATTGTTTTGATTTCTCTTGAAGCACGCGACCGGCAAACATATTCTTTGTTTATTTATTGGGTAAGCCCCAATAATCTAGTGTGCGCAGACATGGATAGAAACGCTGCCTCGAATTAATCAAAAAAACAATAAAAAAGCTTTTTTCCCTAGTTATCTTTATAAGCTAGAAAATGTTAACAATGACTGAGTATTTCTAGTAGAAAAAGAACAGGTTATTTTATGAAGAACTGATGCCTGACTTTGAGCTTTCATTTTTTAAGAAGAGAGATCTACATATAAAAGACCCAATAGCTTTCAGACAGAGCTCATTTAATCAAGATTTCTCAGCAAACAATCTATTCAGTTGTTATTGAAGCGTATATTGAAATGGATCGTTGGTTGAATCGTGTTGCTGTTGTGACTGGCGCTAGTTCTGGCATTGGAGCAGCCTGTTGCAAGGATCTAGTTGCCAAGGGAATGGTTGTTGTGGGTCTAGCTAGACGAGAAGAGCGATTGAAGGAGTTGAAAGCTTCCTTGCCAGCAGACCAGGCAAAACGCTTCCATGGTTTCAAGTGTGATATCAGCGTTGAGAATAAAGTGATTGATGCCTTCACATGGATAGAAAATAATGTTGGTGGAGTCGATGTTCTGGTAAACAATGCTGGCATTGTAAGAAAAGCTCCGATAACCGATGCCGGTAACTCTGAAGATCTTCGAGCAATCTTGGAAACTAATGTTCTGGGTGTGTCTTGGTGTACTCGTGAGGCATTCCTTTCGCAACAGCGTCGTAAAGTGAACGACGGCCATGTGGTCATTATTAACAGCGTTTTTGGCCAAAGTGTACCATTTATACCTGGCTATAACTTTAGTCTGTATGCACCATCTAAACATGCCATTACGGCCTTGGTCGAAGTACTTCGCCAAGAGTTTCAAAACAAGGGAACTCAGACGAAAATTACAGTGAGTTCAAAAACTATCAAAATATAGATGTTAAATAATTGTGATTTACTTTCAGAGTATTAGTCCTGGGGCAGTGGATACAGAGATTATTGATGAGGCAATCTTGACACTAATACCAGAATTTCCTATGCTGCGACCAGAAGATATCGCTGATGCAGTCTCCTACTGCATCCAAACGCCACCGAATGTTCAAATCCATGAGTTAACTATTAAGCCAGTAGGCGAAAAGTTCTAAATTGTGTATGCGGACTTTTAAATATTTATCTAATATCTAAAAAAATTCTTCTAATGGCTATAAATATTTATTATAGCATTTTGAACCTATGTTTAGAAACTGTAAATTTCGGAAGAAATAAATTAAAAGTGCACTTGCGTCGACAGTTTGATTCAATTAAAACTGCAATTTAAACAGCATTCTCAATTTTCATGATGTATACAAACAGTTTGGTTTAGCTTAAATTTGAAGGTGACTTTGGTGTTCTAGTATACATCAATATATTCATCGGGAGCTTCAAAAGAATAGTTGATTAGCTCCTCAATAGATCCTAATATGGAATGCTACTCAGGTGGTCAGACATACCCTAAAAAGCTCTTAAGAATCTATTTAATGGGATTCTAAAAAACAATTCAAATACAACATATCGACTTGGAGTATACCCTGTACTAATAAAAGATATTTCCTAAAATCCGACTCCTTCGAAATTCCCATTAATTGATTATAATTTTTTTTATAAAATTCTCGCTTACTCCTTTCAGTGAACGAAAATAATTCGTCATTCAGTACAAAGCAACATGCGCATTCTATCTCCCTCACCCATTTCAGCCGCTGCAGCCCAATGCATTTCAATTCAGAACATACGTATGTATATACTATATACGTATATCTCCGATATTTATAGTTCGATTTCCATCGATATATAATTGAGTTTACTTTGGTACACTGATAGCTTAAATACAACTCTAGTTATAGTTTTTTCTATTTTGCGGGGGCGGAAGTGGGCGTGGCAAAAATTTGAAACAAACTTAATCTGCGTAGACAATAGACGCATGTAGACACCAAATTTGGTAAATCTAGCTCTTATAGTCTTTGAGATCTAGGTGTTCATATGGATATATGTATATACTTTATAGGGTCAGAAAATTTTCCTTCCGCCTGTTACATACATTTTGGCGACTTTAATATACCCTTTTACCCTATGGGTACAGGGTATAACAATAGAATAATCTAATAATTGATAAAGTCGCCATCGGGTCGTGCCGCGTGAGTGTATATATAGTATATATATATATATAGTATAAATGTACTTGTATATAGTATACTCTTGTATATTCCATGTATGAAAAATCTATGTCGGCAAGCTTTTTAGAGCTTTTACAGAGCTCTTACAAGGGATCAAATTTTTGTTTATTTTCTGATGAACCAAACTAGATTTATTTTTACAGATACAACTTTATTTAGTATTTTACTATTTCATCATTTTTGGAAACGGAATTCGATCTAGAATATATTGAGAACATTCTCTAGTTGATTCATTATCTACATATATTTTCAAGCTTTATGATTACAGCTATGTGTATAAAAGCACTCTCACATTTGGGGTAGAACTCAATTGTAAAGCAAACTTCATAGAAATCAATTGAAATGGATCGTTGGTTGAATCGTGTTGCTGTTGTGACTGGTGCCAGTTCTGGCGTTGGAGAAGCCTGTTGCAAGGATCTAGTATCCAAGGGAATGGTTGTTGTGGGTCTGGCGCGACGTGAAGAGCGTTTGCAGAAATTGAAAGGATCTCTGCCAGCAGACCAGGCAAAACGCTTTCATGGATACAAATGCGACGTCAGCGATGAAAAACAAGTGATTGATGCATTCGCATGGATTGAAAAGAATGTTGGTGGTCCGGATGTTTTGGTAAATAACGCTGCAGTTGTCCGAGATACTCAAATAACTAAGCCTGACAACTCCGAGGATCTGCGAGCCATTATAGAAACCAATTTACTTGGTGTTACCTGGTGTACCCGTGAGGCATTCCTCTCCCAACAACGGCGTAAAGTGAATGACGGTCATATTGTTATTATTAATAGTACAGCTGGACATGGTGTCCCAATAATTCCTGGTTTTGGCTTTAATTTGTATGCACCATCTAAACACGGCATTACAGCCTTAACCGAAGTCCTGCGTCTGGAGTTCCAAAGCAAAGGAACACAAACAAAAATAACAGTAAGTTCAGAGTGACTTTCAAATTTTCGTATGCTATAAACATCTTTTGTTCACAGAGTGTGAGTCCTGGAGCAATTGACACCGAAATGATCGATGCAAGGCTTAGATCACTTGTTCCCGATTTCCCTAAATTGCTTGCTGAAAATGTTGCAGATGCGGTGACTTATTGCATCCAGACACCTCCACACGTTCAAATTCATGAATTGACAATTAGGCCAGTTGGCGAGAAGTTCTAAAAACACTTTAGTGGAAAATAAACAAATGTAATCTGATGATTAACTGTTATCTTATAAACAAAGAAATAATGTAAATACATAATTGATAATATATTCTATGACTGGCAAGTTACAAAGCAATATATTGATTTTCTAGAGAAGCCAATCCGTAAACTTATCTGATCACTGATAAGAACTACAAATAAAATTGAATTGAATATTATACACACATAGGTTTTTAGTTATTATTATTTATCAATTTCATAATAATGGAAACCTTTGTAATTTCTAGATCGTTTCTTTATCAATTGATTTTCTTTATTTCTCAACTATCTGATCGACATCTGATTATTGCTAATAATTCACTAAATGGTGTGTTCGTATAGTATGTAGTTACAGGAGAACAAAGGGAATCAATGGGAACAGATTCATTACATTACAATTAGAACTAAACAGCAAAAAGTTATCCATATCCATAAATGCATCGTGGATCGACGGCAGTTTACAAATATTCGACAATGTCACATTTAATGGAAATATTCGGACAACTCTGACCGACAACACTGCGTCCTCGGTAATTGGGACTCTTCTCGGTGAGCAGTTTACGGAATATGGGCAGTATGGCTGTCTCACCCTCAAGCAGTTCCGTCTCGGAGCTGGCCCCATAGATTGAGCTGTCTGTTTTATTACGATGCTTTCGTTGCTTATCTGGAGCCACATTTGGCGAACTGTGATGATGTGCTGCATGCTGAATGTTGGAGTTTCGATTTAGCTTACGTGGCTGGCATGTTTGGTTGGTAGACGGTGGATCACGCTCCCGTTCGCTATCCGTCTCACTTTGGCAAACTGTACCTTTTTGTGGCTTGGGGCGATGTTTATTTCGATTCTTTTCCGATACTGAGCGTTGTATGGGTGATGTGGTATTAGGATCGTAGGTCATCACATGTCCATGATGTTCGGTGCAGCGTTGTGGGCTAGCATAGTTCCGGGGTGATTGACGTTTAGCGTGCGATAATGTATGCGTGTCCCAGAGATCACTCTGTGAGACAACGAAATTGGATTTGAGCGCTGATCCCATACTGGTTCGGCGATGGTCTGAGGCAGTGGGAGCTAAAATTCAGACATATCATTTAAATCTCTTAAAGTAATATGGTTAGATTGGGATTTACTTACTCTTGATCACACCCGGCGTACTAGATTTAGTGTGTGGGCACACATTGCTTAACTCCGATTGGGAAGTGGAAATATTTGTAGAAGAGTTTCGATGTGATGTGGCATACTTTGGCCTGGCCGTTGGCGTTTGGCTGCCGCTGTCATAGTGCCGTGAGGCCGTGGATTGACGTCGTTCCCGTAACGTGCTGCAATCACCAGTACTTCGTTTACCCACGGTGCTAGTGATGCTACCAATATTATCATCCGTTTGGGCTGATACTGAATTCCGTTTCTCTAAATGGCGATGATGTTGCTGTTGGTGTTGTTGTTGTTGTTGTTGAAGTTGCTGCTGTTGCTGTTGCTGTTGTTGAAGTTGCTGCTGTTGATGTTGCTGCTGCATTTGTTGCTGCTGTTGCAGTTGCTGCTGAAGTTGTTGCTGAATGGGCTGCATCATGTTTGGTGCAGCTACCGTTGCAATTCCTCCTGCAACTGGGACATGAGAATGGTGTTCCACAATGGATTGCTTTTTCTTTTTTCTATTTAAGAAAAATATAACAAATAATTAACTTTGCTTTGTTTAACCGATTAGTACTTACGGCGGAAGCGATGGTGCAAGTGCTGTAGATTGCACAGATATAAAGGAATTATCCATTTCAACATGAGTAGAGGTAACACTATCTACCGATGTCAGCTCGGTAACTTCTATGGCAAACAGTAAATAATGCATGAATTTGTCACATAATAATTAATTTTTACCCACCTGTGGTGCTAGGCATCTCTCGTCGGACTGGCGGTGCCGACAATCTAGCAATATCATCTGTCAAAATGGGCTCCAGTTCACCGCCAGCATTGGATGTGCCCGTACAGCTAACACCGTCGATCCATTTACGTGCCTCTGGTCCTAATTTTCGTATCAATGCCTGTAATTCATTCTCCTTCTCCATTAGAGCCTTGCGGAAACGACAATTTGTGTTCTTCACATCCCTCAACCGTTGCTCTAGTTCACATACTGATGAATCACGACGATTCTTGGACATGGGACGAAGAGTAGCTCGAACTCTCTTGTCCACAACCCCTTGCGGATTACGTTTGAGTTCGACCAACTGAAAGATGTTGATAGTAGACATTAGATATCACGTTTATCATCCACTTAAGAAACATTGAGGAAGGTGATTGATTATAAATATATATTTGGTGAAGTATTAGAGAAGCAGGGTTCATGACCTTGCTACTCCATTGGATGAATAGTGGAATAGTTTAAGTAGTATATATGTAGTGTCATGTAGCATTCAGAGTTTTGTTTTGAAATTTCGAGTTAATGTTGTTGTTCTTAAGTTTTTGTTTAAGTGTATTATCATTTAACAAAAAGAAAAACATGATCATTGATCAGTTGAAATGAGTAATTCCCATCGGAACTGATCTAAAATGAGCATTGTTTTTAAACAACATTCAAATAAGTACATAAATTGCACGTATATATTACACAGCTACAGAAACTACAAAACTTCCTTACTACCAGTCTTACTTTCGGTACGAACACCAAACACAAAGTTGCTGTCGTACAAAAAATTATAAAAAACGAGAGTAAGACAAAAACTAAGTCCTTGCGATCCGATAGCACCAAAGATATGGCCGCTCCAGCTAGACAGGTAATAAAAACATTATAAACGGAGAAACCAATATGTTTAGAATCGTTTAGAGCCGGTATGGAGACATGACGAGTTTCCCAGGCCAAAAATGCTCCAAAGACCTAAAAAGAAAATAAAATAAATCATTTTAAATTAATAGAAAATTATTTTTTTTTTTCCAAAAAATAAACTTACCAATAATAGGCCTTTGTAGGCATAAATAATGCTTACAAATATTGTCATATGCTCGGATTGACAATATTCATTTTCTGGTATTACCAAGACATCGTCAATATTCTCATGATGCTGGAAAGTAAATATAATAAAAATAATATTATAATTTATTATAACATTTGGACTTACCAATGGTTCAAGTTGCTTTGTCTCACGGTAAAATGGATCAGCTATCTGCCATGTGGTTATAATGGCAATATCAATTGCCAAAAGAACACCCACAACCATAAATAATTGATAATCTTTAATAACTTTCTTATTCAGTTTTAGATCAGTAAAAATGGAATGGACTCGCCAAGTTTTGGAGAACATTGCACCGAAACTAAGACTAAATCCTGCCATTAAAATCCAAGCACGAGCCGTACATATATAAGGAAAGGCAGCCACACTGCTCAGTGTAGTGTCCAACCCAAGGAATATAATGCTTAGATAGGTCAGCATGCAACCAATAATGATTAGATTGTTTAGATGTGGGCTCGACATTTTGATATACCTATATTGAGAGGATAAAAAAATTTTCAGGAATGTTGCATTAGTAATTTAAAAAAAAGATCTCTTACCTCTGGTTACGATATTTTATATTGAATGCTAGAAAAACTGTTGCAATTATCACACCAATAACCGAAGCACTAGCAGAAACTATATAAATCGTGGGATTAACCTGACTGTGCTCAATATAGATTAGAGTTCGATCCTTTGGGAGGCGTCTTGCCCACCCATCTAACTGGCTTTCCAAGACTCAAATCCAGATGTGCCTGCTGTGAATGATATTCACCAATTTTCTCCATTTGTCCAATTTGGAATTGATTAATTAGTATATTGGCTTTGCGTTCGTTGTTGTAAAAGCGCACAGGACCCTGGAAAGGTGTTAATAAGGTATCATGACTTTAGAAGAATCTTGTTTATTAACTTACAGTGACACCTTCAAAGGATGTATTGCGTAAGGCTTCGAGAAAAACGTTCTCCCAATCCTTGACACGATAATCAAAATGTGTCAATAAATCTTCACGTTTTTCTGCTACATATTGAATTGCCAAAGCTGCCGCCCATATGCCATCGTATGTATAACCATGGAAACGGGAATATTCTGTGCCACGTAGTCTATCATATTCAACGAGATACTCATCCGCAGTCTGCAAAAGATTGGCATAAAAAATAAATGACTTGCTGAAGATTTCCCTTAAATAATTCCAGTTGCTTACAATTCCAGCCACAGTGATGTCTCCACTGGTTGAAAGCGGTAACAAATCCACCAAAATGGCACCTTCCAAGGCAGTTGCAATTTCCTCCACAGTACACTCACTATCCAAGGTCTTGTTCCACCATTCCGTAGTGTAAGTGGCCATAATAAGCCACTGGTAAGCTCTCCCATACATATCCAATCTGGAAATTCGAGATACAATTATGCTACATTCCCAAGAGATTAGAGCCGGAACTTACTTAAAGGCCTCACAGAAGACTTTTCGTGCAAAATGCTCATTAAAGTTGCCTAGGATAATGCGCACATCCTTTTCTCGTAACTTTTTCAACGATTCGGCCACATCGTTTACAAAACTTTGAGTCTCAACCACCTCCACTTCCATGGAATCCAGATCGGCAACCATGTGATTATGAGGCAGTGAATATCTTGGCTCATTCTGGTAGACGGTACCAACACGTGTCCAATTGAACTCCTTGAGCAGTGCCAAACGCGGAGCATTAAATGCATTCTCTGATGGCACAACACGAAAGAAATTGGGAAATGCATCCTTGGTGAACATGGGATGTGTATCCGCATAACTCAATTGCGTTAAATGCCAATGTTTGCTTGCCTTGGCTATGGGATCCGTGACATGTGTACAGGCGGCACCAAAGAGCATTACTTTATTGGGTCCAGAGTGCATCATATCGAAGAAGGATTTCACACCCACAGCCGCATTGCACTTTGGAATATTGTCAATATTATAGATTAAATTTAATCTTAATGATATTATAGACTCACCTGGGTATCATTCCACCACATGTGTAGCCTGTAATTGGTTAGAATTCGGGGATGTTCATTAACATGTCCCAGAGCCAACTTAACACTGGGCATAACACCGCGCCCTGTATATGAATTCTCTACACCATCGCCATAGGGAAAGAAACCAGCTATATATACATCGGATCGTTTGGCGGTTCTTGCCCAAACCCTGACTCTTGGCAGGAGCACCAACAGCAGATTCAGCAACAATAGCCAACTCGGGAGCTGCATGTTGAACGTGTTGGCTGCAATTAAATGAATAATGCGCAAAAGGTATCTAAATGACTGCTAAGCCAAGGTCTCCAATGGCAAGACAAGGATACACCTTTGGGTGTGTGTGCGACCTCTGCGTGTTGTTAAGTGCATATATATATTGGCGTTGCAAGGTTGCTTTGTTGCAGGTGCAACTCAAATCGTTTAGGTTCACGTGCAGAGCTGTTTTATATTGCAATTTTTATATGTAGCACCTTTGCATTATTTATTGACCTTGCCAATCTAATAAATGCCTCTCCAACAGTTCCTTTGCTAAAAGGATTTTGAATTTTCAACTTACCAGCTTATTTTTTAAACTATTCCACAATTATTTCACAATTAAATACATTTTTTTATTAAATTTTATTTATTTTTTAATTTAAATTGCTGAACTGATAAATTTTCTCGTATTGTGGAGGTCTGAAAAATTATGTATCCTCATAATTTGACAGGACCAAAATTGCTTCTACGTTCTGCGCATGAGCTTTGTTTAAGCATTGACAGCTCCACCTTAGCCTAGGTTTGGACAACGCCAACTGCTCTCCCAAATGGCTTAAACAACATATGGCAACAGGTGGCCCAGCTGTTTCACATTTGTTGTGTCCGTTGCCATGGAGTACAAGAAAAAATCAAATAGTAGCCAATTATCAATAGAAAACTGTCTATTCTGGAGGACATATAATGGAGGACTATGCACCCAGTCGTTATAAAATGCTTGAAAAAATTGGTGAAGGTGTCCATGGATGTGTGTTTAAGGCCATCGATTTGCAGCGCAACAAAGAGGTGGCTATTAAAAAGGTAGCCCTAAAGAATAAATTTGGAAATATCGCCTTGAATACACTGAGAGAGATTAAGACTCTTCAATTATGCCAATCGGAATATGTGAGTTTTATAATCAAATTTAAGTATGACTTCAATTTATATATGCTTTTACTTTTTTTCCAGATATTGGGCATTGTGGATATATATCCGGATCTTACAGGTCTTTCACTGGTCCTAGACTATCAGCCCGATACTCTCTATGGTCGACTTAAAAGTGAAGTGAATCCTCTGAGTAGGCAGCAAGTTCGCAAATTCGCTTTAATGATGTTCAAAGGGATTACCTACCTTCACGACGCAGGCATTATGCATAGGGACATCAAGCCGGCAAATTTACTTATTAGTGATAAGGATGTCTTGAAAATTGCCGACTTTGGATTGGCCCGTCTGCACTTTCCCGAAGAGGAATCACGTCTATATTCGCCACAGGTTTCCACACGTTGGTATCGCGCCCCCGAAATTCTCTGGGGCAGTCAGAAATATGGCACTGGTGTGGATATGTGGGCAGCAGGTAAGTTAATTAATATATATTAAATTAAATGTGTTTCATATAATTTCCAATTTCTTTCAGGTTGTGTGGTGGCCGAGATGTTGCGTGGAGTCCCCCTTTTTGCTGGTACAACAGATATCGAACAGTTGGCCATAATCATACGTACTCTGGGCAGTCCTCGTCTAAATCAGTGGCCAGAATTGACATCTTTGCCGGATTATAGTAAAATAAGGTACGATATAAGATGTGAAACTACATTAATAACAGCAATTTAATGTGAAATTATAATTGTTCATAAAGGTTTCCCAATTCCGTGGGTATGCATTGGGATAATTTGTTTCCAAGCTGCACACATGCTGTTGAAATCAATCTGGTCTCAAATTTGGTCATATATAATCCCAAGAATCGATTAAAAGCCAAAGAGGTTAGCAAGACAATATCAATTAGACTCATTTGCAGATATTTTAAATCTATATATGTACATATGTCTATTTATTTTCAGGCCGTCGAGCATGATTACTTTAACTAATCCTTAAGGCTATGTAGTTAATAATTAAGAGTTCTCTGATTCTTTGTATCTGTAATATAAGACATTTAAGTAAACCATCAAGATTGAAATTTGTACAGAATTAAATACACTTACTTGCACTTGAGGCAGGTGAAGAACACCGTCTGACCCTCATCGGCGGATCGAAGCTGAAGAGTTGCATAGGACATCTTGTCGTTGCCGCACTTGGGACACTTTCGCTCTACTACTGGGCCATCCGCCTCTGAAGACTCTGACTCGTGCTTGGTTCTGTTAAAGACCTTGCTGGGATCGTATGTGTTGAAATGTATGGTAAACTCGGACTTTTCGCCAATGTATACTATTGGAAAAACAAACATACATATGTACATATAAGTCAAGACAAATCATCTCAGAGTCAACCACGAACTAATTTACCATCGGGCAGGAACTCTCCTTTGCAATTGTAACAGATGACATTGCCCTTCACCTGTAGAGGAGGCAGTATGGATCCACATGAGGGGCAAAATCCAGCACAATTATTAAACACTTCCATTTTCAAACAAAAGTTATTCGCGCGTGTTTCCTTATTATTAACCTCAAAAATCCAAAACAAACAAATTGTTTATTATTTTATGTTAAATAACAGAAACTGTTAAGATTCTTCCATTACAGTGTGACCAGGATACTGTTAAATGTAAACGTTAAACCGGTAAGATTCAAAATACGTTGAGATGTAGATACAATATCTACGCATGGATCACGCCGCCAGAAATTGGTATTTAAATCAAATCGCTTAAGTGAATTAGGAAAAAAACACTGAATGTATATGCTTACTTTACTAAAATGCATGTTATTTGTCCATTTTATTAATCTATCTAAAAACTATCACAGGCAAAACAGCAATTATACTCTATTTATCATAACTACAACTATATATATGGAGATATATTGTTAGCCGCTTCAATTTCCATCTAGGAACTTTTGTATAGACAAATGCCATCCAAAAACTAACGGCTGGGAGGGCTCTGTGGCATATTAAGCTCCCACAGTTTCATGTTATTATCAAGCACTTCATGGAACCATCTCTCTTTTTCAGGTTGCTGCCTGAATACAACATTAAGGGACTTAAGATCCAATTGCAGAATGGCATCATTTCCAAGAAGCGTGTCCAAGGATCTCAACAGTGTGCTGTTTCCATGCAGTTTTAGCAGTGTCACATACTTCACCACATAGTATTCATATTGCAGTTTGCGTCTAGCCCAACGTTCCACGGTTGCATTGGCACTGGCAGAACGAATCTGGCCCAGATGTTCGGCAAACCAAGGGGCAAAATAATTGTATAGATCCAACTTTGATAAGCCATTCAGACCTTTGCTCTTGATGCGTTCCTTCAATTAAAAACATTATAAATTTAGAATTAGAATTTCGATCCCACAAATTTCAGAGATTATATATAATTACCTTAATCATTTTGTAGTTTTTGCGACTGTACACAAAGACCTGATATAGGGAATTACCAGTGGTATAGGAGTTGACATAGTGTGTGCCAAACGATTCCATAAAACGTATTGCCGATGTTAGATTACCGATTTCTAACTGATCTATGCGTGCTTTTACATCGGGTTCTAGCGGCTGATCGATGGGTATCTGTGAATTCAATTTACCAGTTTCCCGAAATCGCACAACACGGACCAATACATATGAGTAATCGCCCTGTATGAAGGAAGTGTTAATGCCAAGCTTTTTGGCTGCATTATCGGGAAACCATCCGCCTGTGAATGCTTCCCATGGTTTGTCCAATCGCTCGATTGTAAAATCACGGAAATAAGCCTGAAACAATTGGCGACGATTCTCACAGAACTCCATATGAAAATCACCGTGAAAAATGCCAGGTGTATTGTCCTCGTGGCTCTCTGTCAGATCAGTCATATTCTACAAAAATAAAGGAGAGAGAGAAAAGAAGGAATGAAATTGGATATGGAAAAACGGATGAATGTTTACCTTGTAGATATTCCTTGTTGGCTCTTTAAATATCCAACGCTCTGGATCTATATTATCATTGAAGGGTATTACACGCATCGATATACCCAAATAACCATAACGTAGAAATATATTGATAGCTTTGCCAATGCGCAGCTGGGATTCACGGCTGCCAACAATGCACAAGAGCGCCAGTGTCAACAGCCAGAACATGCCCAGCCGCGGACTTGGGCTCATCTCTCAGCTTTTGATTGTTCAGCATGCAAGGCAACTACAATTAGACATATGTTCATATGTGAGACAGGTGTTTATCGTAGACATAATAACAATATATATTTTTTTCATTTGCTCTTCCACTACTGCCACCAGTTGGCTATAAATTATACGAGCTCTAATTGACCGTGAACCTTCCAGTAGCGCTGAACTTGAACTGCGACAAGTTAAGGCCAGCAAATGGGGCAAATGGCAACGGTTATGTGAGGCTAAATGGAGACGAGCTTTGATCATCTCAAATGGCTGCAATTAGCCATAAGAATATGTATTTATATATGTATAAACATATGTACCTACATAAAACAAAGGAGAGAGAAAAAAGAGCAAAGAAAACCATTAAAATTGGTTCAGCAACAAGAAAACCACCGACATCGTCTGACATGCAAATTGTTTCCTAAACATTTTATTTTGTTTCTTTTTTTTTATACCTGGCAAATATGGTATAACCGTTTGGAGCACTACATTAAACCGGTTTGCCGTTCGCCAATCTCCACCAACAACAACTATGACTGATTATTGCTTGAGGAAGCCACAAGAGCGATCAGTATAGAGTGAATATGTTTGGTACTAACCAACAGCAAATGACAACTACAACGACATCGACAACAACAACAACAACAGCAGTAACAATAATGAAAACAACTGCTAACCACATTGCAACATGTTGCGCAAAATCCAGTCCTATACTTATAAACTGTTTAGAATTGGCGCTGTTATCAGCTGTCTACAAAAAAAATATTAAACAAATTAAACAGGCAGCAGCAACGTGTTAGACTGGTCAAAACAGAAAGGTTAGCCGGGTGTTGGCCATGTTCATATGACTCACACCTGCCGCTACTAACGCACTGAAGCGCAACATTTGACAACAACAACGACAACAACAACAACATCAGCTATTACAATGATGACGGTCAAATTGTTATAATTTTAAGTCAACCATAAAATGTAGGCGACATTAATATGGACACAATGTAAAGACAAACTACATGAATTTATTATTTGATTATATGTAGTATGAGGAGAAGATAATATGATTGTTAGTCAAAGAACCAAAAGTATATACTTAAAAACTGAAATACCTATTTAACTAACTTACCTTAGTTTTAATTCAAATCTTACATTGTATATAAAAATATAATTTTGCATAAATTTCGAGTATATTTCAACAAATAAAATTTAATTTAAATGTCAATTTTAAAGAATTTTTTTCATTTTAAAATGCTCAAGTTAAGTGCTTAATCCATATATATCGTATATATATTTGACTAATTTGTAGATTAGAATAAGATGAGCAATTTTATAATGACTTGTTTTTAGTATATTTAATTATGCAAAAGGCCTTGCTAACCGCAAGATATTTAGTCATTCTTTTCTCATTTATTTTAAAACTTTATGAAATGTTTCTTAGTATATGATGTGTGGATACCCCTAATGAACGATCAAACGATGGTGCTCTAAGCGGACAAGTTTTGTGTAGTCCCAATTGAATGGAATGGAGACCGTTTCTTTGGCAATTGCCAGTCACCTAAACAATATGAATATATGATATAATGATATTGGTGGTGGTGGTTATATATATATAGTATGTATGTATATATATACCTTTAACTATAAGTATTTACAATAGCATACGATGAGCATAACCTTGTGCAAAAGCCCCAAAAAAAAGCTGGCAAACGGAAAAGCAATGAATTGAGATTCAGATCGAAATGGAGATGGAGATGGAAACGGACAGCAGAGGCAAAGGCGAAAACAAAGTCAAAGATGTTGATGATTATGGTAAGGGGATGAAGGTGAGGATTGAGGTGAGATTGGAGGTAAAGTTGAGGGTAGACGAAGCCGTGCAAATGAATCAAAAATTCAATGCGTGTGTGCGTTCAACTCGTCCAACTGCCACTGCGACGACGACGACGGCGACAACAACAACGACAACGACTGCGATTGCGAGTTTGTCTGGTCAGAGTTTCAGAGTTGAGACGACTACAAAGTCGGCCAGAGTCAATTGGGGATTCTTTATGCGCATTTTATGTGCTCTTTTTGTGGCTCGTAGGTGGATGAAGGGCATGCATAAGGTCTGCAGTTTATACACATTAAAAAAAAAAACAACAAAACAACAACAAAATACACATATATTTTTATGCTGGGTCCGTATAAACTGTTTCCTTGAGCGGCGTTAAATAAAATGTTAAGCGGTTTTATTGCTATTTAGCTAACCGAGAATTCAACTTAAAAATTGACGTAACAACAGCAACAGAAGTAGCAGCAGCAACCGCAACAGCAGCTACAGCAGCAGCAGCAGTAAATTCAACCTTAGCTATATAGAGAATCTTTGTTTGTCGACAGACTTCAAGCTACTGCAAACTGATTGGTCAGAGTTGTTTTGGCAGTGGTTTGCCTTATCGTCAGATTTACTGCTAACTAACAGCAGGGTCCACTACCACTACCATTACCATTGCACAAGGCGGCAACATCATTGATATTCAATAATTTTTATTGACTGCGGTTAAAAGGTCAGCGGTGTCTATTCTGTAGCTACAGGCGACAGATACGGATACAGCAACAGCAACAGCGACAGCAACGACGACAGCATCATCATCAACAGCAACAGCAACAACAAAAACAAAACAATGACAACAACAGCTACAGATATGGTTACGGATAGATTAACATGTGGGAACTAAGTACCAATGGCGCCATCAAGTGATAAGCCAGACAGAGATTAGCCAAAAATAGTTCTTTCAAATTTATTTACGAGCATTGTGGCATAATGTTATAATACGGGTACGAGTTCAGCTATTGAATTTCAGCAACAACACAATTACACACAAACATATATACACTCACACACGTGCCTTCTCAATTGCAATTAAAAAGCCGGAATCGGACGTCTCCAAAACACTTACAATTTAAACACGAAATAGTGAACGGGAACGTGGGCACAACTTCCACCGCGCAGACTCAAAATAAAACTGACTCTGAGCTGGGCTGCCGGTGTTGGTGTCGTTGCTGTCGGCGGCTACCAAAACTCGATCGGTCGAGAGAACACAGAAAGCAATATGAGGCTAAGGCAACGCTTAAACTTCAACAGGTTGCTGGCAACATAAATTCAAGCAACATGTTGCTAACAACAGAAACAACAGCAATAACAGCAACAGAAGCAGCAACAACAGCAGCAGCAACTGTTGCAGTTCAATGACTGGGATATGCAGAGGAACTTTTGAACACCCACACGAACAGACACCTACACACTAACACACACACTACTCATTTGGACAACAGAACGGTAATCGTAACTTTAATAGTAATGGGGGTACGACACAATTGTCTATGGCAGTCTAGGTGCCATCATTTACATATGTATGTATGTGTCTCTCCCTCCACATACATATACATGCATAGCTTTTCCGCTTATTAATATTTCCCGGCACGTAGCACATTTCCCTGACTGGGCTTTGAGTGCCCATTGGTTTCATATTTGGTATTGGTATTGTTCGTGAATTTCCCCTAAAAATAAAAGCAACATTGAAATGATTGCAGTGCAGTGGAGTCTAATTTGAGCAAGACTTTAACAGAATCGTAGACAAATTATTGTAATCAAAGACTTTTTGACAGTTTCTATAACCAAAAAAAAAAAAAAAAAACGAAAGTATCAAATTCGCATTACCTTGAAAACGTATCAACAAATAAATTTGGGTCAAGCCAACGTTGACAACGTTTCAAGTTTATTGCTTAAGGTTTCAATTAGAAGCAACAAAGATATCTGATATTAAAGATATATACACGTAGATTATGTATATATGCATATGTACAATTACATATGTATGTAAGCGGATGAATATATATGTAAATATATTTTACCATGGCCAGGGAATTTCGTTGAATTTCACTGCTTTTGGATTTCTAAGAACTTTTTAAGGTTCTGCTTTATTTAATTGTATTTCTTTTTATACCCTTTAAATGAAAGTTTAAAGAAAGTATTTGCGTTTCAAAGTGAAAGATGCCATCAATTTTACATAGTCTACTTTATCTGCCTATATCCTTCCCATAATTAGGGTTACTTTTTAACAAGAGACTACGAAAAAGTATGCTAAATTTATATATCCAATTCCCAACTGTAGAATAAAGAATTCAACATTTTTACTGCTATTGGAAGCCAGGGTATCTCCAAGTCGACACTTGGTCTTAATGGAATTAATTTTGCATTTTATCTTTCTGAAATTGGGGTGCACAAACAGGTTGCAATTTTTGAATGTATTTTTATATTATTCTCTTTTGCTGCGCAGCCATTCTTGGCTATATACATACGTATGTATATGTATATATGATCTTAGCCTCCAAATCATATATATTTAGTTGATTTTATTTGCCTTACTCAAGAGATTCAAAAATTTCAAAATTGAATGTTTGCTTTACTCGTTTTTTTGTTTGTTCATTTTATTTAATTCGCATTCCCATTTTCATCAATTTTAATTATTATTATTAATCCCATGTTTAAACTAAGTATATATAATACCATTTGTTTTTTATTTTTATTTTTATTTTGTTTGTTTGTTTTTGTTTTTTTTTTTTTATCATTTATTTTAAATGATATTTTCTAACTGTTTGACAAGTCTTTCGCTTGTCAATCCTTCCATTCCTTCATTATTTTTAACAACAATTCTCTCAATTAGCTCAAATCATGTGTCAATTTACATACATTCTATTGACATTGGAGATCATAAGCATTATCATTATATTCATCTACTCATCATCTACATCATATCCATCATCCTTATCATTTCATTATCATTCATTATCAACTTATTAAATTAGAGAAAAATTCTAATTCATTTGTTTCTTGTTTTTTATCTGTGTGTTTGGTTTCTGTCACCAAATTGTGTCTTTCTTTTTGTTTTTATTTTCTTTCTGTTTGTTTCATTTTGTATTATCAACAATAAACTTTTACTTAATATTAGCATGAAATTATTCTTAGTATACGGCTACAATTTTGCTCGCATCAGCTAAGTAAATGAAATTAAATTGAAAATCATAATTATACAAAAAAAAAGAAAACCATACGGAATTCTCTAGCCGGAAGAGTCGGCCCAGTTCTCATTTCAATATCATTCTCTTCTTCTACACACACAAACATCAGCATCTGTATTCTTCATTATCATATTTATTCATTCTAATCATTCTAATCATTATCATCATTATCATCGTCATCAGTATGTTCGTTTATCATAAAATATTAGATTTTGATTTGAGCATTGGTGTTTTGTGGCACACCCAGCCTAGGTTAGGGAGGGGGCTGCAAAATATACATACATACATACAATACATACACATTTTCATTTAAAGGTATATAATACTTAGTTAATTTGGCCACTTGGCTGCATTTTAAAGTGGGTAAGGTAGTTAGGTCTTCAGTTTTTTTTGTTGTTGTTGTTGTTGGGTAGTTGGGATACTTCTATGATTTTTGCATAGCTTTTTGCCTGCCTGCCTGCCTGTCGTTCGTTCGTTCGTTTGTTCATTCACTTCAACGCTCAGAACCAAAAAAAGTTGCATATAGCTCAGCGTCATACAAATCTTTTTAATTTTTGTGTTGTTGGTTTTCTTTTTTTTTTTTTGTTTTTTTTGTTTATATTTTGCATTAAATTGTTCAACCATCTTGAAACCATAGAATTGTTGTTGTGTTGGGTGTAACTATTATTGTGTTGTTCTTGTGAATTATTAGTTAGTGTTGTCCTGTTCTGTGTTGGTCAAATAAGCATCGACTTAAATAGGTGAGGGGATTCGAGGATGGGTTAAAGGTTAATTGTTGCTGTTGCTGTTGTGTCTGTTGCATTATCATTTAAAATTCAAATTGTTGCAATTACAGTATACTAATTTTATAAATTTAATTCATTTTATTATTCTTGCCCAAATATCTTGTTTGTGTTTAGTGTTTTAATTTGTTTTATATTTAGTTTCATTTTAATTTATTTAGCTGCTGCCTAAAGTAAGAGTGTTCCACGTTGCCCAAATGAAAGTTATTCACATAAAAAAGAAGAACATTCATTTGGCCATCAAGAGAGATAGTTAAATCTCCAAACATGTTTCATTTTTGTTTTTAAGTTTTCCTTCTTTTATGTATTTCTCTTTTTAGTTTTGTTATAGTTTTTCATTTTTTTTTAAAATTTATTTTCTTTTTAGTATGTGAGCGTTTGTGATTGCATGTGCACTCCTTAGCCTAAATTCAGTTATGCATTATGAAGCGTTATTGGTCTCAATGCTATATGGAGAAAAATTAAAGGAAAAATCAGTGGAAACTCATCTTTTAATTGAAAAAGTCTCCAAAGGACAAGAAGCCATCTTGTAATTTAATTACAATTAAAGCCCAAGTAACACCAACAAAATAATTTTAGACTTGAATAACTTTTAAATAGAAGTTTAACTAGTTTATGACTAGATTGAAGTAAAGAACTTTTTAAAAAAAATTCACAATTCGGCTTGTGATTATTGTATTAAATGTGTCGAGTAGAATTTTATGGCTTTCACAATTTAATTGACACCCAAAACAGATTTTCATTCTTAAATTGTATGAAATATATATATATATATATATATATTTGAACTCCAATTCTTTTTTAAAAATTTCTTTGCATTATAAAATAAATTTAATTAGGATTCAGTTGTCTTTTGATTGGGCGTTACTTGAGTTAAAATCAAGTCTTTAAATGTATGAAAAGAAAGAAGTGAAAGCATGTGTTAATTTTCTCTTGAGCGCATTGTCTATTCTTCAAAAATGAAGATTAGCCTGGTTGCGGGTTAAGCAGCAAAAATGATATTATGACTGGCGACTTGTCTATTAATTGTCAATTTTGTACTTGTTAATGCATTTAAAAATTTGAAGCTGCAAAGTTGCTAATTAGTTTTACTGGGTGGCTATTTTGGCTTTGGCTGTGGGTTCATCTCAATCTCAATCTCATACGGTTTTTGGTTTGTTTACTTCTTTTTTTACACATTTAGCTCATCGAATTAATGTTTCATTTTGTTGGCTTACTTAACGTTTCCGTGTTGTTGTCTTTTGGGTTTCTGTTTTCTCTCAATGTTGTTTGTTTACGTTTTTTTGTTTTTGTTTTGTTTTTTAATATTTTGTTTTTGTTGTTTGGTTTTTGGCTGTGGGTTAAAAGGAAGCGCTCGCTATATTAATATTATTGAACTTGACTGATTTTCAATGTATCCAACCTGAGTTTGAGTTGTTCAAAAAATATATATGTATATATATATGCTTGTGTGTGTGTATATACATATATATACACCCTATGTACGTGTTTGTGTATTCAATGCGTCGACCAGCGCATTTCGCTTCTTTTAAATAGGTTTTTTTTTACTTTTATTTATATTATATTTCATTAAATGTTTGTTTAAATGTTTGCTGCTCTTAGTATGTGTGTTGTTGTGCTCACTCTATGTTTTTGTTGTGTTTTGTTTGGTTTCTTTTTTTGTTTTGTTTGTTTTAATTAAACGTTGCTGCAAATAATTATGTAGAATCTTTGATTGCATTTGTTTTCATCTCTCATCATTTAATTTAATTAAACGTCAACAATATTCATTTCATTTATTCTTTTTATTTGTCCGTGTGTGTATGTGTATGATTTTAGTTGATCATTTTCGGTATTGCATTTAAAACGTGCACATTTTTCTTCATTTTTTTTTTGTTTTTGTTTTATAATTTGTCTTAATTCTTTGTTTTGTTTTATTTTTTGTCAGTTTTCATTTAATATGTATTTATGTAATTGTTAGTTTTTCTTTTACCTTTCTTTTTAATTTACTTTTGCTTGAAACACTTGAAATTGCTCACATCATACTTGGTTTTTGGTTTTGCATTGTTTTTGTTTATATTTCCATTGTTTATTTGTGAATATTTTCTTGTCTTTTTGTGTCTATGTTTAATTATAATTAATTACGTAGTTTGCTATAATTTACCAACTCGTTACACGATCGCTTTTCAAAAGACTTTAATTTTTTGTAGAACCATTTGTTTTAATTTAAAAGATTCGTTCGCAATTCGGAAGTGTAATCTAATTAGAAATGTTCTTCAATCTATTTGTATTGGATTCGGAAATTAGTTCTCTTTACATTTTCATTGCTATTCCGAGTACGTGATGATCGTTTTTAACTTTCTCATTAAAATTACGCCACAGAATTGGCAAACATCTTTGAAAAAAACAATACTTTTTCTTTAGATTAACTTACTAATACTAACAAGAGCAAGATTTACATACATAAGCGTTTAATGCTGTCTGGCAAACAGAATACTAACAGAAAAACAAAGAAAATACTATAATAATATGATAATTATAATAAATATTTAGGATACACAATATAAAACAATAACATGAACAAATTGAAAAATTAAAAACAAACAGACTGCATTCTGAAGCGCAGTTAACTGGAATGGCAAATATATGCAATAATAATAATAATGATAATAACTAAAACATATTTTTTTAAATGTACATACATAATATATTAAAAATAATTGTATACAGAATAGATAGCAAACAAATTTTAATTGATTGTTAAAATTAACATTCTGTCATTGCGTTGCGACTGCAGTTCCCATAATACCCAATACATTTGTCTATATAGCTAAGCGCCAGGCGCTCAAAACCACTCTTACAGTGGTTTTTGTTGTTGTTGTTGTTGTTGCTGTTATTATTATTGTTGAAATAGTTGTTGTTGTTGTTGTTGTTGCTGTTGTTGGTGGTGTATGCTTGTGTTTGATTTTTGTGTCATGATAATACTTTACCATGGTGGTTGTTGTATTTATATGTGTATATCTGTGTTGTCCTTTTGTGTATGTTGTGCATGTGTATTTTGTTTGTTGCTTGCTTGTGTGTGTGTGTGTGTATGTGTGTGCCGCCTCCTTAATAGAGGGCCACATTCGATGCCTGTGTGTATGCATCCCATTCACAATCGCAGCCCTCCAGACAATCGGGGCATTCCAGCTCACTGTCTTGTCAGTAGAGCCAGGATACTGGCACCCATTGCGGAGTTGTGTGCACACGCTCAATAGCCGTTTCCAGGGTCGCAATTGTCTCACTAATATCGTTGTTCACAATGGTCAGGTCAAAGAAATGACCATACAGCTGACGTAGCATATCCGATTCCTTTGCCAATCGCTCCAGGCTCCCATCATACTATAAAAACAATCAAATACGCCCCCGAATAACAAGAGACAAAAAAACCAATTAGAAATGTCATAGCCATGAAATAATTGCTAGCCAGTTAACTGAATGGCTGAATGGTTGTTATCGGAAAGCTTACATCTGCAATATTCTGAAGCGAGGGCGCCGCTATGAATACAACATAGGGAGTGAATTCAGCAGTGCGGAGAATTTTTAGCGCCTGCGGCTCAACATCCAATATAGCCATTTTACCCTCAGTGTGTATACGACGAATTGTATCCAATTTGGTGCCATACATGGCATCCTCATGGGTTCCTGCAATGAATTGAGTATTAACGGATTGCATTAGAAGATTAGGAGTTTGAGTTTATTTATTTACCATATTCCAAGTATTCATTGGCACCAATATCCGCCATCATTTCGTCGTGCGACACAAAGTAATAGCTTCGTCCATTCTCTTCCTCGGGCTTAGCAGGTCTCGTTGTATCTATGCAAAGAGTAATAATTTGGTTAATATACACACTCAATTGGATAATGGGCAATTGTTTATTATACTTACGGGGTATGGGATAGGCGTATTTATCAGGATACTTTGATATTAGAGTATTCTTAATATGCCGCCTACCAACGCCGTGTGCACCCAATAGCACCAAGGTTTTACGCTGGAAGTTTGGATCACCCACTACAAAATGATAAAATCGTATTAATATACACATATATAAAAATAAATATAATAAAAATAATAAATATGAATTTCTTACCTGGTACTTTGACAACCTCTTCGTATGTGACCACATCAAGCGTATCAAATATGGCATTATGTTTGGCCAGATATTTGTCACGGCATTGCTTCTTCTTACGCCCGAATATGGAACAGTTAACTGCGAGTAATATATAGATTAAAATCATTATAATAGAGTAAAAAATATTAAATTAATTTAGATTATTCTTTATATAGTTAATACACATGCTTAATATACATATACAATAAGTATTTAATAGTATTTTTAGCATTCACAAAAAACATGCTTGTCAATCGCATATAAATCGTACAACTGATCAATCTGAATTCTGCTGACCGTTGTTATACACATATGTATCTTCAATAATCCTAAACAAATTTTCACTTCTCTTATATTAAATTCGCAATTTTATGTACGTGCAGTTGTATTTGATAACATGAATGGTGGCACTTTTTATACAAAACTCTGTTTATAACAAGGACATCTACAGTGGATGATGGATCAAATGTATGTACAAAGCATTTCTATGGGATTTTCTTTTAAAGCGAGAATCTGTAATATTTTTGTTATTTTTTTTGTATGTATGTAATTAGAGATAAAGCTATGCTTATATAACAAACGATTTCTATATATGAATTTCTTTATTCTTTCGTGATTTGCAAGTGAATTGTGAACTGTGTGGGCAGTGGGAGAGGGGGGCGGTGGTCGGTGGATTGTGCCTTCTAAATGAATTTTGCTACAATATTTGCTTGGTGATAATTGTGAAATCTTTATACAACTTTTTTTCTATGGTTAGAAAATCGAGTTAACATGTTTGAATTGCTGTTTTGTATTTTGTTTGATATTTATTTAAACAAAACTTAAGAAAAAAATGATAACTTGTTAATGTCGGGTTTTAATTTAAGTTTATTTTTGTACTGGTTCTTTTTTTTTTGAGTGTGTGTGTTTTTTTTCGTAAAAGTTGTTGGTGTTTTTTTTTTGTTGCTTATTTGTTTAACTACCTGTGGATCCATCACACCCATCTGCGTGAGCGGAACATCCAGCACCCGGTTCTCCTGCATTACATACATATCATTGTACATTTGAAGTATACATGTATATATATATATATATATATTTATTTATACATATATACAGGATATTGGTTGATTGATCATTGAAGTTGACGACATTGATAAAATATTAATTTTGTTTTGTTTTTGTTGTTGTTTATACAGAAATCCAAAAATAAGCGAAATTTTAAGTGAAACTAAACAAATTTGGCAGCAGCATCTTATCTATCATTTTTTCATTTTTTTTTTTGTTTAAATTTTGTAAATTTTTCTTTAAATAGTTTTGGGGCATGCAACTCTCTGGCTAAGCTTGGGATCGAGTGGTGTTAGTATATAGTGTATGAGGGTGTGTATGAGTGTGTTTGAGAGTGTGTGTGTGTTCATGTGTATGTATGTGAATTATGTATTTGTGCGTTAACATTCGTAGGACAGTTACAGAGCAAGAGCAAGAGCGAGAGAGCGAGAGCAAGGGCGATAGAGAGAGAGATAGAGACAGATACAGAGAGCGAGAGCACATATCCCATAATGATTCGTTATCTTTTCTTGATTCTTTTTTTCTTATTTTTTAATTGTTGTTGCTGTTGATCTTGTTAACTACTTATTCTTCATACACTTTCCAATATAGTACAATTATATAGCAAACGATTGATTATATTGAGCATCCAATTACACATAAATAATAGGCATAGGACAGATATATATATATATATAGATATATATACAGTATATATTAATATACATATGTATATACATATATAACCTGCTATTTGTATTTGTGATTTCAACTTACCCTGCTCTTGTTTGGTTTTATCAACCGTCTGACATGCTATACGCCATTCCTGTAGTTCCGGTGATGGTATCAGACCTGCCGATCCACCAACCGTATCCAGTCTTGCCTGCCACCAGTGATGATCGTCTTTGCTAATGATCTGATGGCATATCTCTCTTGTTATTAGTCTTTTAAATATCCTTAAATTTTCAATCATATTCTTTACCTGTAGTATGTCGCCCACTTGGAATGCAATGCCCGCCTGGGCACAGGGTATAAGCTCATCATCTAGCGGATTATAATCAAATTGCGCCCTCACAAATATCTATATACAGGAAACAAACCAAAAGAAGAGAAAACATACCATTAAAGAAGAAGACCAAGAATGGAATATAACGGTTACAAATTTTAAGGTTACAAAAAAGAAGAGTAAAAACAAAAACAAAAACAAAAACAAAAAAAAAAACGCTGACAATGAAACGTGATGTCGTGATTGCTGGGCTGAGCTCTAATGCTCGATAATCGTCTGCATCATCAGCAAAATGAGTTTTAGTTTGAAAAATAATTTCGAAACTCATTTACATGATAATATGATAACAACGACAGCAACAACAACAACAGCAACAAATAACAATATCTACACTTACATCAATTGGAATATGCAAAAAGCAGGAGGGGATTTAGAGATCTTAGAAGTTATAATATAATGATTTATTTAAATTGTCTGCTCTTGCAAATATTAAAAAATATATATATATATATAATTCAAAGATCAAAGTCTAATTTCGATCTACAAAGCCTATTTCTATGTATATTTCCTTTTTGGAATTCCATCTATTAACTAATTCTTATGACTCGTTAAATGGAATATTTATTTCAACTAGCACAAAAACTAAATCCGCGCCTTCATAATCTATTTTTTAAATAATTATAGTTTGAAGATTGTTGTTATTTGATGCTATTGTTAATGAGTTATGGTTATTAATTGGACAAACAGTTAGTTATTCATTCATTTCTTGTTAATGTTCAATGAACATATTCATTGAAATGTGCATTTTGATTTATTTTGTTAAGTTTGCCATGAGACAAATGAATATTTGTGTATGTCTGTTTAAGTGGGTGGCTGTGTGTGTTTGTGTTGTATTGTCAGCATGTGTGGATGTGTGTGTTTGTGTGGGTGGTTGTTATTGGTCTTTTGTTGGAATGTGATACTTACAAGCACTGGGGCGGGTCTGATCCTGAAAAGCTGCATGGTTGTTTGTGTGTGCATGGTTGGGGTAAGTGAAAAGTGAGGACGTTATTCATGTTAATGAGGAGCAAAATAATTGCATAATGGACAATATATATACATAAAAGTAGACAGTGAGAGATAGAGAGAGAGAGAGAGAGAGAAATACAATTACATATGCATGTATGTATGTCTGTCTTTTTGTTTGTTTGTATGTTTGTACGAGAATGTGAAACCATTTTGATTGTAGGACGATAGGTTGGGTATTTATCGTCATTAGATGAATTAGTACGGATACGGAACAGGAGTATTGTATTATTCCTCTAATTAATTTGATCTCACCACGTAATAGTATTATGTTGCAAGTGTATCGAGTGTTGCATTGGAAGCACTAAATTAAAGGGTAAACATGTCCGATGTTGGATTTTCTTAATATAATTTTTACCAATCACAGAATTTGCGATTGAATCATGTCATTGGCATAATGAAATGTTTGGAAGTTTTATCATAATAACATGATGAAGCTGACCAAAAAAAAAAAAAAAAGATGATTAAACTAAATTGTGCATTTGAAATTTTACCTCGCATGGCGGCGGAGCGCTACGGTACGAAGGAACTATTTTGAAGGTAACCGAACCGCGTGCCTCGCGCTGAAATTAATTGAATTAAATATTAAATAGATTATCCTAGAGTTTAGTTAAACATTTGTTTTTCATTATTTATATGCTTACCAGCATTCGTTGCAATTGCCCCACCGATTGATGTTGCACCGGCTGGCCATTTATCTCACGTATCTCATCACCCACATGAAGGGTAGCCTGCCGATGTATCATTCCTCCGTGCATGATACGAGCAACAATGCATCGCCCATCCTCGGTCATTTTCAATGTGATGCCCTACAAAAATAAACAAAAAAAAAAAAAAAAAAAAAATGACAAAACAAAACAAAAATGTGTGGTAATTAAAAGTTCTTCAGTTATTACCAGATAATGGTCAATGGAATGGGTGTGGTTTAACTATGTATGTAAGTATTTTTGACTTACCATGGGTTCATCGGTGTTTTTCTGAAATTGCACTAAACGCACTCGGGTCACATGCTGCAGTTCACCGCTGCTACCGCCCTCAACATTGTCCAGCTCATCTCCATTAAGATACGGCACCATGGGTGGCGGAGTAACACGCAGCGCCTCCTCCCCATATACATCCCGTGCGACCACATCATGGGTGTGAAGCAGAGCCTATTTTGGATTGAATTAGATTGTAGAAGAAGAAGGGGGAAAACACACACACAAAAAAAAAGAGAGAAAAAAGAAGAAAAATAGGGTCAGCCTTTGGTAAGAATTTGGTCTGGACTTGGTTGAATTATGGCCAGCAATTAAGCTGCTGCCAGTTATTTTATATGTACATATATATGTATATGTTGCTGGTGGCTAAGCAAAGTTACAAAGCCACGTTTCTTTTTTTTTTTATTATTTTATGTTGAAATTAAATTTCCGATTTTCAACGCTCTTCACATATATCATAATACACAAACACCCACACATATATATATATGTATATACATAGAGAGTGCTTCACGCAGACATGAGGGCGGAGCCAGTGGTCCGACCCATACAGACGGGTTCAGGACCGCACAGCTTGTTTACAACATTAACTGGCGACATTTGTTGCGCAAAGAAAGCAACAAAAAAAAAAAGAGAAAAAAAAACGAGAACAAGCCGCCACATGACCTCATGACCTCCCTCCCATAGAACAGCCACACGATGTGACCTACCCACCCGTCGCCTCTACCTCATCCTCTTTATCCTCATCATCATCTATGGCCAGGCCAAGTTAAAAAAAAAAAAAAAAAACGAAATGGAAAGAAAAATCACAAAAATTTATTACAAGCTCTCAGAAGTCGGGCGTTGCCGTCAAGCTATGAAAGGGCAACGGCAACGGCAACGGCAACGGCTTGGCTTTATACAATTTTGGTTTTAATAAATTATGTTTAATAACACTTTGAATATGTTGCGAAATTAATTTTTGCCGTGCTCTGTGGCCTGGAGGCCCTCGACAGACCACAAGACATCAACCAGGCATCCCAACAAGCATCCAGCCATGGATGGAAGGAGGAAGCAAAAAGGCAACCGCAACAGAATGCGTAATATGAGTTGAGCAGGCGTCGCGTCGGGCTATGTCGTAAAAAAGGATTTTACTGTGAGACCATGCCGTGTCACTTGTGCCGCACGCACACACACCTACACCTCAACACATGCACATACGCACACTCACACTTGTATATGAAACTGCACATATATATGTATATATATATACTTATATATATATATTTGTATATATGTATATATATATGCTAAGTACAGTTACAATGATGATGCCACGTCAGCGCTTTTAACCATCTACCATCCATCCATTGGCCCCATAAAAAACGCAATTTTCAACGTTGATGATTACTCAATGCCACAAACAAACACACGCACACACACATACACACACAAAACACAAGCTGGCACGTAGCAATGCTCTAGCCTTCACCACATATTCTCTACACCCACACACCCACCCACACACACACACAGCCTTCTCAACCTCAACACTTGCTTGAGGCAGACGCACGTTTCATTTCCGTTACAGACGCCAACGTTAACCGCAGTCTGAGGCAGGCATCTGAGGTTTCTTCTTCACTGTTGCTGCCGTTGCCGCTGCCGCTGCCGCTGTCCCTGTCCCTGTCCCTGTCCCTGTCCCTGCCCCTGCCCCTAACATCCCCTAACATCCGCTGCTGCTGCTGCTGCTCTTTATTTTGTTTTTTATTTGACGCCGTTCAAAAACAGAAATTTGGTATATTGTAGGAGTTGGCTCTATGGCAACTATTTGAGAAGTGTTGCCCATCATCATGCGAGTCTCATGTAGATCCGCAATGCTGTATGCATAAATATTTGAAAATGTTTTTTAAAGGATACCAATTCGTGAAGCCCTGAAGTGGAATAACCCATAAATGAGTTACGATAGACTTAGATGGCAAAAATATATGTATGGCATGTGGCCTATATACGAATATATATATGTATATATTGACTGGATGATTTGATTTTTTTTCTCGGATGTGTACATGATGTATTGGCGGAATAAATGAGTTAAAAAATAAAAAGAAATATATAGAATAGAAGGAGAGTAGAATTGCGAAAGCGCAAAACTTGATTCTTCCTTTCTGATTTATACATTTTATTTGTTCGTTTTTGCTGGTAGAACTTTTCAATCCAATTAGCAAAAACTTCCATCAACCACGCCCATTCAGTGGGAGTGGCAATTGGTAGTTAGTTGTTTGCAACATACACACACACACACACACCTACATCTATCTAATGGCCCGCCCACCATTTGCCACAAACAAAATTTGAGTAAATAAATGGGTAATACAATTTCCGAAAACAAAATTAACTACTTTGAATAAAATTTGCTGAACTTGGCAACTATTTAAATGCGGCAGATGGCCAAGGCAATAGGTTGCCCATCCAACTGGCTGCTGCCGTTGCCGTTGCTGTTGCTGTTGCTTTGGCGGCTTCTGGTTAGTCGACGGAACTGGGCGATAAACAACGTAATCTGATTTCACTTAAAGCATGTCCTCCTCCTCCTCCTTCTACTACTCCCCCACTCGCTACCAACCATTTCTCTCTGTCTCCTCTTTGCTGTTGCTTCTTTTTCAACGTCTTCGTGTTACATTGGGCCATAGTTAACACCAAGTTTTTGGGTGCCAATAAAACGGTAAATTTAATAAGCGCTTGACAGGCGAAAAGTTGAGCAGTTAAGCAGTTAAGTTTAATGCCTCATTAGGCGTTTCAAGTCTGTGACATTGATAGCAGCCGCCAACGTGGTAAACTTTTGACCAAGCCAAATGACGCTGCCGCACCACACGACAGCAACCACACGCACATCCCTCCACCCTCCACCCTCCTTCCTCTCTATCCCAATATATACATATATCCGAGTATCCTTATTACCAGTCCCATATCTGGTTGGCCAGCCCTCCTTTGCCGGCTGACGACTCTGATTTCCATGATTAATACTTAAGTGCTTGTTCGTTCAAGTTTTTGGTTGAACGAAATATGCAGATACAGATAACCCCACCCCCACCCCAAACCTCAACTAAATCCTAAACAATCACAAGACCCATGGCCACCAAACTCTGCTGAGCCAGCAGTCAACAAAGAGAAGGAGAGGCCAAAACAACAAACCAATATTACATGGTTGAAGGACCTTAAGAGAAGGAGCCTCAAATTTTGTAATCCATATTATTTTATCTATTATTTTGCAAGCTTTTCACTAAACAAATTTCGTTTGCAAAGCAACATGAAACCTTTTACCAAAAACTATAAAATAAGGTAAGCCAAGACTAAGTTGATTTAGCCAACTAATAGTTTTCTAACCAAGAATGGTCAAGATTAAATATTCGAGCATACCCGTGCGTTCCCTATACGAACATTTTTTTGGTAAAATTTTACACTGTATGCAGCATCAGTTTAACGCTGAGTCAGCTTTGTAGCCATTTTTCGGTTCTGGGTCATTTTTTTTATTTTATCCTCAGCTTTAATGGTGTAAACTGGCAACCCACAAAAATCAACCCAACGATCCACCGAACGACCCACCAAACCAACCAAACAACCAACAAGCGATTCACCCTCCAAGAGTTCCTTTCTAGTTCAACCACACGAACGTTATTTGTTGGTTTTAATAATTACACAGCAATGGCAATGGATGCCAGTGGCAGGAGTAGCAAGGATTTTATTCTCTCTCTCTCTCTCTCTCTTTCTCTTTCGCCTCTTTAATATTCCAGGCCACACTTCAATTACACACGTCCGCGCGACTGAGACTGGCTTTCCATTTTTTTCCCCAACAGTTAGCAGAGGATATATGTACATATCTTTCTCTCACACACACACACACACACACACAATCGTACACACATTAATATACATATGTATGAATGAATATATATACATAAATGTGTGGTAGGCCGTTGACAGCTGAATCATGTGGATTAATGCCGAATTTTAATTAGTACAACAGTCAAAAAGACACACAGACAGACAGACAAACAGATAGATAGACAGACAAACAGACAGATAGACATTCTGCCAGTCAGTTAATCTGTTGGCCAGTCTCAACTCCAACTCTGCCATGTTGCAGATATCATTCTTGGATAGTTTTCATTCCTTGACGCCTTATCAGTAAACAAACAGAAATGAAATAAGGCTTAAAAAAGGATATTTTCGGAAGCAAAGGATTGCTTTTTATGCGATATGAAAGAAGAACCATATGCTTCACATTTGTACACACATAAATATATACATATATATTTACACAAATGAATCTCTTGCATGATTAATTCGCGTTTGAAAAGAAGAACTTGTTTAAAGTTGTTTTTTCTTTTTTTTTTTTTGGTGCCTGTCAAGCTGTCAGATCTAGCTCAGGTTGCGGCTTGTGCCATGTCTGTTTATGTCGTATGATAAGCAAAAGACAGACAAACAGTCTGCCTGACTGACTGACTGACTATGACTATCTTTTGCCACTGAGAGTTGCACCAAAAAAATGAAAAAAAAGGAAGTCAAAAGTAAAAAATACTTTTTTATATATATGCATATACAATATATATCTGAAAAGTTTAGAACACACTATCATTTAGAAATCACTTGGGTAAACTTATTGTTATTGTTTGTTGGAGTTTACTTCCTTTATTGTGTTCCTGCTGTTGTTTGGCTGACAACCACCGAGACACAGTCTTACAGTTAACATTGGACTCCATACACAACATTCACCGTATGACTATGTCATGGTAATTGAGCGGCATCGGCTAACACTTCCTACCTATTAGTTGGTATTATTATTGAAAGACACATAGCAACAGCAGTAGCAGCATCGGCAGCAGCAGTGGCAGTAGCAACCACATTGTCATTGATTGACAGCCACCAGGTAATAGTTGCCAACTCTCTCGCTCTCCTTTTCTTTCCCCCAATCTCTACCGTTCCTTATCAGTTTTACAAACGGCAAACGGCGTCGTCCGTATCTGTTGTCACTTTTGGTTTCTGGTTGATGGTTAATGATGATGATGATGATGATGATGGCTACGTCGCCATTAAAATCATGTATGGCATTCCGCATCTGTGTTGCCTGGTTAGGCTGGCAGGCGACTGACTGTTCATCATTCAATTTGGTAGCCAAAAAAGAATATATTGATATATTTTAACAATGCTTTGCTTTTGCTCGGCTGTTGTGACTGATGCTCGCTCAGTGTGGTTTGTGAGGTGTGGTTAATCATATATATATATATATATATATATATACATTTATATTTTGACAGAGATGTCTGATATACGCACAGTAATGTATATATACACACATCCGGGTGTGTTGCGTGGGTGTGCAATGCATTTATCGATGTCATCTATCTGTGGTGAGACAACTTCTTCCTGTAAGTTCGTTGGGTCAAAATATATTGCCATTTTTCCATTACCTCTCTCTCTCTCTCTCTGTCGCTCGGACCTCTTTTATTCCATACTAATGATGCCATTTTCACGCAGCGCCTGTTGGATGGGCAACACTTTCTTTTGAGTCAAGTGTATGCATGGGTGTGTGTGCGCCATTTTATAACTCGGCCATGTAGTCTCCCCCCACCAACCACTCACTCTTTCTATTCACTCCTTGGTTTAGCTTACGCGCTTTGCACGTTTTTTGCAAAGTTTTTCTTTGTGTAAAATATACATTATTATTTTGCAAACTCAACACTTTGCCGCATTGTCTATGCCAGTTTGTGTACATGTATCTGTGTGCGTATGTGTGTGCGTGTGTGTGTTTGTATGTGCTGCATATGAAATTTGTTTATTCAATTTCAACTAGGCAAACAACATGAAGCCGGCACATAGGGCGATAACTCACTTTCGTAACAAGTAAACTAATTATTTCTTGACTTATTTTTTTTTTTTGTTGTTCAAGTTGCTGTTGTTGTTTTTATGTTTGCCTTGACAGAAAGAGCTAGAGAGAGAGAGAGCGAGAGGGAGAGAGAGGGAGATAAAGAGTCAAAGGGAAGGCGTGTCATATGGGGCGGTGCCTACTAAATTGCAAAATAATGTACACACTTGCCGTTGTAATCGCCATTGTTGTTGGATGTTGTTGGCACAGCCTCTAACTGCTTGTTCCATGCCATTGTGCCTGTTCATCATCATCAACAGCAATGGCAACATCAGCAGCAGCAGCGTCACGTGTGTGCGTGTAAACACACACACACACACACACACATAGTCAGTCTCACTCATTCGCGCACACACCAAGGCAAGTGGCTTACTTGGATGCTTGTGTCTTGCTTGCGCAATTAACGCATTCACAAATGAAGAGTGTCAAGGCTCCAAGGCAGAGCAGTCAGTCAGTTAGTCACTTAGTCAGTTAGGCAGACGGCAAACACATTTTGTCCCATTTTTACCAAGCCAATAATGGGGCATCACTGTCTCTGACAGGCAACTGCCATGCTCTTCTTTTCCCTTTCTCTTTCACTCTCTCGCTCTCTCTCTCTCTCTCTCTCTTGTTTCTGCCCCTGCTCTACTCTAAATGCTATATTCCAAGTTCTGCTATCAAGATAAAACTTTTTATATGCCATATGCCTAAAATGGCTGCCAGCAAAGGGAATATTAAATTTTTTTTCATTTTATATAAAATGTAATGGCAATATTGCCAGTGTCAGTGCCAGCGCCATACTTAGTCATCAAGGTAGATAAAATATAATGAAAATCACAATGTAACTGCTGCTAATGTACTCAGTACAAATTATAAATTCCATCCATATATATGTAAAAACCTGTATATATATATACTAATACCTTTCAATTTCCATCACTCTTTGCTCTCTATCAATTATTCTGATTATCTTAATGCATCAGTTTATAAAATCTGATACTTCATTTTCATATTTTATAATGCCAACGACAGCAAGCAAATTGATAATAATTTCTTGTAAAATTTTTGACATATTGTTATAACGAAAACATTTTGATCGGATCAATTTGAATATTTACTGGCAATAATAGAATTGCAAGGATTATGCTCTAACTTTCCCTTCACTTTACTAAATACAAAACAAACAAAAATCAGCACAAAATAATTAACTTTAAAGTTAAAAAAATCTCATAAATATCTCTCACAAGTGCATGAATTATAGTTACATAATAATAATTATTTTAATTTGATAAATATTTAGGATTGCTGAGAAAAGCTTAACATAATAATATTTGAGTTTGATATGCATAAACTGTATTAATTATATTCATTATACTATATTATACAATCTTTTTTGCCAGATCATAATAATATAGAATTGAAAACAATATACACATCAGTATCATAAATCAACGAGATTACAATTTTAAATTGCTTCTAGACCCATTTCATTTGGACATTCACATCTTTTCAAGTCACTTTAAAAGTTTGGACAATCTGAACGTCGATATTTTTACCCCCCCCCCCCCCCAAACACCATCATCATTATCATCATCAGCATCATCATCTATTTGATATCGTTATCTAAAAACTCAATTTAATGCTACAACCACACCTTTTGTTAGCTCCGTTCTTAGACCAGTTTTGGGGATGATCTACCAATAAAAAGGAAAAGAAAAAGGAAAGCAGAGAAAGGAAAAAAAATGCTTTGGCGTCTTGAAATTAGCCCCCCCTATTGGTAATTCTGTCATCCTGGTTCTTCTGTTTGCCAGTCTCTGTCGTCGTTTCTGGCCTCTCCATCATAACGAGCCTATTTGCTATGCCGCCCACCTACATTGTGGAGTCGAGTCCCAGGTCTGCCTTCTTCTGTAATATTTATGTAAATTCGCTAGCCCGACGCAAAAATTGAAAGGCGTAATGGTTTGTTACGCTTGTTTCAGCAGTCGAGCAGTTGAGCAGTTGAGCTCTGTTGCCTATTTTGCATATGACTTGCTCCCTTTACTTTTCAGCTAAAAACAACCTTTACTATGGTCTGTCTGTGTTTGTGTGTGTGTGTGTGTATGGTGTTTATGCGTTTCAAGTTTTTACTTGTTTTTTTTTTTTTTGGTTCTTAATAAATGACAACGAGCATATTATGCTCTATAATCGAGTGGAAGAAATTATTTTGTGTGAACTAATTGCATTAGTGACATTCAATTTGATGCTCGGGTTTTGAAGGGAAGAATAAAAGGAATGAATAATGGAGAGAGGCGGCAAAAGTAAAAGAGAATCAACGTTAAACGGCAATTGTCACAAAACAGAATCAAAACTGTTGGACTTTTGACGGTCGACTCAGTCGACCCAATCTAACGTTTAGTTTCTGTTTTCACATTCTAGTTTGTCCTTTCCATGTTTTCATGTGCCTTATGCCTACTTTTGGGGGCACTCAAGCAAAACTTGCGCTGTGCTTGTCATTGATTTAGGAGAGGATAGTAGTATAGTAAAGGAGAGAACTAAACCCAAAGCTGTCCCAAACTGGGCATCGCTTGGGCAATCATGTGAATCGAGCTCTTTATAATTTGGATGAAAAAACAAAAATGAACAACAAAAAATAAATAGAAGCAAAATAGGCAAAACTATACGGATGGGCCTAAGCACGTAGGTTGCTTCGTTAGTTCTTTAATATATACATACATCTACATATACGCATATGTATGTATATGTATGCGTGTATTATTGCCACTTACTAAAATAGTCCATGATTTGGTTATGCCTCAAAAAGTATGCTACAATTGCGAAGTCAACATAAGGCCCCAAAAAGCATGCTATAATTTCAAGATAAAAATCAAAATGGAAACGGAAATGAGATCCTAAGAAATTGCTTTCCATAAAATGTTTGTATATAAAGACTTTTTGGCCGTAGTATGATTTAAAAGGCGATTTCATAAAAATAGCTATATAAGTATACGAATTTAAATATCGATCAAAAATCTATCAATAAAAATCGCTAAATCCCACATCAGTTATGCAATAAATAGATAGTCACAGAATTGATTAATCCTTGTCGGAAACAGACTCAGTTTTAATAACAAAACGAAAACCTTATTCTTGGCCAAACTAAGCACCCTAAGCAGTTGGATTAGAAGATTGTTTTTACCCAGTTAACATAACCATAATTGGATATTTAGCCATCTAGAGATATAAAGTGATAGAACGCCTCTCGGCTCACGTAAAAGGTACACATATGTTTTTGTGTGGTTGCCATGTGCGGTCTTTCTCCGTGTATGTGGCTGAGTGTGTGTAAGGGAGTGTGTGCGTTGTGGGCAACCCAAATTAAAATAATCTTACATGTCGTTGACACATTTCTGGGTGATGCCAAAATGTGTTGGGCACTTGGTTTCCGTTAGCTTTGCTTACCTGCCGGCCAAAAATAAATGGAAGACCGAGTTACGAGGAGCGTGCAAGAGAAAGAGAGAGAGAGAGAGAGAGAAAACAGATATGTAAGTTAAATGCTGCATATTGAAGATTTCTATATATATATATATATATATTGTAGATAATCTGTATATATATACAAGTACATATTGTATTCTCTACGATATGTATCTAAAAACCATAATATGTATATTTATATATATATATATATACGGTTAAAAAAAAAACTGAAAAGCGCAAACATTTTGTGGCAAGCTGCGGCTGCTGCTCTTTTAAGATAAATGCAATTAGTTAACGAATTTCTTTAATATAGAATTTAATGACCCAGAATAGTTGGTTAATTAGTATTTAGTTAGTTATATTATTATTGCCCTCTGATCTGTCTCACCTGGTGTCCGGAACATATGGAGCCATTGGGCACACGCACACGAAACGGACTATGCACGGGACATGAGGTGCGGGGACCCCAGCGGGACGAGGCGGCTGCCTGTTGAAGGGACAGCGCTGAGCTGCAAGGATTGAACAGCGTAGGCGGCGGCGGGCAAGGCGGTGTTGCCATGCTTATCGAGCTAAGACCGCTCATGCTGCGGCAATGTCCACCCGACAGCATGGCGGCATCAGCAGCAGCCGCTGCTGCAGCTGCTGCCGCCGGGCATTGGGGAATACCCTGGCCGCTGCTGCCAACGCCGCTGCCGCTCATGCCGCTGCTGCCACTGCTGCCGCCGCCACCCAATAGGGACATATGCGAGCCACCGGACATCAACGATTGTGATGTTAGCCCATGATGCTGGCACATGCCGACACCTCCGATCGATGTCACGCCTCCTGCCGACCATTGGCCAGCCGATGATGCTGATGCTCCTCCTGCTCCAGCCGCTGCCGCCCCCTGTGTGTCGCCGCCTCCGCCGCCGCCACAGTAGTGATCCACCGTAAAACTGTCTTGGCTACCAGAGCATTGCAATCGATGCGGTGGCGGTGGCGACGATTGACGCGGATAAATGTTGTAGGTTGTCTCACTGGGATTAGCTTCTTTAGCTTTCTGATATGTTGTTGTTGTTGTTGGTGTTGTAGTTGTTGCTGCTGCTTCTGTTGGTGCGGTTGCTGCTGTTGTTACTGCTGTTGATGCTGTTGTTGCTGCTGCTGCTGCTGACGCTGCGATTGATTAGCATTTGTGGCATCTCCTGTGGCCGATATATTTATCTCAGTGTATTATCCTTCTTTATGCCTATTTATCTTTTCTAATCACAGCGTTTGCCATATGATGATGATGATGTTGATGTTGATGATGATGATGTTATGTTAAAGATGATTACAATGATTCAAAAGATGCCTTTTTATTATGGCTAACAACCAACAACAACAACTACAACAACAATTTGATAATAATAATAATAATAATAAACAACAACAACTGTATGAGTATTTGTCCTTTAAGCAGTTTAACCTTAGCTTTAGCTAACAACAACAATCAATGTGAATGTGTCGCTATTTGCTGCTGTTGTTGCTGTTGCTGCTCGTCTCTCGCTTTCGATTCTCGATTTTTGGTTTTTGGTTTTATGTAAATTCTGTTGCTATCACTGTACATTCATTTCATTTAGTTGTAATTTATTAATACTATAAACTTTGCTCCGCTCTGTTCTCTCTCTCTCTCTCTCTCTCTTTCTCTTTCTCTGTTTTGCTTTGTGTTCTGTTCTTTTCTTTTCTGCTTTGTTGTTTGAATTATTGTTTCCTTTTAATTGATTTATGTTTGAGTTTTTTCCTTTTTCTTTGAAACTTTTTCCCGTTGGTCGCTAATGTGAAATTTTCCTTGTTGTCGTGTATTTTCTTTTTATTCTAATTTTAAATGCTTAAGTTTTGGTTTTAAATTTTTATATATTGGCTGCAATTAATGCAATTAACTTTTTCCATCACAATTTGTAATTAAGTTTGTTTTATAAATTTAGTTTTATATTCTTTTTTTTTTTATTTGTTTAGTTGCTATGTGTTTTAACTTTTTACAAGTGTACGAAATTTGTTCACTTCTATTTTTTGTTTTAGTTACGGTTTTTAATTTTTAATTTTAAAATTTTGCATTGATTTCTGATGTGTTTGGTTATTTTTTTTTTCTTTTATTTAAAATTTTGTTTTGTTTTGTATTTTTCAGAATTTTTTATTTTATTTTAGAGCATGCGAGTTCTGCAAAAGAAAATTATTGAAAAGCTCAAAATTTAACAAAATCTATTTTTAGGTTCTCTTTACAAAATTTTGGGATTTAAAATGACTTGGGAGAATATCTACTTTAATTGATAAAAGACTATTTGATTGATCTAAAGGGGGGAAATTTGTGAAAACTCTCAGCACAGGGACAAGATATGTGAGAAGAAACAGGTAAAATAAATAATAGTAATAGAGAAAATGAAAATTCAAAATAATCGTAAGGAGAAAAGTTGAAATTTGTATTAAATTTTAATATGCATATATGTATGAACGTTTAATTTGAAGCTGATGGGAATAAATTTATATTACCCAATCTACATACATATATAGAAACGGCATTCAAATTTTAGTATAATAAAGCTACTAAATTATGAGAAAATTTAATGGGAATACAAATGGGAATTGAAAAGAGACTCACAGTCTCAGTGTCTCACTGCTAGGCAACAATATTCTATGTTAAAACGAAAGGACAAATTTTGTGCTTTTTAGCCATTGAAAGTTTGCCCAAGAGGAAAAATATCTTCTATCACACATTTATAATGCTGTCTCTTTCCCTTTCTCCATCCAGGCAGCAGCCAGCCATCTACTTTTATTTACCAACTTCTGTTTTTAATTAAACTGGCTGCCTAGACAACTAAAAATGTTGTTTTATGCCCCTAAAAGATAAAAAAGAAGCGAAAAACGAAAAAAAGAAGATACAAAAACACAACAACAACAACAACAAACGAATTCAGAGCTACCCAAGGGAATAGCTTTATCTAAACGGTTCCCAAAGACAAACAAGAAAAAACACACACACACACACACACACACACCAAAAGCAAAACGAAAACGAATAAAATGAACAAGACTTTAAAGAAGGAGAGAATATAATATGCGCTAATAATAAAGGGACCAGCAGAATGGGCAGGTTCGAGAAACCAGAATGGAGGCACAGCTGATACCCGTATTAGGTTAAAGACTCTAGACCCCATTTGCTATTCACCGATTCCCTGGCGACTGTCATAACCGCAATTCTAGACTATTTATGCTAAATAGTTTTTGCTGAATTTTACACTGACTGACTAAGAATAGGAAACGTTTTCCACCGTATTATTGTTACAGCGACTACATACTACTACTACTACTACTACTACTACTATACTGCCATCGAATTAAATTAAAATGAAATTGTGAATGCTTAAATAATATTCGCATAATAAAAGGGCCAAGGCGCTGAAATGTTTGCGTCTGCAGCTTCCGTTGCCGCACTTTCGGAATGCTAATGTGGATTATCCTCCCCTGCCCCACACCCATGACGTGCACCGAACCGCTTGCTGTCCATAATTGAATGAGAACGTGCCAAGCTCTTGACTTTGGCGCCCAGTGGGTGGCGGTGCGGAAACCAAGCATAGTATCCAGAAAGGAAGGAAGGAAGGAAGGAAAAGGCATGCGCCTAAAGAGAAACCCACAGAAGAAACTTTGCAACGGAACATACGCGAACAAAATAACCAAATTCAATTCATAAAAGATTCAAAAACCAACAACATCCAAAAAAGAAAAATACACACACACAAACACACATACACATACAAAAAACAAAAAGGAAAAAGAGAATTCCCGAAAAAAAAACCGTATGGAGGGAAACGAAAAAAAAAACGAAACTGGAAAAGTGAAAAAGAAACAGAGAATCCAAAGAGAGAAAAGAAATAAGCTGAGGTGAGTTTGTGGGTGGGTAAAGTCTATCATCAAGGACCACTCTCTCTCTCTTTCTCACTCTACCTTTATGAGTGTGTGTGTGTGTTTGTGTCTGTGTATATGCGAACGGTTATTGCACTTGGAATGAGGCAAAGTAAATGAAACCAAACAAATTTTTGTGTATTTGTGTACTAACGCAGCTTTTCTCTACAGTGGGCCAGATGTGTAAATTACTTGCTGATAAATAGAAGAAAAAATTGTTTTCCAATCTCAAATCAAGCAAAGAAGATTTTTGTTTATAATTAATATGTAGTTGTAAACATTTAAAGTAAGAAGAAAAATAATAAAAACTCGTATAAGTGATAAACTTAATAAAAGTAAAGTTCCCAAATTATATGTTTTGATTTATGAGCGAATTTAATTTTCGTCTTAACTTTGCCCAGCGTGCATGCCCACACACACACACGCACACACAACACACACTTATTTTTGATAAGGCAGACGGAAATGGCAATAGAATTGAAGATGGAAAGTTAAGGGGTAGGCGGCAGCTTCTCCTGATGCTTCTCTTACTACGATTGCCACTGTGCTGAGTGCTGAAGCAGTGAAGTGAACCAAAGTTCAGTTGTTGGGGAATTCTACATCAGAGGAGTGGTGGTGGGAAGGGGAGGGAGAAGTGTGGGTGGTGATGGTGGTGTTTGTTTTAGGTGGGGGTGTTGCTGGTGGTAGTATGTAGTAGGGACGGTGACGGTGATGTGTATAGGTATGGCTATGGTTGTGGGTATTGTTGGGGTGGTGTGTTGGGTGTTGGGTGTCGGTTTTGTGAGAAGGATTGGCCAGGTGTCAGTTGCAAGTTGGTTGGTTTGCCTGCTTATACTTACTGCAATGAAAAGTTGTTGTTATTGTTGCTGTTATTCTTCTTGAGTTTTTGTTTTCCTTTTTTGTTTTGGAATTTTAATTTAATTTAATTTAATACTGCTTGTTTTTGTGTTTTCTTTATTATATTTTTTTGAATGTTTGTTGATGCTGCTGCTGTTGTTGTTGTTGTTGTGCGTTTTTATTATTTTATTTTATTTTAACTCGTTGTGTTATTGCTGATGTAAATTTGTTAGCTCTTATTTTTACCATCCAATAATCCGATTACAAAAAGTAATCTCTTCTTTTCAAGCACGTTAAGGGATGCTTACACTTGCTATACATAGGTAAAAGAATCAGAGATTTAGAAACTAGTTGTTCATTTTCATTTGATTTGCACATTAAACACATGGATAAGCACACGCACACGCACACGCATACGCATACACATGTACACCTCGTACATACATATACATCATACATACAATACATGTAAATAAATGGTGTGAGAATAAACACACATGAAGAACGTTAGAAATCAGATTAATTTAATTCAATTCAATTTATGTGTGCGCGCGGCGTTTGGTTTCGTTTCCTTCAGTTTAGTTCAGTTCAGTTTTGTTCTTGCGGTTCTCGTTTTTGCGAAATCATTGATAATAATTTTTGGCAAATCGATTTGGAAGTGCGGTTATATTGCTCTCATCCCCACCCATCAACTTTTACCGCACTCTCACCCTCTCTCATCCATCCAGTGGTTGTTGCTTCGCACGAAGGCGATGACGAGGACACAATTGTGAGAGCATCTCACTGCTCTCGTGTTTCATCACGAGCAACTCAGCGCAACTCCCACACATACACACACAGAAATACAGTTTCGGGTGATGGGATGATGAAGAGGCAGCTGACTATGCGAGGGAAGATGAGAAGCTAGCTGACCGAACGGAACGAAACAGAACATAGTAAAACAGAACAGGACAGAACACAACAGAACAGAACAGAACTGAACTAAACTGCTCCTCTGCTCATCGCATAGTATGCAAAAACAAAAAACAAAAAAAAAAAGAATGACAAGAAAGAAGAAAACGGATTCAATGGCATGAAAAGAAGGAAGAAAAAAAAACCAAACGACCACGCACTGTTTATCTATATGTATGTATTGTAAGTATGTCCTGCGTCTGCCTCTGTGTGCGTGTGTGTGTGTGTGGCATGTTTTTTCGCGTGCAAAAATCAATTTGAATTCTTGTTTCTCCTTGGAGTTCTACAGAATTTTGAAACGAGCGAGGAAAAAATTTCACAGCGTTCAAGCTGTTAAGTAACTTTTTAATTTGGTTTGAAAAACTTTGAGTCGTGGCATTTGCTTCATAAATTAAAAAGTTTCCTTTTTAGCTTGTTTCTCTCTCTGTCTTGTCTTTTCTTTTATTTTATTTTATATTATATTTTGTTCATTTCTTTCAGTTTGCTTGTTGTACATTAGTTTTTCCTCTTGGGTTCACTTTTTTTATCTCATTTTTTTGTCTTTATATTTTTTCGTTTTTCTTTTTTTTTTTTTGCTTTTGCATTAGCTGTGCCGTATGGCAAACAGCGAGGACGAGTACGAGGACGAGGCCGAGGACGTGTGCTACACTCACTTTAATATGTGTTTGTATATGTGTGTATGTATGTGTGTGTGTATGTGTGTGTTAGTGTAAGTATGTCTGTCTGTGTTTGTGTGCAGCAGCCGTCGTCAATGTGTGTTAAGCGCTGTCCGTGCTCTACTATGAGCTGAACTAGTAAGTTCCTCTTGCTACTACTGCTGCTGCTGCTGCTGCTGCTACTGTGTACCCGTCCTTTCCAGGCAAGGGTTCGCGTTATACTGCCACAGTCCCAGCCAGCAAGGTGCACAATTATAGACTGAAATCCTCAGTTATCAGCGACAGTCAGCAAAAGTCTGTTAGCTCGCCAGCTTTTGGGTCCCTCACTTTCTCTCTCTCTCTCTCTCTCTGTCTCTCTCTTTCAGCTGAATGCAGCAGCGGCAGCGACAGCGGCAACTGAAATCATTTTCACCTAGCAATCAATTTCCGGTGCAGATGGTTGAAGATGTGTCCACATTCTTGAATTTAAATAACATTAGTGCAAGCGAGATGACTAGATAGATAACTGTGGGTGGCTTACTGACTGGTTGGCTGCTGAATCTGTGCTAGGATGCTGCTCGGATGCTGTATCTGGGCATGCGCAGGCTCCAAAATACATTTCTCACTCATTGCCAATTGCTGTAAGCATCGCAGTTGACGCGTTCGCAGCGCCAGCGTCAGCTTTAGCAGCATCAACAGCAGCAGCAGCAACAGCAACAGCAACAGCAGCAGCAGCAGTAAGTAACGTGAAGAGCGTGCAAATATTCGTAATTTATGGCGCAACGTCTACGCCACGTAGTCGTTAACCCAATCATAGCCAAATGCTGGCGTCATCATGATGATCATAGCCACGATGCAGATGCAAGCCAAACTAGGTGGACAGACACACACACTTACACATACACACATATGTATGTAACCGAAATTAGAGCCTAGTTAGGCTCAACATGGTCAATTATTTACCCACCAGATGCGGGCGAAGCAAAAAAGGATTCATTGCCAAAAGGAAGAAAAAAAGAAAGAAGGTGGAAACCGCAACCTAATTACACCACCCGTCCATTGGGGTTAAGCAAACATAACCAACTGGGCCGAATCCTCTCAGCAACACAATTTCCTTCTATTCTGATGAGTTATGAATCTGTGGCTAAGGCATAGCAAATATTTATGGAATACTTATGAGATGTTATAGCAAAAGCAAAGGCAAGGAATATTGTAAAAGGGAAAATAATAACGAATGCCAGGAAGATGTAGATGTAGATGGGACGGGTGAAGGGGTAGGGAATGATGACAATCGATTGATTCGCAAGGACACAAAACACCGCCAAGTTTAATAGGCAACATATAAGAGTTCTCTCTGTAATTAATGCACAATAATAAATGCCTATAGCCTTTGCCATTCTTCAGGTCATTTGTCAAGTGAATTCGAATACATTTAATCGAAGGATTCACACACTTCATGCAGTGTAGGTCAAGGCCCAAAACACATGTAATAGCACATCGGCATCATCAGGCTATAAACTATTAACATGATGGCCATCGCCAGCGTTTTGTACAAACAAGCATATATGTATGATAGAGAGATTGAGAGAGAGAAAGAAAGAGAGCGAGACAAAATAGAGGGAAAGAAACAAGAAAACAGACAGCGAGGGAAAGAGACAGAGTGTCAGCAATTTGGCACGAATTTGTCATTTCATCGAAGTGGCAACAAATTCTGCTGCAACAACAATGAGATGGCAATGGCGATGGCAATGATGATGATGATGATGATGATTATGATGATGATAATGACGATGACAATGAGACGATGATGGCAGTTAGCAGCCAACAGAGCAACTGCAACTAAACTGCCTCTGTTCGAGACAAATTCCGACATTTATGTGTGGCAGCGGCCAGAAGAGTAACCTTAATGTGTCACTGGGTTGAGACCATCGGATACGGGTACGAGGTTACGGGGCAATGGGCGAATGGAAATGGGAATGGCATAGTAAAGCATGGTAAACTGGATCTGTTGTCCGTATTCCTATACTTCAGGTAGGCAGGCAGGCAGGTTACTTGCTTGTTTGCCTCCTCGTTGACACGTTTAGTTGTCGGCTAACACACACACACACAAACATACGCACATACACACATCCGTGAGTACTTTTAGCAAATCACAAACTAGTCAAAGGTAAAACGAGCATTGTAATAATGCTGATGGCTTGCCAAGTGAACGAGCCAAAACCGAAACGAAATAAAAACAAAAAAAAGAAGGAAAGAACAGTGGGGACCAAACAAAAGTGTGACCAAAATAAATGCAAATTCGCTTTGGCAATTTCGTAAATTGATTTTGGCATTACAATTGGCCAGCAACATTGAACGGTATAATGTCTACAAATAGACACAGCTGGACAACTATAGTAAGGAACGGACGGACGGACGGGCAGACGGTCGAGCGGGTGACTAAAATAAAGATTCCATCGTAACGGTATATGTACGTGCAAACAATAAAAATCGGGCATTCCCCAAATGAAAGGCAATCATTTGGAAGCACAATAGCATCATAAAGTAACACTTGCAAAAATAATATAGTACTAAGATAATAATTTAGATTGTTATATCTTAAGTCTATAATAAGTTTACAGAACATTTAGTAACTAAATTTGGTAGAAATTACACCGTCATTATATACATAAATGATCCATAGAAATATACATACATATTCACATATTAACTATAATTTGAAAAGAAATTCTCTGGATATACTATAAAGAAAGATGTTCCTTTAACATCAAGTTAATTAACTCATTCATAGAAATCTCTTGCCCTGTTTCATTTTATTTTTCAATCAGATTTTAATCTTAAAACAATTAATTTCTGTTTTTAGTGCTTTCAATATGTTTTATTAATTAAACAAACATAATAAAAATAATAGTCCTTATTAAAAGGAAATCTTGATAAGCAAACCGCAACTTCAAAGTGAAAATTACACAAATAACTAGCAAGGAAAAGTTTTGTTTTTACCTCCTCCCAACAATTGGAACTTGGAACTTTTGCAGACATCATATCATATAAAGCAAAAGTGTGTATGTTTAAGCATTGCTAGTGCACACTGTACTATATCCTAACATCTGTCAGCCAGCAGCAGGAGTCAGTACTCTACTCTTGCCACAAACTTCCACAAATGTTGGCCGCAACTTTCTAGCCACAACCCACTTAATCTACGGCATAACACTTAATCCCATATAGTTCAGCGACTTGGATAACTAGTTGGTATTTATATTTGCGCTCAACTAATCATTTACCTGGTGATGCAAATTGTTGTAGTAGCGTGTTATGTATGCGGGTAAAAGTTCGGCAGTCTCTAGGCCAATCCACTGAAAGACACTTAGCTGTGATGGTGATGGAGTTGATGATGTTGCTGGTGTTGTTGTTGTTGTTGTTGATGTTGCTGTTGCTGTTGCCGTTGTTCCAGTTGTTGTTACCGTTATGGTGGTCGTTGTTGATGTCACATCGCAGCAGCAACAGCAACAACAACAAAATTCTTCCTCCATATCGGCAGTGGTTGCCATTAAAAACTTGTATGCTAATTGGATGCCTTTTGTCGATTTATATTTTATTTATATTTTTTTTTTGTTGTTATTTGGTCCTCCTCTCTCTCTTTATATTTATAATGAACTTAATGTTGTTGGTGTTGGCGGTGTCGTTTTTCTTGATGCTGTTCCTGTTGTCCGTGTTGTCGACGATGTTGCTGTGGTTGCTGTTGTTGCTGCTGTTGCTGCTGCTGCTCCTGTGCTGCTAGTGGGGCACATTTGAATTTAAATTGAGTTATAGGCACACCAAGTCGTGAACGGGGAATTTTTTTGTGCTGCCAATTTATGAGCAGCGCCACCGCGCGACCCCAACGCCAGGGAGCAACATCGTCAATGGTGGCAACAGCGGCAACATTTGCCATTTTGTCAATTGCTCCCATGTGAGTTTCGACAGCAAACACGTGGCTGACAGGCCGCTGTTTTGCTTGCGGAGGTTTTACTGCGAAAATTCACGCGTAATTGGCACACTGACACGACACTATACACTCCAGAGACAACTCTTGGCTTTCACGTCTGTGTCCGTATCCGTGTCCGCGTTCGCGTCCTGTTAATTGGGTCAAGCGAGTGGAGAACGGTAGTAAGCCACTTGAGAAATAGACTCAGCTCACCCCAACTCAACTCAACTCTCGACTTAACTCAACTCAACTCTTGACTTTACACTACTTTATTTTTTTTTACTCTATTTTACTTGGTTTGATAAAGGTTTCGAGAGACTCCTACACCTTTAAAATGCTTTGTTAATCCCTTGGGATGGGTGGCGTATTTTTTTTCTTTTTTTTTTTGGTCGTTCGCGGTGCTTCGCTTGTTAGCCGCCTTTTTCACACATGACTTGCCAAGTGTCAAATAAATCTAATGCGAGCCTACGATGCTGTTGTCGTTCCCTCGCGGCGGCTGCGCCGCAAACTAAACTGAGAACTCTGTTCGCGCTTGTTTTTTTCATTCTATTTTTTTCTTTATTTTTTTTTGTGTTTAAGTCAATCACGAATGCTCCGTTGTTGCTTTCGCCCCACATTTACCGTGCACAAATACACATACACACATAAGCAGAGAAATATAGGAAGGACTACTGCCTGCAGTGGCATTCCCATCATGTTCATCGACTGCGCTCGCTGCACTTTTGCAGAGACAGAGAGCAAAAACCAACAGCAATGACAGCAACAGCAATAGCAGCAGCAGCAGAGGCAACAACAACAGCACTGCTGCAATAGCAATGGCAACGACAGCAGAAATAGTAGCAGATGCTTTGCAGCGGATGCTTGGACTGCGGTTCAGAGGAATTTTCATTGTTGTATTTGTTTTTGTAGCTGTTGCTACTACTACAACTAGTGCTACTGCTGCTGCTGCTGCTGCTGCTGCTGATGATGATGATTATGATGATGATGATGATGATGGTGTTATTGCAGCCCTGGTTGGACGCCCCAACCCTCATATCCACAACTCCTGTACTGCCTGCTGCTTCTGTGTGCCAACGTCTGTGTATATAGCATTAACACATTCGTTCATCACTTTACTGGGCCTGCGTTTTTCTGCAGTTGTTCATATTTTCTCCATCATTTTTCCTTTTCATTTTATTTTTTTGAATTTTGTTTTTTCTTTCCATGAATTTATGAAAATGAGTTGAGCCGAGCAGCTCAGCTTGCGTCACACATTCACAAAGCAACGGACAGACAGTTGGACAGACACAGTCCGAAAAAATATAAGAAGAAAAAGCAAATAAAAGAGGAACAGCAGTAGCAGTGGCAGCAGTAGCAGCAACATCAGCAGCAGTAGCACAACAGCACAGCCCCAACCCCAGAAACAAAAAAAAAAAAAAAAAAGAAAAAAAGTGTAGTCTGTTTCAAGGAGCAATTAACGACAGTGGATGGCACAGAGTTATGGCATTGCGTTCATATCGCACACAGCCAGTCCCCGGCCAGAGCCAGCCAAGTGAGAGGTATAGAAAAAGTATTTCTCTTTTCTTTTTTTTTTGTTGTAATACTCTTATAGAGGCGCACGGGTATGTTACTTATATTAAGTAGTGGGTGATATAGAAGCAGGTACAAATTACTATATTAATGATACTTATTTAATTATAAATAGTTTGTACTTCGAAATAAGACATCATGTTGTTAAAAGATGGAGTTATTGATATTTTTCATTTTGATATAATTGATTAAGTTGTTAGGAATCCATTATTAATATATTGCTAATTATTGCAAATCAATTTAGATAATTAGATTTATATAATATGGGAACACAGAATATTTAAAACCCTAAATTTAATTCCAAATTAAGGATCGCAGAATAATATATAACATTATAACAATATAAGGTTGTATATAGAATGGAATGATATGATGGTCTATGGTATAATAGTCCATTATAACAATATAGGGTTGCATATATAATAATATATGTATATGAATACAAATTATGTTGTATTCAAAATAAAAATTAATTATAGTTGTAAGGATATTTAAAAATTCGACTAAGTAAAAATGTAATAGAATAATATTCCTTTATTTTTCTTTACTATCGTTTAATGTTTTTATGCCCCTTCACTGCCTGTGCCTGTGTTGGACTCTGTTGCAAATGTATGGGCATATGCCCGACAACGACGGCACTTGAGTTTTGTAGCATACTTTTCTGCGCAAAAAGCCTTCAGGGAGGGCCACAGGCGCGGATGTTGTTTTTGTTGGTATTGTAGTTGCTGACGTTATTTTTGTTGTATTGTTTTTGTTATTGCTGTTACCCAACGTCCAAATTTCATTTTGGATTTATTCTGATTAAATTGTTTGTATTTTGGTTGCATTAGCATCATATATTGTATATACATACATATATAAACATACACTATATATTTGGATTTGTGTCTCTGTTTGAGTAAAGGCTTAGTGGACTGTCTGCGCCTTTGGAGCGCTGTGGTTGTGTGTTCCGACTGATGTGGAATGGAATGAAAGTGGAGTACATGATTCTACTTGTTTGTCAGCACTAAATACATTTCAAATTTGTTTAAGCTTATACTGAAAGGAAGGACCACAGATTGATATGACCACAAAGCGCACTGGTCAGACCCATAAGGGTGGTAGGAGGGGTGGTGGTAAATTGACGCAACAATGCAGATTATTACAAGCTTATGCTCTTCCCCCAGCTTGCCACAAAATAAAGCAAAATAAGAGTAAATAAACTGTGCAAGAGCACTACTCACCTGCATATGGGGAGCGGCAAGTAACAGCATCAGTTCATCCTTGGCATACTTATTGCCTACATTGGCGCCCACAGCCGATAGTAGCTCTAGGACATCACGACTACGTGCCACAGCCTCAGCACTGGGTGCACGGCCATTGCTCGTGATGACTGTTGAGCCAATGCGATCGAAGAGTTGCAGAAATTGATGTAGTCGACCATCTCGGAGCATATCACGCAACACATCTGCATCCACATGCGCATCTTGCAGGGAATAAATATCATCCAGACAATCAAGAATACGTTGCACTGCCTCAATGCCGGCCTCCTCGTCGGCCCATTCATCCGGTACACCAGAAATGGGCACTGAAAAGTTAAATTATCTCATAAATTGTTTGTTAATTGTAATTAATTATTTTACTCACTATCGGCTGCATCGGAGGCATAGAGTGGATCCATATTTGTGCCACCAGCTATTGCTTGGACAGCACCTTTCAGCTTACGCCGGGCATTATAACGTTTCAATTCCTCAACGGTATCAGCCAGATGTGTACGCTGTAATTTGTCTCGATCACGTATCCACGGATGTTCCAGCACCTCGGTTATGGAAAGTCTGTGATGTGGATTAGCTGCAAGCATTTTCATGACTAGATCCTTGGCATTCGCTGAAATGGATTTCCATTCTGGTGCCTCAAACTAAATTAAATAGACAAAATAATATTGTATTAAATCTCTCTCTTACAATATATATAGAAAAGTCGATTCAACTTACCGATAGCCTGCCACGTGCAATCGACTGTTGCAATCTCACACCGGAGCCGAGAAATGGCAATCGTCCGGAGAGGAGAACATGTAACATGACTCCAGCACCCCAGACATCGCAACCTTTGCCATACAGTCGCCTAGTGACCACTTCCGGCGCCATATAATGCGGACAACCCACACGCCCATGTGTTTCTATGGTTTCTCGCGTTCCTGGCAATTGTATAGCCGAACCGAAGCCACCCAATTTCACTGGCGCCGAGTTATCAACAGTGGCCAATAGAGCACAAGCGGGTCGAACATCTCTATGAAGGATGTCGTTCTCATGACAATAACGTAATGCTTCCAATATCTGTCGCATATAATGGCTGCAATGAATTGAGAAATGTTAATTAATTAATATAATCAGAAATGAATGGGGAATGTAAACGAAGCCTTTAGAGATTCTTTAATAGAATCTCACATTGAAATATCGTTGAATTAAACAAACAAAACAAAAAATATATATGTATATAGAAAACCATCCATTCAGTCAGACAAAATAATGGCAACAGCTGGCATTGATTAATCAAGCAATTTCAATTCAGTGAGAGAAACTTCAAAAGCTTATTGAAATTTTACAATTTTGAATGAAATTGAAAACAATTTTATCTTTTAAATGTTTACCACAAGAAAAATAAGTTTTAAATTAAAGGATTTTAATCACTAAGATATAGATGAATGATTCATTTATAGAACAAAATGATTCAAGAATTGAAGCATTAAAGTTGAGTTTATAAGAGACTTACAAAAATCTACTCAATTTATTTATTTATTTTTTGTCGATAAATGGTTGACCTTTCTCTAATGATCAAAATAATACAATTTCAATTTCAGTAAACTTTAATTGTATTCAATTGCATTATCCGATATTCAATTTATTTCTATTGCTAAGCAAATGCAAAGCTATACTTTGGGGATCTCATTCATTTTGGATGATGGAGGGAGGTTAGTAACTCACCAAGCCACAGCCTCGCTGTAGACAAAGCCAGCAACGGCGCGTCGCACAACCTCGAAGCATAAGTCGGAACCTTCCATGCTGGATGTGTGTTTGTGTGTATGGAAAGGAAAAGGGAAAAGTTTAAGTGGCCTAAATACATACAATATGTGAATGGAATACGCGTGTTACTTACAATTCGAATACCATGTAGAGCATGCCCTCTGAGCTGTAGGTTTCCAGCAGCTCGACAATGTGCGGATGCTTTAGCATGTGACATATTGTGGCTTCGCGTTTTAGATCTGTAATGTTATAGCAATTAGTTGACATTAAATGGTAAAGAGAAGCAGTTCTATGGCCGCAGTAATGGCGCCGCAGTATTCCGACCGGCAGACCGACAGAACGAGAGACAACCACTCAACCGACACCAGATGCCAGGCATCTCTAATGGACTTAGAGTTGACTTATGTGCCTGCCATGTATCATTTAGTCAATGCTTCAACTTCGGACGCCCTTGCACTTGAGCAATTTCTTTTTAATTGCTAAGATTTTGGGGCGGTCTTGGTAGGGTGCCCCTGGGAGTAGGAAGCATTGTGGGTAGATTTGTCGGATGTGAGTGCGGCGTGGGTGTGGGTATGGGTATGGGTATGGGTAGTCAGTAGTCTTGAGTCACACGTGCTACTTATGGGCCCTTTCATACTGTTGCCATTGTTCCTGCACAATTAGTAGCCACATAATTTTGAATAATTGAGCAGCTTAATTATAATTTATTCACACAAATAGGCTTGTGTTTCAGTCGAACAAGGTCGAGGTCGTCAACAGAACTTACCCGCTGTGCTCAGTCCTGGACTCGCTGTGAACTTGGCCACATCAACGATTTTGACAGCAAACTGCTGATTGGACTCCCTGTGTATGCAACGCCTTACTATAGAGAATGGTCCCCTGTGAGAATGGACAAAAATTCATAGAATCGATTAGTAAAAGTTTATCACAATCATGTTTAGAGACTTGACCCAAACTTTAGTTATGTTAATAATATTTCTAGATAAATATTATTAAATAATTCAATACAGAAACTATCATAACAAGTCACTAGCTAAATGATAAGATTCTTTTATTTTTTATTTATATTTTTTTTTTTTTCATGGCGAGCGTAACATAACAAAAATTTAATAATGCAAAAGTCGACATGAAGAAGTTTTTCTGGCCAACTTTTCTTTCCTCTTCAACTCGCCCAAGTTTTGCGTTTCAAATTTTTGGCCGGACTCTGGGACCCCATTGTCGACAGATGATTTAGTGCGTTTTGTAGAGCCAAAAGACATAATGAGATGTGAACGTGAACATTGTTGTGAAAGTGGTTGTGGGTGTTGCTGTTGGTGTTGGTGTGGGTGTTAGTGTTGGTGTAGGAAATGTGGCCGGCCACCTAAAGACCATCACCCACTTAAAAAGGAACTTACTTGCCAATGACCTCGCAGAGCTCGTAAACATCGTCAAAGAGAATTTCGTCTTCGGTCATTTTGAATAATTGATGAATTGATGCTTGGGCTCAATTGCTTTTTAGAATATTGATGGGCTGTTTCTCCCCTCTCAAAATAAATAAATACAAAAAAAAAAACCGTAACAACAAAAGAAGAGGAGAACACAAGCACACACAGAGGCTACAACAACAGCTGGCGTCCAAAAACTCCAAAAACTTTTCTGTTCTGCTGGCCGGTGTGTTAGAAGGAGGGGAATGTTGTTGTTGTTGCTCTTCTTCCTCTTATTGTTGTTGTTATTGCTGTTGTTGCTTCGTTGTTGTTGTTGCTGATTGCGTTGTTGCTGTTGTTAAAGATTCATTTCGTCACATGTAACTGAAAAATGACACAGAAATGTTTTTAATGTAATAACGGAAATGAGAATGGGCATTCATTATTAGGCACTCTATATTTCTCTTTCCCTATCATTTACTCTCTCTCTCTCTCTCTCTCTCTCTCACACACACACACTTTCTCTCTATCTCTGTCAGTCTGCCACCGTTTTCATCTTCATCTGTGGCCTGGCTGGCTAATGCAGATATGTCAATCACAGGAGGTAAATTCCTAGCAAAAAAAAAAAAACGACAACAACAACACAACCCAAATCAATTACAGGCCACAAAATGCTTCAAAATATTTGGAAAATTTCATCAATCGCTTTGATTGCTCTCCTTCACTCTACGCTACTTTACTGTGCTTCACTCTGCTCTTGGTTTTTGCCGGAAGGAAGTCTCACTGTCATTTTGGCTGAACAACGATTTGAATTTTCTAACGGAAATGATTTGGGTGTGCGGTTGGTTGTGTGTGTCCCTTAAACAAAATGAACATGTGAGAGAAAGAGGGTCCATATCTATTTCAATGAGTTTAGAGATGTATATCAACAAAAGGTGTAAATTATTATTTCACTGATTGACCGACTGACTGACTGACTGACTGACAGACTGTATGAATGAATGACTGTTTGGATAGTTGAAGAAACTTGCCTTTATCTTGGCCAGAGACATCCTTTACTACCATTATTATGACTTTTTGGGCCAAACAAAAAGCACACTTGAACACAAACATACACACATATAGAGTCAAAAAGTTTGTTTCCCCTTCTCACCACCCACGGTTCGGAGAGCCAGAGAGCGAATGAACGAACGAACGAGAGAAGGACTGGGCCAGTGACAGGAAGAGAGCGCAGGCGCAAAGCGGAATCCATGTAAAATTCCAATTGTAAGCGTAAAAAATAAGCTAGGTTAAAATAGCTCGGGCTCTGGGAGTACTAGCTGTGCCCGGGTTGCATGAATATTTAAATATGCAACAATTTACGATGCACAGTTTATACACACACACACGCACACATACACACACAGAAAGATACACAAATACATTGGACAGGACGCATACTGGCGCATGCACAGGATTCAATCCGTTGGCAAAAAGGACATACAGAGTCATATTTAATGCAAAGCTGCGCATTGGGCGCGGTGTATGGGCGAGGGCGAAGCTCTAGCGAAGGTTTTACCTTGCTCGTGTGCCGCTGTTGTAAAATGCCTTGACACTTTCAAACTATGCGACCTTACCACACTCACATGCACACACACTTACTCACTTTAAGTCTCACACACACACGCACACACACACACATACATATGCACAAGAATTTGCTCCTTTCATGCCAGAACAGCTTTACAAGATTCACTTGTCGCGACGACAAGTGCCACCGCCTCACAATTAGAAAATTGATTCTTTGTCTAGTATTTTTACAAAGGATTTGCATTGCAGCCAGAGAGACAGAGGCCCTCCTTCCCTCCCTACCGGGATGACAAACATTCTCCACCACCCACTCGTATCACACCCGCACAAATTTTCGTACAATTTTTTTTTGTTGTACAAACCCCATAGAAATTTTTTTACAGTCAGAGTTAAGGCATTTTCTCTGGCTGAATTGTTGCCTAAAATGGATCACGCGATTCTTGGCTTCAACACATTTATTCTACATTTGATTTATAAAATTTTATATCAATTATTTAGCTTATTTTTAACATAAAACAAACACGGCCGTGTCGAGCTGATTGGCGAAGAACTGGTTGCAACTGAACTGGTTCAGTGCAAAATGAACTAGTGCTCTCTCTCAGGGCTGGAACGATGAATTTTAGGGGATGAGCTGGTATCAGTTGAATTAAGAATCTAACTAAATCTATGATTTCAATGTTATTCTAAAGAAATCACATAGCACAACTTTCGCCAACTGACTTATAGCCTATGTTTAAATAACCGAGTACAAGCATCGAATTCAATAAAATCATAGCTAGTTCACAAGGCTGCTAGGTTCATGACGCATCAGCTGTAAACTCGAATCACGAAACTAGTTCTTAAAAAAATACTAAATAAAAGTTAGTATTTTATTAATATTATATGTAAAGTTGTTGTCTGCGCGGTTCTTTTAAATTTCGCGCGCTATTAGGAAAGTAATTAATTTTTTGTAAAAGAAATAACCTTTCAGATTAAATTGGAATAATAAAGATGTAGAGTTTGCGAATACTAAAATCTGTTTTATATATAGCCATTATTAACTATAAGTTTTAAGCTATGGCTAGCCTTTTCGAGCTACTTATTAAGATAAATTAATTATTTGGTAGACTCTTATGAACATTTTAAGTACAACAATCATTATTTTAAATCGACTTTGGTCATTTTTGAAATATATTGTTAAATATTACTTGAAAGTATGATTCTCTTTAAGATTATTGAGTTCCCTCTTTTATGTTAGTGTTATGCAAACTTGGTTTTGTGTCAATTTTTGTTAATTTTATTCAAAGCCTTTGTCAATGTCATTCAACTGCTAGCTAATGCATTCTCCCATGTTTCCGTAGAACCGTTGGGCATTCTCTTCTATTACTATTACTATTATTATTACCATATGGATATGGCATTTGATAAACCCATTAGAATAAATTAAGATTTCAACATTAATATGCCAGTCACAAGCACTCTCCGAAACCCACACACACAATAGGTGCGTAATCTTTAAATCAACTGGTCCCTACTGAAGTCTTGACGTCCCGGGACCTTAACTCAACCCCCAAACCAAAAACCAAAACTCAAACGTAAACATCATCAATTACACAAACATCGAACAACAACAACAACAACATCTACAACAATAGCAACAACAATGAGAAAGACAAAAACCGTAGGTCGTCTCATTGCATTTGGTTGACAAAAGAAGGAACACTGGTTAAGGAAAACAGGCAAAAGAAAAAGGCTCAGGTGAAATCAAAATCAAATTCAACGCCAGCGACTCGTTCCCATAGCCTTAAGCAATCCCAATCTCAGTTCCAATACCTTGTCGCCGTCGTCGTAGCCCATCATTTGGACTTGCGACTGTCGCACTTAATGCGTGTGGATGGACATGAATGTGTAGGATTCGAATTGACATTATAAAAACTGGTTTTTTTTTGCTGCTGCCAATATATATATATTTATATGTGTATACATATATATATTGCCGGTTACGCGTCCTACGCGACGTTGCCGTCGCCTGTTGCTGCTGTCGTCGCCGTGCCCAGCGTCATGTACCTGCCTACTTGATTTGGTTTTTGGTTGTTGTTATTGTTGTTGTTCCTATATCTAGGATATTACCTGTGCATCTATGTTTGTATATGTCTGTGAAAAATCATCTTAAATCCGCTGACATTAAACTGATGCAATAATAACAAAAGATATTGTAAACATATTACAAAAAGATTCAAGATTTATCTTTCAATCCCCTGCCAAAATTGAAAGATATGGATTGATATTTCTTGTGAGTAAGATTAAAGTAACGGTGAAACCGGAAAATTGATTTTTTAATTTGAATTTAAAAATGATTTTCAATAAAATTGATTTTCTATGCCCCCACATTTATTCCCATGCCCAGTTGGATCTGTTTCATTATGTCTAACAATCCAACTGGAAGATTTCTATTTTAAAATTCCAAAAAAAAGCGACCCTGGAAATAAAAGGTAATAAATTAATGGAGATTTCCTATCTTTATTTTTATTGGGGTTTTCCTTTTAAGGTTTTCTAATAGTTTCAAATAACAAAGTAAGACTTAAGAAATGCATAAATTACACTTTAAAAAAATGTATATATATATAAAGTAAACAAAGCGCTTTTAAATACATAGATTCTTAACTAAAAGTTACATAAAAGAGTTTGGTTGTAGAATTTTCATTGAAATAAAGTCAATTGTATATTTATATTAAATAGATAAATCTGAATAAGAAACCAACTTCTAAATACTATAATATATGTATATAACAATTTAAACAAAATTATCATAAATAGGTCAGTTATACCGGAAATGGACTAAGAAAGAGTTCATTTGAATTAAAAAGAGATTAATATAAAATTAACACAGAATAGAAAATCTATATATATAGTTAGTATATTTATATATATATATCTAACTGAAGTGTGGAACTAAAAGTTAATCTATACAATAGGGCAGCTGTACTTGAATCGTTTTGCTGTCTCCTCATCATTGTAGACACTTCAAATACAGCCTTCCCCTTACGCCCTCGTCTGGACAACCAATCCCAAACCTATCCCTGTGCCATGTTATGCCATATTCTTTGTTAATGTAGTCAAATTACATTGCCTGGAAATGCATCTCCATTCGAATACACATATTCATTTACCCATAGGTCGTCGGTCCAGGCCATAACATTGCCGGTGACTTTGCCACTGGCCCTGGCCCAGGTCCATATGGCAACATCAGCAGCAGCAGCAGCGTCATCGGCAGCAGCAGCAGCAGCAGCAATTAACTTAAAATGTCATTAACCAGCCATTGTAGGTGAGAGGCGCAGACGCAGACAGAGACAGAGACTGAGAGACTGAGAACTGAGACTGACATATGACAGGCACATCAAGCAAGGAGACAGAGCAGGCCAAACTCAAACTGAAAACTGAACTACAGAAAAACAAAACCAGCCCAACCCGCTTCAGCATCACTAAAAAAGAACGCCCTCGCTGGCGATCCGCTGGCCTGCCACTACCACTAACCCTACTCCTATCCCAATCCCTCCCTCACTCTCTCTCTTTCTGTCCCTCTCTCTATATGTATATATGTATATGTATATTATATTCCTTGACGTTCTTCCACCTTGGCATTAAACGCTTGATTAAATTTCACTACAAATGGGTTGGGCAGGGGGAAATACATACGTACATGCGTACATACTTACATACATATATCCATCTACAGATGTGTATAGTATGCATATCCATTATTGGAAAAAGGTCATCCCAATACAGTTCCTCGACCATATGCTGTTTTAGTATGAAACCGTTCTTTAGGCCCACATCATATACTATGTATATATGTATGTATATATATACTCGTTCATATATATGCTGATGTTTTGACTGTCATCGCAATTAGAAAGCTCAGATAGCCTCCTCTCGGGTAGATTCTTTTTTTATACCCCGTAAAATTATATTCAGCTATGGGTATATTAGTATCTTCTATATTTACAAAACAGTTTAACAGAACAAAAGAGTTTAAATAAATAGTTTAAGTTATCAGTTTAGTGTATTAGTAAATTCTTATTGGCTTAAGTTTTGGTAGATCCTTAGAGTAAAGAATATAAAAAAATCCATTTAAACATATATATATATATATATATATATATTATTATATATGTATAATTGTTGTGATATAATTAATATATAGTTCTAAACTGCTAAATACAGTTTAATCATATTTGTATGTACATATGTATATTATATATACAAATAGTTCTTTGAAAATTTCTTGTAAATTTTAAATTAAATTTTATTTATAATAATCAAAATAAAGACTTTAATATTAACAATCCATATGAAAGGACTTTCTATATATGTTTGTATGTATGAGCAAGTTTTTTAGCGACTATAGCAAAAGATTTTTTGTTCTTAATTTTACACACACGGTATCGCATTGTTGTTAACTTGTCTATATGCACGAAATTTGTTTATTTTTTTATTTTTTTTTTTTTTGGTTTTTGCTGATCTCACTTGCCGCATTTCTTGCATTTCATTTCCCATGAAACATGTTCCCTTCCGGCTGTGTCCAGGGGCTATCGAATGGGGAAGCCTAAAAAGTGCGGCCCAGCGAAACGATAGTACGCGGTGAGAAAATGTTTTGCATTATTTACATTTTTACTGCAGTTAGTTAGCCGTTCTACTTTAGCCCTTCTGACTTGTTCTGACTCTGACTCTGACTCTGTTCTCTTTTGATCATCATTCCTCTGCAGGACATCCGTCATCCGTTTCGCTTGCTTTGGTTTTTTTCTTCTTTGGTATTTGTGTGTGTTTGTGTGTGTGGAAATGTTCTTTTTTTTTTTTTTTGTTTATCGCATCGCTTCCTGCCGCTAACCGAATAACCATAAGCGAACCTGTTGCTCTCATTAACAAATTGTCAGGTGTGTCGACGTCGACAGCGACTGCAGTTTTTTCGTCATGGTTTAGTTAATCAGCAAGAGAACGAACCGGAGCGCTTAACAATGATTACGAGAAGAGAAATATACAGAAATTAATACAAAATTGCCATTCCAGAACATATTTGCAATACAACTGTAAAAGCATTTAAACGGAAAGTTTGTCGGCTTCCAAAAAACACTTAGCCAAGAACCTATTGCTTCGCCACTCCCCTCCCTCAACCATTCACTAGTATTGGAACCAATCTCTTGGTGTTTTTCGGCTTCTCTGTTTACCTGCTTGTAAACAAATGCCCCTTCTTAATCAATTCGTAAAACTGTACAAACTTCAAGTGATAACAAACAAAGGCGAGACGCAATGAAAGAAAGTCTCAGGGTTCAGATTCTCCATCCTTTCCAAAAAAAAAAAAAAAAAAAAAATAAAAAAAACAAAACAAAAACCAAAAAAATTGATCACCCAACAGCATCTCAAAGAGCATCGGCAGCATCAGTGTCTCCTCTTGTCTCTTGTCTGCTTCTTGTTTATTTTCTCACAAAGGCGGCAAAGCAAATAAAAAAAAAGAAAAATAATAAAAACTCATTGCTTTTGCTTTTCAGAATTGATTTTCAAAAACCTAATCAAATTGAGCAGCCGCAGTAGATAAAATATACATATATACACATTAACAGGTTGAGTAACTTAGCTAAATCATTTAGGCTAAGGCCAATCAAAGGAATGAATTTACCATACTCATTTTTTTTTTTAGGATATTTGTTTGTTTACACAATTTGTATTCAAGCCTGATAAAATATTTCTAATACACTTTTCATTCATGTATATATATATATATATACATATATATAGTATGATTATTTCGTCTATCACATTTGTTTATTGTTTATCGCAGTTTCAAGTTTCCGTTTCGTCTTGTTCAAAGCAAATTTTGTAATAATACACTGAGAAAAAAAAAAAACAACAAAGCGATAAAAATACATACAACATAGTTAAAATTCAAATATTATCATCATTATTATAAACTATAAAACAACGCTTAAAATATAAAGAATATAAAGGTCATTTATGATAAACGATCTTAGTTATTCGTACTTTGAATTGTATTCGTAATAGCTAACTGAAAAAATAATACTTTATGGCAAATATAAACAACCGATTTATCGATATACGAGTTTTCAAAACAATGACAAGTCAATTATTCGAATCTTTAAGATAGATATGTAAACTTACACAACTGTTTGTTATTTTTTTTTTTTTAAGATATTAATAGATAACAATTGGTAGTCATATGATATGTTTTTTTAGATATCAAAACAAATTTTGTGAATGAATTTGACAGGCTAACAACATCTTATCTTTAACTGTTGATAAGATAGTGTATACAGTGTTCGTTTTAACATATTTATTTTTCTAGTATTGTTGACGACCACCGCCAAGCAATGTGTTGTTAACGACTCTGCCCATCATCGAATATAATTAAATATCCAAATTAAGAATAAGCAAATGCCATCTTATTGCTATGTAGGGGTTGCATCTGTAAATAGCGAATGCAACCAAGTGAGGCATTTTATACAACACACGCCAAAATTGTCTACAACTGCAACGAGGTGAACCAAGGATGACAGACAGACAGAAATACAGACAGACAGTCGGACAGACAGACAGACAGACTGAATGAGAGAGACAGAGCGAGAATTGGGGGAAAAGGCAAGTGCTCCTGCTCCAACAGGGACCAACATTTGCATGTATTTGCCTCTTCAATTGTGTTGCTATTGTTGTTGCTGTCATTATTTGTTGCTTATGCAAACGCATGGGGCATGTCTCCCGCAACTCTAATGACTCCCAACTCCAATACCAATACTCGCCTCCATCTGCCCTTCTCTCTGTCATCGCTTAGGTTTTCCAAAAGGCCCAGACAATGAAAAACATTTTCCTGTCTCTGACTCGTTTTTGTTTCTTTTTCATGCTGTTAGTTATATAGTCTTTTTTTTCTTCTTTCTTTTTTTTTTTTTGTGTTTCTGGTGATGTTTCTGTTTTGCCTGCACTCAACCCCTACCCTTACCCCTGCCCCTGCCTGATGTTGCCCCTATCCTTGCCCCCTTAACGTGCCCCTGCCACGATCAACATAAAAAATCCATATGATGTCGATGACTTTTTTAGTTATTTTTTTTTTGTTTTTGTTTTCGTTTTTCTATGCGTTTGTCGACGTTGCGATGTTGCCGAGAGTCGAAGTGCTTCGATGAATCTCTCTCGCACACATACACACTCGTACACACACTCGTACACACACTCGCACACACACTCGCACACACATTCACACACAGAAATAGATAGATAGAAATACATATATTTAAATGTGCATATATGCCATGTATCCATTATATCCACTGCTGATTATAATAGTAGTAGTTGTTGTTGCTGTTGTATGTTTGTTGTGCCCTCTCTCTAATCTCCTAATGTCATTGAACTTTTCCTTTTTGTTTTCACATTTTTTTTTCTCCTTTTTTATTGTGTGGCAAACAACTTTATTATTATTATTATTATTCTTTTTTTTATGCGCGTATTTTTCACATTGTTTGTACTTTGCAGATTCGCTCAGTTGCTGATGTTTTTTCTTTTTGTTTTTCCCCTCACCATAACTCTTGTATAACATAGTGAAAAACACAGAGAGAGCAACAACATCAACTGATGACAACGATAACAGCAGCAACAGTAATAGCAACAGCAACAACAGCAGCAGCAGCAGCAATAGCAACAGCAACAGCAACAGCAACAACTGCACACGTGCATTCTGCTAGAGTCTCTGCCTCTTAGCAATTATTTCCAATTTAGCAATACAACACAAACAGCATCAACATCAGCAGAGACAGAGACAGAGACAAAGACAGAGATAGAGACAGAGGACAGAGACAGAGGACAGAAATGGAGCCAGAGTGGCAGCCTATGGCCAGGGCTTGGCTTTGGCCCACTCCTATTGTCTTTCTACAGTTCATTGGCCCCCCAGATCCCCAGCTGCATCATCACGGTTGGGGTCAAGTCAGCTCCCTATGCTCTATGCAATTACTCCATGTACTTGGGCTGTAATAACACGAGGAGTAAAACTGTACGTAAACTGGTTGCCCAGGATGCTCTTCTGTTGCTCTGATGTTGTTGATGATGATGATGATGATGATGATGATGCTGGAGCTTTGCGAAACTGTAGAGACTAGCGACTAGAGAGTTATCTATATCTATCTATGCCCCGACTAGGAAAACCAGTTATTGGGGGCCCAGGCTTGTTCTACGCCCATTTTATTTTCCATTTTTTTATTTTCTTCTTTTTGCAGCGTTGTCGTTGTCGTTGTTGTTGATGCTGCTGCTGCAGCTGCTGTCAGAGGCAATGATCATGCCCAGGCCAAGCCAGGAGCAGGCCAACAAGCTCAAGCTTGAGCTAAGTCAGACCTGTTCCCTGTTCCCTATGCCATCTTTCCTCATCATTCCTGTTCATGTTTCTGTTTTTGGTTTCAACTTGTTGTTGGATCAACTTAAAGGCTGTTGACTTTGTTTTTCTATTGCCAGTCTTCTGGGGCTTACAACACTTCCTTCTTTAAGCTGGATATAATGCCAGTTGTTGTTGTTGTTGTTGTTGTTGTTGTGTAGCCGTTCATTGAACTGCCTTGCTATTCTAATGCCTGGGCAAACGTGTTTGGCAACTTGCAATTGGATGTTGCAGAGGGGGTGGAGGAGGGTGGGGGGAACACAACAGCAAAATCGTTAGTTGCCTTTACAAATTGCCCATAAGTGTATTGAAATTGAAATGAGATTGTCATTAAGGCATATCATCAAATCAAATATATATATACATATACTAATGCATATTTGAACAATATTTTCATTTATATAATGCATTCAAATAAACAACTGATTGAGGTGAGAAAAGTAAAGATTACATTTCAATTGCAACAGTGATTAAAACCAATATCATTTAGTTAGATTTACTCATTATATATATGTACATATATATATGTATTTACAAAGTTCATTGAACTTTTTTCATTTTTTACAAATATTTGAAATAATTAACCCATTACAACATTCTCATTTCTCAAATATCTTAATCATCTCTGTCAATTGTTCAATTTCTATTTCAAAAATAAGAATTTACGCCCATTTTTTAAATGCCATATGTTTCAATGTGCCTTGGGCAATATACCCATATCCATGCCCAAGCCCATGCCCATACCCTGTCAAAGCACAAGTGGATCTGGGTCTGGGTCTGGGTCTGTGACTAGGGACGAGGAGGAGAAGGTGGGGGCTGGCCTGTCCATCAACAACTGGCAGCCCTGGGCCCCGGGGCCAATCAGTCAGCGAGACACTCAGCCAAGCGTGAAATACAATTGCCGATATCTATACACATTCAATTAATAAATATCAACAATAACAACAACAACAACTATTCATTTCTTATCGATGCTTTGGCCTTAATACATACATATATAGAAATCCTGTCGTCCAGTTAGTTTTAGCCCAGTACAGTGACAATTCAACTCCGTAACGGATGGAACGATATTCCCAAAATATATTTCTCATCATTTATTATGTTGCTCGCGGTTTATCGCTGCTCTCTTGCAGTCTGGATCGAAAGCAATTGCTACTGCGAGCAATTCAACGTCGTGGCAATAAAATTCTATCCCTTATTTGGCGTAGCATTATTGTGTTAATCTATTGCTTAGTTATTCCATCACTTTTTAATCAATTTGTTGAGAAACCAACAAGTTTTGCCGATCTTTTTGCCATGTTGCAGTCGCTTAGTGTTTCAATTTTAGCTATTACATCATTTATAATACAAGTCAGCAAAGAGGATCAATTTATTGCAATAATCAATCGATATATGGATTTATATAGTAAGATTAGAAAACTAACCAATGCACAGCATCAAAAATTGTTTACGAGCAAATTTTTAATATTGTGTGCCATAAAAATATTTCTTACAATTTGCGGCTGTTTACACGAGTTGGCACCATTTCTACAGGTGCAATCCAAATCCATTGTCTTGCTTAATGTTCCCCATATACTTTGGGGAATCGCTGGCATTTACATGTGGTTTGGCACGATTTTTGTGTTGGATTCATGTTTCTTGGGTTTCCTTGTCTCTGGTATATTTTACGAACATATGGGACTGCACATTAGAATGATGTTGCAAAGAATGCGTCCCATTGAATTCCAAGAAGAAGATTCGGCAACGGCAATGGCAACGGCAACGCCAACGGCAGCAACATTGATCGCAACGGAACGGATGACTCACTATAGACGCATGCGTCTTTTGTGTGATTTTACCGATGAATTGGATGCCTGCGGCTCCATTTACAGTGAACTTTATGACGTCACTCTCACATTTCGTCGCATTCTACAGTTTCAAATTGGTTTCTATATCTACTATAACTTTATAATCATTTGTCTGATGTTATATCAATGTATTTGGCTTTACCTGAGTGCTGATGAAATGGCTCTACTTACATTTTTAATGGTGGCCATCAAATTGGCCAATCTTGTCCTGTTAATCATGTGCGCTGATTACACAGTCAAGGAATCAAAGAAACCATTATTAATGCCCTTGGATATAGTATGCACCGATATGGATCAACGCTGGGATCAAAGTGTAATTAGATTTTACGATATATCTATGCTGGGAGGAGTTAATTCAATTTGATTTTTCTTTTACAGGTGGAAAGTTTTCTCAGTCAACAGCAGACACAAAATTTAGAAATTAAAGTTATGGGTTTCTTCTATCTGAATAATCGTTTCATATTGATAATTTTATCTGCCATAATATCATATCTATTCATATTAATACAATTTGGCGTCTCTGGCGGTTTTGAGCAATCGAAAACTTTTCAATTGTTTTTAAATCAAAGTCAGCATCAAGCAGAGGAATAAATTTCCATATATAAAATCAAGTATAATTGAATACCAAGAATATAAAATTCTATAAATCAGACTATATATGTAGGTACATATTTATATATGGAAGCGTAAAAAAATCTTGGTAAATAAAATTCTTGTTAATACTTAAGTTTTCTAAGATATTGCAACTAAAATAATCTTGATTTAATTACTACATATTTGGATTCTATTTATTATTTATTATTTATTATTTTTTAAATTATATAGTTTACTTCAATTAATTAAACAATCGTTTAAAAATGACTCATTTTTGGTTTTCCAATAAGCATAGTCATAAGTACATATATATATATATATATAAATTACTATTTAATAAATGATTATATATTTATTAATATCCTAACTTTCTAAAGAATTCAATCTAGATCGGACTCTTGTATCAGAGCGTTACTCACGAGGAGAAAGAGAGAGAGAGAGAGAGAGAAAGAAAGAGAGAAATTTGAAAAACCATTTCTCTCGGATTTGTCTGCCAAAAGAACTTCAAAACCTTCTCTGGTTAGCTTCAAATTCATTTCCTAGAAAAAGCCAAGTTAATTATTAGACCTTAAAATTGCTAGCCAAGTTTTAAAGGGCTCGTTAAAAAAAATCAAGGCAGGTAGGTAAATTTCTAACAACTTTCTCATCACCCACAGCACCTCTCTTTCACCTACACAGAATAAAATTCTCATTATCGTTCATTATATCATACCATTAAAATGTTGCGATACAATTTGGAGTGTCTTTTTTTTTGTTCTTTTTCTTTGTTTTTTTTTTTTTTTTTTTTTGGTTTTTTGAGATTCCAGCAACTCTAGCAATTGGAATTTATATTTTGTTCAAGTCTGACACGGTGTAATTATCATAGCTAGAGCTTGGGTTTTTGGTTATTCGGTTTTGGGTCGTCGGTTTAGTTCAGTTCCTGCTCCGCCTTTAACCATTATCAACATCGTCATCTAGAGAAGTTGGCGGAATAGTGCTCCCAGAGTCTTTGTCTTTGATTATTTTGGGCGCCAGCCAAGCGTAACGCGCTTGTCACGCCTATTATATATGTATATATATATATATATATATATATATATACTTACAAATATATATATATGTATATGGGCGAGGTTAGTCGTCAGTGTTGTCATCATCATCTGAACCCTGATCTGACCTGTATGTGATCCGCTTGGCGAATTACAAAACAGAAAAAAAAACAAAATAAATACAACAATAAAAAAAGCAAACAAAACGGCAAAAATTCTGCGCCTTAACTGCAACTGAATTAATTTTGCCTTTTTTTTTGCTCTGCTCTGCTCCGTTGCACATGATTCTCCATCTCTTGTCTCTCTCTCTCTCTTTCTGTGTGTTTCTCTAGCCCTTTCTCTTTTTCTCTCTGTGTATCTTAATTCCTGACATTGATGTGAGTACATTCAAATTTTGTATTGGAGCTTGGACAAGCCAAGCATATATCCGGCCAGTAGACAAGTATTGCAGGTCGTCCCCAAAAAGCCATTAGTTTAACGATTCTCGCTGTTTTAATGTCCATTCTTAAAAATATTTGTAATGTAATTAGCTTTGCCTCTCAACAACACCCAGACCCCCACCTTCCAACAAAGATACTATAGAAAATTCTTAGCTCCTGTTGCCATTATAAGGGATTGGCGCTGTGACGTGGATGAGTTTAGTTTTGAAAGTGCGACTGCTGCTGCACATTGCCTGAATGCCTTTAGAGTTGAAAGATGCCGCACACGCCAAAGGAGAAGGCCCCCATGACGATGTTGCTCCCAACCAACCATATGCAACTGTTGCAATCTTCTTGTGGTTGCGGTTGCATTGTAGTCACTTGGATATTTGTACATACAAACAAACATACATACATATACATATACATATGTATATACAGAGGCATTCAGTGCTCATTAAACATACATTCTATTCAATTGGAGCCTCACTCACACTTATCAGCAAACAACCAACAAGGCGGCGAATGCTTTGACCCCGGCAATCCCAAAATTCAAGCAGCAACAACAGCAACAGCAACAGCAGCGGCAGCGGCAGCAACAACCTCAAACAGTGAGCTTTACTTTCACTTACGTATAACCAGAAACAAAATAGAAAACAAAATCAAAATCGTGCCAAGTGTATAGAGTGGGGCGGAGGGGATGTGGAAATGTGTGGGGGATAGTGAAACTGTCTGTTCATAAACGTGACACAAACAAACAGCTTCATTTGTTATAACTCAACCCACCTACCCTTACCCTACCCCTACACCCCCCTCCCAGAAAACTAAACGCCAGTTTTACAATAAATATATGTATTGTATATATATATATACATATATACATATATGTATATGTATGTATATATAAACAAGCGTGCCCAAATGTTGTTTGAAGTTAATTTGTAGAGCAAGCACGGTTCCAGTTTCGGATCTCAGACTCACTTGAAATTCCATGAGAGGCCACATAGAATGTGCATGGTGAATTGTAGGCACTCGAGTCTACGATACAATACATACATATGTATGTACATATGTATATACATATATAGATATATCGTTTCTTTATACATATTGAAATAGAATGTGGGCCAGAGAGCCAGCAAAAAAAAAAAAATAGTAAATTTAACTTCTATACAATACTTGTTTTGGTCTAAGAACAGAAACAAAAACAACAAAAAAACAAACAAAACATACGAACACAACAATAACTCAATGGCATTCACAAGATATAGCTTAACGATCTTGAACGAATTCCTAATGACCTACAAATCGTATAGCGAAGCTCCTCCTTCTTTAAAAAACATAACAAAAAATTGTTAAATAATTCATATTTATATTTTAATAAATTTATTTTTATCAATGAAACATATGTTAATAGATAAAAGATTTCAATAAAAAACAACATTTGCCATATTATAAATTTAAATTGATATAAAAATGTTTTTCTATTATATTTCAAGAGAAACTATTTAAGAGAAACTAAATTAGGCAAAAGTGTAAATAAATACAAGTAAAATTTTAATGCGCAGTTAATGAAATAACTGTTGATAAGTAAAGGCTTTTAGATTTATAATTCTTATATATACATCCATACATATACATGCATATGAGATAATTTTACAAATCTTATTATTTATGTTTATATGTATGTATGTATAATCGAACTATATATATTAGATCTATATAACTTTATTTCTAAAAGATAATTTGCTTTGATTTGTTTAATTTGGTAAATTATTTTATTTTTAAAAATTTGAATATTTAGATATATGTTCATGACTATATAGCTTTCTTTCTAATATATGATTTGCTAAATATTTGTTTAATTTGTTGAAATATTTTATAGATATGTATCTCTAAATAAACCTCTTCCAAAATGATATATATTTTAAATGCATAAGTCTAAATGTAAAAAAATGCTCCAGATAAGAACTCTCTAAAATTTAAATTATATCTTATCCAATTGTATAGCTATCTATATATGTATATAGATGTGTATGGATGTATAAAATTGACACCATAAATTTATCCCAGATTTATTATACCCCACAGAATTTTAAAGATGATTATTTATTTAAACAAATAATTAGTAAATTGAGATCAATAAACTCATAAATATTTCGATCGCAGATATTACTTATAATTCTTCGACCTATGTAGATAAAGAGGCCATACTCTGATTAACCTTAATTCTTTATTTTGGGCTTATCAATTACACAGATACACACACATATATATGCATATTTGTAAATATATATACTATCACTTCTGCCACTGCTTGTAACATTTTTACTTAGCTTGAAATAAATATCAAGTTTATTTTTTGATATATATACATATGTATGTATATACATATGGTTATTTCAACATTGCCTATAGTAGACAGATATACTCTCATATCGTATTCATATGCATTTTTATATACTATATGTATTTGTGTGAGTTTATACACAATATATAGTATATTATAACAATAAGATATATGTATATACATATGTAGGTATGTACATATATACATACATACATATGTACATATATTCGAATGCGTCACTTATGATGGGACCAGAAAGACGCGGCACGCACACTCTCAAAAGCTGACAGTTTCTTATTTGTGTTTTCGATGAACCGAATTTGGGGGACTGACCCACTTTCAAACAAATTAACGCACTTTATGGCAAATGGAATCCACATCAACAACAACAACAACAAAAAGCGAAGCATTAGAAATATAAAATAAAAATAAAGAATGAGAGCAAAAAGCAGACAGAGAAAGAGAGAGAGAGAGAGCGAGAGCGAGTGGAGAGACTCCAAACGGCAAACGAAGCGAACTTAGAAGAAATTCATAATTGGGGTCGACGGCGACGTCGACGTCAACTCCAACGCGAACGACGACGCCAAAAAGCGATCGTAAGAAAAATATTATTGATTTGTTGTTGCTGTTGCTGCTGTTGGTGTTGTTGTTGCAGTAGCTGGTTTCTCTTTGCCTGTAATTTACACAACGTCGATCGTTTGTCGTTGTCTCTTGGCTACTTGTCTTTGTCTTGCCCCAGCATCAACAATACAGCAGAGTCGCTCAGCCTCAGCTCCAACCCCCAATCCCAGCACGAGATCAACAACCATCTGCAGCAGCTCTCGCAGTTGTTGAACTTTTTGCAAAAAAAAAAAATAAAAATAAAAACAATAAAAAAAAAACAACACACAGCTCCAAAATCTGAAATCAGAAACCTGTTTTGAGGCCTAAGCTTGGGCTTGCCACACGTCTCGGCCAAATCAAAAGCTGGCCAAAAGCGAACCTCAAAACTTGACGTCAACAGCGCTGTTGCTGCTGTTGCTGCTGTTGCTGTTGTTGTTGCTGTTCTTAATGTTGTTGTTGATCTTTTGTGACTGTACTTTTTTTTTGTTGTTGTTTTTGTTCGTATCGCAAACTTGTTATTTGTTGTAGTTGTAGTTGTTGTTGTTGCTCATGTTGTTCTTGTTAGTTGTAGTGGAGTTAATAGGTAAATGGAGATGGTGACGAGAATGGGTAATGGGTGATGGGGGGGGAGGGATTGTGTTGATTGAAAGCGATCTTCACCTGCAACTCCATAGAAATCAAACCAAAATTAGTCATCAGCTGTGGGTTAATTTTGAATCTGTCGATCTCAATTTCTAGTTGACCTTCAGTTAAAATCTCTGACCAGTTGGGTAAAAAATCTATAATTTAGTCAAGCTAAGAGTGATCTCTATGTAATTAATGTTATAGCATCCCTGCAGCATTTGCCATTTTTGTTGTTTTCCTTTCCTTTTTTTTTTTTTTTTTTTTTTGCCACGCCTAGTGCTTGTCGTTTTTGGAACGAGCGCATAAATGACGCTTTCCTGTGTACTTAAGGTGTCTAAACTTGACTACCGTGCGGAGTGGTTTAAGTCCGACTCCAACAACAACGACCACAACCTTGCCCAAGACAAACCAACCTGCAGTTTTTGTTGTTGCTGTTGTTACTGCTGCTGCTGCTGTTGCTGCTGCTGCTGCTGCTGCTGTCGATGACCATTATTTTAGCTGACGGCGATATATTTGCTCAGCGTCAGGCAATGGCACTCAGAGAAACTGCGTCTCGCATCTGAAGTTCTTGTCTCTAGCATCGTCTTTAACTCTCCGACTGTGGATTTTGTTATGGGTCTGTTGCTACCGTCAAGCTTTTTGTTTTTCCTGTACTCTCCATACCCAAAGCCATAGTCATAGCCATAGCCAACCCCAGTGACTTCCAGAGTCGTTGAGCGGAGCATGACAAACAGTTGCAGCCAAAGCAAATAATTAGTATACATCGATTATCTTGCGTCTCGGTCCAGGTTCTCAGACTTAAAACGTACCTGGGCCCGTCGGCTACTGTGCACAGCTTTTTTTTTCACTTCTCTTTACAACAACAACAACAAGAACAAAAACAAAAACAAAAACAAAAAATAAAATATATATACATATATGTATATACATATATATAAAAGAAAACAGGTCCATCTCCAGATGTTGTTGGCACGTAGCACACGCGCTGCTCCTTTTGCTCCTTCAACTGGGCGTACGTCAAAAGCGCCTACGCTTGCCCCGATACAACCCACAAAACGAGTTCCCTTTTGCATTCACATTTTGGATTTTTTAGTACCATCTTAGCTATGTATATATACATATATATGTACATATATACATACATACATATGTGTGTGCCCCCACAGCGGAGTTGCAGCCCATAAAATTTCGCGCCAGAACTGTACGTTCGAATGGAGCAATGGAGGAACAGAGAGCAAGATATGGATACAGACGTGTGCTCAGCTCGTGCCAATTCTTTGTGAAACGTTTTGTCATTCGATGGTTTCTGCATATAAATAAGAAGATGCACACACACACACACACATGCACAAACACACACAATTACACATACTCTTAAATGCATATACTCTTTGTTTGTTTATATGGCTAGAAATGTGATAAGCAATTTTTAATTACCCACATGAATATTTTAAGGTAGAGTATAAGGTCATCCGGTTGATTTAGAATATTTCACAATCAACTGAAATATGTTTATACGAGAATTTCACAATCATCGCTAACATCTCTTTGGAGATAAAGATAAAGAAAATCATTTATTCAAATATGTATGATTTGGCTAATACGAATATCCCATCAGTTATTTAAAGTAGATCGTTTGGTAGCTAATTAAAGTAGATCAATGTGTATTCATTATAATATGCGGATATAAACCGTTAGAATTGGTATTAAACCAAACCGGATGGTTTTTCATTGATTTACTAATCAATAGAAATGACATTTGTTATTGAAAAATAAATTTGGGGAATCAATTTTAATTTTTAAAAATTGATTTAGGATATTAATAATGTAAATTAATTTCTAAATCATTACTTAGTTATTCATATTACTATTTTATTTATTTTAGAACATCAAATAATTTTTAATATATGAATTAATAGTTGAGATAATTGAATGTCCTTGGTCAATGTGGGAGATAAACCCTTTGCCCCTTTAGATATTATTTTCCAATTTAAGAATAACTTTGCGAAGAAAAATAATAAAAATTTTAATAATAATAATTAAATAAATTTAGTTATTTATTCTGCAATTTTAATTTTGTTTTTTTTTTTTTTTAATTTTAAATATAAATTCAAACATTACAAAATTTGTTATAATTAGTTAATAAATGTCGTTAGTCATTACAAATGTAAATGTAGCCATCAGAACTATGCCCCAACAATGTGTTTATATGTATATAGAATGGTCTGTGTATTCTGCCTAATTGTACAAGAAATTATATCAAATTATAGACAGGCAATTACATTAGAGGGCGATTTTTGTTTGCTGTCAATTTGTGGTCTTTAGGTACTTAATTTTGTGTAAAATCATTTGAGTTTGCTTTCCATTTACAAAATTTCTACTGTATGTATTTCCTGGCACATCTGTATATATATATATATATATGCATATACACATATATCTATGTATGTATGTATGTACCTATATAATTTAATGAGTTACCATGGGAAATTGCTCAGATTTCGGTTATTTATTTATTTTTATTTGAAGAATGATTTGGTTGCGGGGTAAGAATGGGTGAATGACTACCGCACATAATCTTGATTGACTCACTCAGAAATATATATGTATATATATATAATAATGATATTTTCATCATCCGTTCGTTTTATTGGGATATTCTTAATGTTGTTTGCTTTCATGAAGTAGCTGTACATTTGGTAAGATAAATAGATATATGTATATATATATATATATATACATATATGTTAACACAGAAGTTGAAGAGTTGTTGGTAAGAGTTAACGCTACCTGTACTTGAGCTCCCATATGAAACTACTTCATTTTGAACTTCAGCTTTTGTCTAGTGAAATGTTGAAAGCATCATTAATTCTTTTTCTTTTACTCTTTTTTTTTTTGTTCTTACTTTGTGCCTTAACTTAAACATTACTTGTATGTATGTATATAAAAAGTATGATAATTGCTGAATAAAAGGAAAGGAAAGGAAAGGCATGGAATGGAATGGAATGGAAAGGAAGGGAAAGGAAAGGAACAAGTGAGAGCCAAGCAGAAAGAGAACAGAATACAGAGGCAGAGACAGAATCAAAGTGACCCATAATTACCGCACTGGGCAAAAGAGAACAATCATGGGAAAAATGACTATAACCTGGGCTCTTGGACTCTTTGGTCTGAGTACTCGTACAATAATTTAAGCAATGCTACGTTTTATGATTATCTTTGCCGTTTACACAACACGCACAAAACCAAAAAAAAAAAAAAAAAAAAAAACGTCTGAAAAGAAAAACCAAAATACAAAAGGTAAGCAGCAGGAGCTAAAGTTAGTTGGTTGGTTGGTTGTTTGGTTGGTTGGTCAGGTCATATTTTGAGACGCATTGCGTCGCCACAGTTCTGTCAATGCCGAGATAATACCCGTCGCCTTGGTAATTTGATTTTTTATTATTATTATCAACATTATTATATTAACGTTAACTTTACTTTAGGTATGTCTACCTAGAAATAAGGTAGCCACTATCTGCTATATATGGGGGGGAATGGAACAAGTGCATCTGGGTGTACCCCATTGCACGGTGACGAGTGAGTTTTACCTTTACCTATGCTAATTAGAGCGACGGCCTCGGCCTTCTTTTTATGCGCTTTTAGCGTGAACCTGCCATTGCCCAGCCGTTCTGCCGTTCGCATCGGTTTTTTTTATATATGTATATATATATATATGTATTTTTTTTCTCGGTCGCGGACGTTCGGTGGCCCGGTAACTGCATAAATTTTCTGCTTCATGTCAAGCAAAAGACCATATATAATTTATGCAATCAACTTTCATGGGAAAAGTTGAACTGAAAAACGTTAAGCGGAAATTGGTATTGAAGTCCTGCCAACCGATTTTTGTGTTTAACCGCAGGACAGGTGTTCAAGTATTATTTTCCACTCGTGATATACCGAAAAAAAGGGGGTTATTTTACACTTTTGGCAAAACGCCCAAAGCGTGACGAATAATCAAATTTATTCCAATTGCATTCAATATTGTAACAAAAAGGCCAAATAGGTAATCATAGCAGATAGAAAAAATAATGTAAGTTCATTGGACACCTCAAATAGACCCAAAGGACGTACACGAAAATCATTGAAATGTAAACGATTTAAAAACATTTCCATCTGTCAATAAATAAAGAAATAATGTAGTAATATCTTGCAATATATACTATACAGACAAATAAAACAAATGCTTACCTCATTATGTTGAATTTTCGATTGATTAACAAAATAAGTCTCTAGACTAAGTCTTCGTATCACTTGAAAACTGCTCACGGCCTTATATACCGATAAAGTAAGAAGTACGACATCGATAAGCATTTTAATGAGAAGACCCCACAAATTGAAATTGTTGAATTGATCTCGAATTATAACATTATAGGAAATCATTCCCATGGTTAATAAACTCTGGACTAGAGTTAAAAAAAGTGGAATTTCAAATAGTTGCTGAAACTTGCGACATGTTGATTGAATCTCATCATAAATATCCAAACACTCCTTCAAACGTAATCTGTTGGCTTTCAATCCAAGTAATGAAGATGGGTCTCTGTTTGATAGCTGCATAGATCGAAGATCGTGGTATACATAATGATTGATCTCTGTGTAGAGAACACCAATACTAAGATAACCCACAAAACAGGCATGCATAATCATTGAAGTTCCAACCGATGTGTATATATCACAGACTATTGTCAAAATTCCCCATGCTGTTCTCTTCAGTTGAATCAAGCATATTATATAAGCCAATGATATTATCTTAATACAAATTAGAATCATCTCTAATGTATCTCCAAAGCCGCTCCTCTCTTCATCAGACAATTTACGTACTCTTCGAAACAGTTTAAAGAATCTATTAACCAATTTAATAATCCTTTCATCGTACCAAAATTGTAGAACCAAAATACAAATTGAACATATCAGACATCCAAGCAATCGTATTCCAAACAACATTTTCAACCATCCATATGAGTGGAATGTGGCCCAGACACCGTAGCTGTAACAATAGACGATACTCCATATTAAACGGTTCAGCAGACAGAACCAATTGAACCACTTGCGTCTGTGGGCCACCAGAATGGAATCTGTATCGGTATTTCTCATCACACCAAAATTGATGACACCGAAAATGACAGCGTACAGGTAAAGGAAATGTAGAACACGAGCCGATATCCTGGAAGGACATGGCTTCCAACAATTACCAAACATGACTGAACCAATAGTAGACCATGTCAATGATACACTAAATAGGAAATCAATTAGATTGATTGGTTAAGATCAAATATGCTTATCTTTGATCCAGATATGCGATAGATACTATAACTATGTAAATGAGAAGCATATTAGACAAGAAGCTTTACACTGAGCAAAATTAATTTAATTATTGATTAAAGTATTTCTAATGCTTCAAGTAAATTATGATAATTACACAATAATTATATAAATAAATTTATATCATATAAACAAATTAAGATATTCCTTGTTTATATTTTTTGATACCTTTACAATTAACATTTAACTAGTAGAGAAATATCAGAGAGTTATATAAAGCAACTTTAGTGATTACTAAATTTAATAGAAATAGTTTAATGTAATTTTGATATGTTTTATTTAAATATATTTAATACATTCGAGTAAATTAATTACAGAATACAATAATGCAAATAAATTTAAATATAATGCTGAATCTTGAACTGTACTAAATATGTTAGATATGTAATCAAGCCAGAAAGAAAGAATAAAATAAGTTCATTCGATACCTCAAAAAGACCCAAAGGACGTACTCGAAATTCATATAAATTTAAACGGATTAAAAACATTTCCAACTGAAAATTAAAATAACAAATTTTTATATTGATTTAGATAGATTTAGATTAATTACCTTCAAGTGCCAATCTTTTCGTTCGGTAACATAACAATTCTCCAAGCCAAGTCTTCTAATCTCTCGGGAACTGCTTACTGCTCCTTGTACCGATATTGTGAGAAGAACTATATCTAAGAATAACTTTACCACCAAACTCCACATAAAAGCATCATAGAAGTCGGGAAATACAATGGTATCATATAGAACCATGGCCATTACAGAGAAATTTACTAATACACTGATCAAGATGGGCACGTTGACAAGATGATGAAACTCTCGACCAACACTTTGAATTTCATCATAGACAGCCAAACACTCATCCAGACGATAACCCATAGACTTTAATTGTCTTCGACTGGGATATTCACCCATTGACCTCTCCAAAGAGCGCAACTGACGTCGAAATTCGTGGCGCACGTACCTATTGAAGTCAGCAAAGAGGGCACCCAAACTTAGGAAACCAACAAAACAGCTATGCATTACCATTCCAGCTCCAATTCCAACAAACATTTCACACATTATCGATAAGAAGGTGATAAGATCAGGTGCATGGAGTAGAACAGGCCATTCGCATAAGAGCTCATGTAATAGGCAAATTGTCTTGAAGATAAGTAACACCAATTCCCTAACGCCACCAAAACCAATCTTCGACTTTTCCCGTTGCGATAGGGCATGAACTCTTCGATAGAGTCTCAAAAATCTATTAAATAGACGCATCAATCTATGTCCATAATAAATTTGCATCACAAAAATGCAAACGGCACAAAGTAGACAAATTGTTAAACGAACAATATTAACAAAAAATTCAAAACCGATTGGAATATTTAGAATAATATTCATATAGGCGTAGGAAAACCAACTGGTTAATATTATGCGTAAGATCAGGCTAAAACATTTTTGCCAATTACAATTATTGGCCACCAAAATGATTTGACCCTCAAAGTGATTCCATTTAACGCCAAATGATAAAAATCCCAAAATTCGGGCGTAATACAAAGTGCAGCATAAAATGCTGGCAGAGAGCGTGGATACGCTAAGAGGCCTCCAGATACCAAACATGACTGGGTCGAAGTATCAATCATTTTTAGCCTTATTATCCTTTTAATCAATATAACTATTAACTAAGCTAATATTAGACATATCATAATATTTACTTTGTGCATAATTCATGAAATAGAAAACAAGGATTTAACATATATATATAAATATATGTATACTCTATTAAATTAAGCTAATGGACGGGACTAACTATCTAAGCAAAGGTTAGTTTCTAATTTAATGAAACTTGTAGACTTTAAATCAATAACCTTAAATTTAAATACTTAAATGATGTCATCGTTTTATGGCTATGACCTCTTTTACTCTTATCTTACTTTTGCAATATAATTGACAAAATCACTATTAAGAAATCATGTATATATGTAACTAAATAATTCCCAATCCCTGGGTACAAACTTTTTTCCCAATCATTGTATTGAAATGAATAAATCAGTGACCGATGACACCATCCCATCATTGTTCATCGATATTGTTTCTAGAAGTTTAAGAAAAATCAGAAATACACAATATTTATTATCTTTATTTCTTCGCTTAGAAGCTAAAATACATTCATCTTCATGCCATATTGTACAATGAAAGTGAGATAAGTGACCAAGCCGGATAGAAAGAATACCGTAAACTCATTGGACACCTCGAAGAGTCCCAACAAACGGACACGAAATTCATAAAAATTTAAACGGCTTAAAAACATTTCCAGCTGTAAAAAATGAAAAAAAAAAGATAGTGAGAGTATATATTGACACCATAATCCAGCTTTTAATTAATTAAATTACTAATAGTCACCTTTAAATTCCATTCCTTATGTTCGGTTATATAATAATTTTCAAAGCTCAATCTTTTTATAATGCACGATTTATTTCCAGCTGTATAAATTGTAAGAGCCAAGATTACTATATCAATTAGCAACTTTACTATCACTCCAAATAGGTTTAGATCAAACTGATTAGTATCCATTATTAGCATATATGAGAGCATTGCGATTATAGTGATATTCAGCGTTAAGGTCATGAATAGGGGCAATTCAAAGAGACGATTAAAGGCACGTCCAACGCTTTGTATCTCATCGTAAATGGATATAAATTTATCCAAACGATAAATAGCATCCTTTAAATGAATTTCACTTGTCGAACCATTTAAAGCCTGTATGTAGTGCCTTAACTCATTAGTACAATATCCGTTTACTTCGTCAAATAGATAGCCGATACTTAGATATCCAATAAAACAGATTCGCATAATCATATTGGATCCGATCGTTAGGAATATATCACTAGTCAAGCCTACATAATCAAGTAGACTTGAATTATAGATATCGCTTCCAAATATTGTTAGAGCTTCGTAAATTGAAGTGCAAGTTATTAAAATAATTAAGATGAATTCCATGCTACTGCCATAGCCCTTCCGTTTAAGTGTTCTTAAATCGTAGAACCTCTGGAATAGTTTAAAAAACCTGTTGACCAAATTGAGTAGATTCTGTCCATAGAAATGTTGCAACACGATGATGTAAGCTGAGCATATTAAGGATCCTATTAAACGCACTGAATGCAACATCATTGCATTAATGTCCTCTATTAGAAATATTCGCGGAAATACGAAATAAATGAAGCAACAATTCCAAAAAAATCGTGAAATCTGACAATAACATTTTAACCAATTACATTTAGTTGCCTTATTTCTTTTAATTTCAAAGAATATTATGCCGAAAAATGTTGCATAATAGATACCGCAGTATAAAATAATTTCTGAAATCTTAGAGGGCTTCATTTGTTGAAAGCGTTCGAACAGGACTGTTTCGATTGTAAAATAATTGGCAAATGGAAGGAGCAAGTTTTCTATCTTATAACCACCTGGAAATGCAATTTTGCTAATTGCTATTTCAATCAATTAAATCTAATTAACAAAAACTCACACTTGCTTGAGAATGGAAATTTGCTTAGATGAACATTTTCTAACTCATATATTGCAGTTGTTAATATTTATCAAATTAAGCTAATGGAACTAACTAACTAACTAAAGTCTCCTTCCAGTCTGTAATAGATAATTTGTGTAGGTTTATTTCTAATGTAATGTAAGATAATTTCTTTGTTCTGTTGCAATCTTTTTCACAATATTTTAATGAAATTAGAATATAATGGTTTTAACTATGCGTTTGTACGATTCCGAAATAAGAAAATATATGTCTAACTAAATAATTCTCATACCTTGTATACAATGATTAATTCACAATGGCTGGCGATTAGTTAGGAAAAATTAGTTCAAAATATTTACACAGTTTATTTGAAGTTTGCTTAAATCATATTTATCTGCATGCCATATTGTACAATGAAAGTGAGATAAGTGATTAAGCCGGATAGAAAGAATACCGTAAACTCATTGGACACTTCGAAGAGACCCAACAAACAGACACGAAATTCAAAGAAATTTAAACGGCTTAAAAATAATTCCAGCTGCAAAAAATTAAAAAAAGATAGTGAGAGTATAGATCGTCATCTTAATTCTGATTTCAAATAAACAACTTACCTTTAAATTCCATTCCTTATGTTCGGTTATATAATAGTTTTCAAAACTCAATCTCTTTATAACACGGGATTTGCTTACAGTTTCATAAACTGTTAAAGCCAAAATCAGTATATCGATTAGAAGCTTAAGCACTACCATAGTCAGGTTTAGATCAAATTCATTATATTCCACAACAAGTATATATGACATGATTGCCATTATAGTCAGGTTAAGCATTAGAGCTATGAATAGGGGCAACTGAAAGAGGCGATTAAAGGTACGCCCAACGCTTTGTACCTCATCGTAAATAGATAGAAATTTTTCCAGGCAATGAAAAGCGTCCCTTAGCTGAATTTTATTTGCCGAACCATTTAAACCACGTAAATGATGTCTTAACTCTTTAGTAGCATATCCGTTTAGCTGGTCAAATAGGTATCCCAAACTCAAATAGCCAATGAAACAGATTTGCATTAGCATATTGGAACCGATTGTGATGAACATGTTACTAGCCAGGCCAACATAATCACGAAGGTTTTCATAATAGATTACATTACTCAAAATTATTAAAGTTTGGTAAAGTGAAGTGCAAAGAACAATGAATATTAAAATAAATTCTCTATTGCCTCCAAAGCCCTTCCGTTTAAGGGTTTCTTAAATCGCAGATGTGTTGGAACAATTTGAAGAACCTGTTGACCAAATTGAGTAGATCCTGGCCCCAGGAATATTGTAGCACTGTGATACAAATGGAGCAACTTAAGCAACCAGTTAATCGGACAGAATGTAGCATCACTGAATTACTGTCCTTCAATTGGAGCAGCCATGGTAAAATGAAGTAAGTAATAACACAACTCCAAAAAAAACGAGAAATCAGGCAATACCATTTAAGCCAATTGCATTTGATTGCCCTTTTTCTTTTAATTTTAAAGAATATTATGCCGAAAAATGTTGCATAATAGATGCCACAGTATAAAATAATTGCCAAAACTTTTGAGGGCTTCATTTGTTGACACCGTTCGAACAGGACTGGTAAAGTTGTTAAACAAATAACTAATGGAAAAGGTAATTTCTTTCTCCAATATCCATTTGAAAATGTAATAATACTAATTGCTGCTTAGACTACAATGTTTAGATAATAATGAAAGATATGCTTATGATTAATTTATAAAAGGTTCCGATAGTGTCAATTTGGTAATGATGGACAATAGCCTATTCAATTTCCAAGTGCTTTAACTCAAGTGAGCCACAAATTGTTTACTAATATATTGTTGACACTTAATGTTGATAATGATTATTATTAATTTATATATTTATTGATAAAAATCATAACTTTCAATCGAAAGAAGGTAAAGAAAGCAATGTGATAAACACATTTTTCTATATGTACATATATATGTATATATGGTTTATGCGAATATGTGTTAGCTAATCCAAAAGTCAGTTACAACTAATTAAATGACAAATATGAAAGTCGGAATATATAATTTCAAATCACGTTGATGAAGGTATGTAAATATGTATATATATCTGTTGTAGAGATATATACATATAGATATGTACATACATAAATGTCTGATACACTGACTGACACAGTCATTTTACTTTGCTTTTCATCGCTCACTTTTGCTTTTGATTCACACGCTCACGATCCCATGGCTGTCCATTTGAGCTGAGATACAATCCGATACTCTGATCCTGGCCTCACGCTCTAAGCTCCTCCATGTAAATGACGCCCCCATTTTATGCTGTACGTGATCTTCTTATGCTTTGGAACAATATATCTTTTGTGCTACATCTTCTTCTACTACATACTTCTTCTTCTTCATCATCTTCCCTTAGCTATCTTACGGCATGTGCACGAATTACAGCGACCAGTGATTTGCGTCCACAGATCTCAGAGATCTTTCAAGTCTGTCAAGCAGGGTCGTTGTACCTCCCTTTTGTCTCCCTTTTTTTTCTGTGGCATTTGAAAAGAATTTTCACGTTGTGTGTAGAGTTTATTTTTTTTTTTTTTTTTGTTTTTTTCATCTTCCTTTTCTACTTTGCAGCCAATTACAGTAACTACAATAAGGGCAACGGAATAGTGTGAGCACGTACATACAACATACATATGTATGTATGTATGTATGTATAAAACATTTTCCAGCATTGTACGAAAATTGTGGGAACAATCAAAAAAAAAAAGGAGAAAAAAAATAATAAACAATATAAAGAAACAAAAGCAAAAGCGCTTTGCATGCTGTTGATTTGCTGCTGCAAATTGGCTTCGGCTTGAAATGGTTTTTATTTTTCTTTTTTTTTTTTTTGGCATCTGAAATTACGAGCAAGCCAGCCACAAATGAGGCAAACCAAGGAAATCATGCGAAACGACTGGGAGCTGGCCACAACTTGGTCAACAGATTAGAGCAAATCCACTAGCCGATGCCAATTGCTTAGCTTGACCTCACATAATGGCCCAGACACGCAGAAGAAGCAGAAAAGAAGGAAAGAACATCGCTATGGCAAATCGAGTGTGGTGAGTGGGAAGAATGGCCAAAGGGCGGTAAGGGCCAACGGGAACTTGCTTCAGGGTTGATTGATTTCGATTCCATGTATATACATACATACATATGTATGTACATATATATGTACATATGTACGGAGGTAGATCTGATCTACTCAGTATTTTGATGTGGCCTTGGCTTGCTTTTCACGCTTTTCCAGACAATGCACTTTTTCGCCCCTTTCATCCTTCTTTTCCCTTACCATTGTTGCCTACCATCCACCATTCCACCATCCCTTTTCTGACATTAATGGTGATTAATGCCAGAACTCAATGCAATTAAATTTGTTATTCACTTGTACTATAAATTATTGCGATTCTTCATTTTTGTTTTTTTTTTTTTTTTTTTGTTGTTTCTTTGCGTTTCGGTTTGCAGAAAAGAGAGATGAAGTAAACAAAAAAATTTTAAAAAGAAAAAGGCATTAAAAAAAAATAAAAATAAATGTGAAAGCCAAGAAAAATAGAAAATTGAGAATAGCATAGCAACAACAACTTCAACATCAACAACAACAACAACAAAGCTGTGTCGTTGACGTTGCCGTCGCCATCATTTTTATGGCCCCAGCTTGAATTTACCGTTAAAGCAGCCAACAGAGAAACAGCAACAAATCAACGAAGCCAACGTCATAAATTGTTTTTGCAGTTTTGAATTTATTGCGAGGCGACTGAAAGATATATAACTCAACTCCGACCTTTAAATACTCTACAATAACCTAAATGGCAATTTTTGTTAAAGAGGCCATCAAAAAGTAGGGGAAAAATAGTGTACAAAGTTATTTCGGAAGAATTTCTGAAAAGATCCTAATACATGTACATATTTATAGTTATTAAGTCAAATTAATCCCAAATCAAATATGTATTAATATAGGGTATATTCAAATAAAAAAAATAAGTAAAAAAAAACAAGGCGCAGAGGAAAATGCGGCCAACGCAAATACCTACATACATACATGCATATGTATGTATGTACATATATCTATGTATATCTATAACTATCTGGCTCTGTCTTGCATCTGTATCTGTAAGTGTATGAGGTTTCATTTGCTGTCTCTGTCTATAAATGTGTATGCGTGTGTGACTGCAGTGCGAGTGCAGCCATTAAAATCTTGAAATTGCATACTAATAACCATACCAGGCCGATAGTTAAGTGGGCAAATATGTTGTACATGCTTGTTACTAAATGCAGAGCATGTAATTTGCCTTTCCACATTGCCATTATTGTAACATATAATAAATACCGACTAGCTACTATTGCATTCCTTATATGCGTGCATCTCACATATATACATACATACATATGTATGTGCATATATTTCCTTGTATGTATGTATGTATGTATGTGTGTGTGTATTAGTGCACTCAACTGCCCCAAAAATAGGAAGGCACCTAGCAACTGTTCTAATAAATGGAGCCAAAGAGCAGCATCAATCTTCATCATAGTTATAGTCATAGTCATCATCATCATCATCATCATCTAGGCAACGCCGACGCCATCACCATCGTTTGCCTAAGGCCCCTGCCGGAAGTGACAGCCAATCTAATGTTAAGTGCCCACTCCACAAGCTACACAACAAACTACATGGCAGACATACCGACAGACAGAACAGACCGACGGAAGCATTACAACTAGAAAGCATTTTCTCAAATGTTGATGTAGATAGTCTACAGTGAAACCTCATGCAAGAAACATTTATTTTATTGTTTTTCGATATTTGATCACCATAGTAATATAATTGAATGGTATTATTCCTTTTTTCCAAATAACCTCAAACCTTTTCAAAAACTTTTGATCTGAAACTCTTAAGCTTTCTTTTAATAATGCATCGATACTTTCAAAGCCAAAAAATAGTCTTAATTGCTTAAATTTATTAATAATTTATCAGTCATCGAACAATATATTGCTAAAAGATCAAATCAAATCAATTCAATGTGCACCTAAAAGAATATAAAAAATTATAATACACTTCTGAGACTTATATCCATTCGTTACACATATTACTCATTGAACCGTCATAGCGTATCGAATGGAAGATCGTATTCCATTTTATTTCATTTGTTAAAACTAAAATGTTAAACTATTCCAAGCATAAAGATTAGATTAGGAATATAAACTATCAATTTATCTTAAACAAAATGGCAACTGTAGAGCTACCAAAATGTCAGCGAAATATGCTGATAAAGTTTCAAGCTTAAAAAAGTACTTACACTATATATACTACATTTTTATGACCATAAATAGTAAAATCGAATTGCATCATTAACTTAACTACCGACTCATATTGCTTTCTTCAGACATGCAATTATGAAGTGCATTATTTTAAGATCCATGTCGATTCAATTGTCTATAGACTTCACTGTAAATAAAATTGAAAATTAAAAAAAAAGAAACCCTTTTGTTTTATGAACGGACTGCATCCGCAGCCTGAAGCCCTTTTGGAGTCATTTTCATTCTTTTATTCCCATTCCTCATTTCCCCATTCTCTTTCCATTTTCATTTTCTTCATGCTTGGAGCACAAATCACGCCATTCCAAACTTGTGTAAGCAAATAAAAAGCTTTTAAATGTGTTTTTTCATTGGTTTTTTGTATTTTTGAGATTTGTTTCTCAGTTTTCTTTCTTCTTTTTTTTTTTGTTTTTGTTCTCCAAAAAGTAAAGTACAGTGTTTTTTTTTTGTTTGCATAAGTTTTACAATTGTTTTTTGTTTTTTTTTTTTGTTTTGTTTTTAGTTTCATTTAGGGGAAATATGCACAGCAATTTTTTATTTGTTTTAATTTTTGTTTAAGCTGCTTCAAGTTCACTTTGTTTTCTCCATCCCAATGCCGATATTCACAGTTTTGGTTATTAAGTTAAAATTATTAAAAAAAGATTTAAATAATACAATTTCTATATATAATATACAGAGACATACTAAAAATAGATACAATTGAAAAATGTCAAAAATTTAGAACAGGCTTAGGCATTTACAATAAGTTACAAAGATATACTACAAAAATTCAATCAATTTTCAAACCATTCATTGAAAATGGAATGGAAAGCATGTTTTTTTTTAGGGGGCAATTGGGATCTCTATATTTGCTTGCAACAACAATGTTGTTCTTTTTTTAATTTTTTGTGTTTATTTGTTTTAAATAATTTCAATTATATAATTACATTTAGTTAAACAAATAGTTGAGATCATGACACAAAGAAATTTGCAAATACTTTTGGCACACGCATGCATCATCAAGACACACTGAGAACGCTTGAATTGGTTGATGGGTCTTTAAAAGGATGAAGGATAATATGATGGGATGGGGTGGGGGAATGGATGGGATCGATTAGTTTTAGTATCTAATGGATGCACGTTGGTATGAATACAATACATTATTCATATGTACATATATATACACATACATATCTGTAGTATATGCACATATATCGATAAATTCTCTAATTTCAATTTACTAAAACAGCTACTAAAACAAAGTCTTTTCTTTTTTTTACAATTTACGTATTGCCAATATATAAATATATTTGAGTTGATTGATTGATTAGCTGGCATAGTTTGATTAAATTAATATTTTTTTTTTTAATAAGCATTTTAAGACTGAGGCACAGACATCAAACGATTCAAAGCTGAACCTGAATGATAAGAGGACAACCTGTTTAAACCAATCTTCTTTTATGCTGCATCGTTAATGCAAAGTTGATGCTTTTTCCGAATTTTTAGGTCCTCGTGGATGGTATTTCTGTGCCTCGGTCTCATGTTTGTCTTACTCTAATTATTTCATCCGTGAACTATAATCATAAATCAATCAAATCAATCAAAAGATGAAATACCTTAACATGTATTAGTTGAGTAATTATGCGTTAAAAAACTTCTAGTTTTCTTTATGAATCTACTATGCATCTGGGATTTTTTGTTTGTATTTGTGTATGTGTGTGTGTGTGCCTTGGCGATGCATGCGTGGCGATCTTTTTTTTGTTGTAGTTTCATTTCCTCATTTTTTTTCTTTTGTATTATCGACAACATATCAAAAAAAAATATATATATATGTATAAACATTTATAAATTATATTAAAATTGCTATAAAATAAATATCATATTATTTATTGCCGTTGTTGTCGTTGTTGCCGCTATCGTCCTTTTTATCCATAATTTTGCTATTACCGCACTTCAATTGAGCGTTATTGTTGTTATTATTATTATTATTATCATCATTATTATTATCAATAATAATATTGTTGTTCTTGTGTTTTGGCACATTCGAATCTTTCATTTTAATAACTTTATAAATGGCTGCAAATAGAAATAGAGAGAGAGAGAGGGAGAAAAAGAGAAAGAGAATTAGTCAATTAGTCACAGTGCATTGCAAATAAACGTACAATATCAACAAAAGTGCAAACGTCATATGACCTTCAAACGGTGCAAAAAGAAAAGGGAAAGCAACGAAGCAACACGCGAAAAGTGCAACGTGTCGGAGTATGCCTAATGGCAGACACTCTTATCGTACATACACTCACACTCACACACACACACACACACACACACACACGCACATGCTTATATTTATATAGTATATACATATGTACATAAATTAGACCTATTGACAATTAAGCTAGCTGATAAATGTCATGGCCAAAGAGCGAACAACGGAACATCGAGCAGAGGGTTCGGAGAGGTGGGGAAGAGGAGTTTGAGCAAATGCGATAAGTGCAGCCAACAGAACTGCAGGCAACATTGTATAATCTTCGATTGCAATCGCCTAGCTAAATGCGTAGTGGATTTGAGATACAATTTACAGTGCATCAATAAAGTAAAGCCCCAAGCCTTTATTAAGTGTTATAGAAATTTAATTTTGTTAAATCGTTCGTAAACATCAGCTGAGCACCAGTAATAAATATCAGAATATCTATAGGGCCTTAGTTACCCCATTTATTTATTTACTGAAAAAACACAACTTATGGCAACTGAGGGGAACACATTCATACATATGTATGTATTACATACATAAGGCCTTATATATATATGTATGTATGTATATAGGTGGTTTTTTATCTTTTTCGCAAATGATTCCGTTTATTTTTAAATTAAGACTTATTATTTTACTGATTAAGGAATCTCGTTTAAGCCACGTATCTATCTATCCCATTGCGATATTATAGTTGTGATCAAACTTCACTGATCCACTGTATGGCATGACTGTTTCTGATATTATTATTGCCGTTGGATGACTGCGGTTGCTTCATTATGGCAAACCACCGGAGGAGGTTTTATAAGGCTTACAATTATACGTTACGACGTCGACGACGACGACATCGACAACAGTATGAACAACAAAAACAACAAACACTTAAGAAAACCAACCAGCCAGACAGTTAGACAGCCCCAACCACAGCCACAAATACTACTGCGCATTGACCTAAAATCTAGAAACTAGCAGCAACAACAACAACAACCACCACAATAAGAAAAACCAACTGTGGCGTCGCAACGTTGCTGCTAGCTAGCTTCACAATAAATAAGCAAATGTACAGTTAGAGAAGGAATTATAAGCCAACAACGACAAAGAACTCCAAGCTGGAAAAAAAAGAGTGGAGACAACAGAGTGGGGGAAAAGAATCTCACAGTGTCAGAGTTGATCTATCAACGACAAAAGACACAATACACGAATAGACACATTGATGGTGACCAAGGAGGGAGTGGTGGTAATGTTGTAAAAAGTGGGGGCGATCCCATGGCTTAAGTTTTGTTGTAATTTTACCGTTATCATTATGGGCATGCACGAACGCAGCTGGCTTCAAAAGCTTTCGCCACAAGAATAAGCAAGAAAGAAGAATATAAAGAAATACATACACAAATACATATTTAAAATGTATATTTGAAAGTCGGCGCTGGATTTAAACATACCCTGTAGCAAAATGCAAGCAGATACATACACACATACATACATACATACCTATAAGTTTATGTACATATAAGTACATATAAATACATATATACTTATGTATGTACATACATACGTACATGTATGTATATGTATAATCTCTAAAAAGATCTAAAACTTTCGTAAATTCCTAAAAGGTGAATGATGAATGTTTTGTAACGTGTGTGTTGCAAATGTAGAAATACCTTTTCCACAGGTACGGGGTATTAAGAGTTACGTTTTTGGGGCCAACAACAAAACGCGTTTTGTTTACGAAATTGTGTGTGAAAACAGGAACGGCAACATAATATAAATATTTATATGGGGAAAAAATGTTAAGTTCATCACGGATGGGAGGGGCGAGGTAAAAATCCAAAGCAAAACAAAAACCACAAAATAATCCGCCGATCTCACAAAGTACAGTGGTGGTCAAAACATGGCACAAAATGTATTCAAACAATATCAAAAAAGTTTATAAAATAAGATTGGTCGTTGTGGAGAGAGAGAAAGAGAGAGAGAGAGGAATAGGGAGAGAGAGAGGTGCGATAACAAAACTTGTCTAATTAATATGTATGCATGTGAATTGGTGTAAGTGTGCATTTCTATGTGTGTGTGTATGTGAGTAGCTCTGGACCTGCCACAAAAGTACAGCATTTGGCGCTTCTGTACTTACGCGGCCCCAGCAGCATTCTCTGGTGACCTTCACGACGAGTTTTGAAAAACAACATCAACATGCGTGCGAGTTTTGTTGTGACCACATTTACGCACGGCTTATCAGCGTAGAGACCTAAAAATAAACAGAAAACGACTAAGAAAAAAAATGATTCGCGCCAAAACGCAAAAAAATAAGAATAAACTAGAATACCGATCTAACATTGGCCACAACGAATTTTTAATACCCTCAACGAAATATAAATCTAATGAATCCAAGCCAAATACATTATCATTGGAACTTTTGAATGTTTGTTCTTGGTAATCAAGAATTTGTTTGTATATGTTTGCATATTACGAATAATCTAAGACGTTTACTTCCATGTGTTGCAAACTTCTGATCAAAATTAATATTCTCGAATAAAAAAGAAATCATCAGCTGGCAAAGAGCGAGAGAGCCTGCCTGATTGTCTGTGCTGCAAGAGCGTGTAGAGTGCGAGTGTGTGTGTGTTCTTGTGTGTGTGTATATGTGAGTGGGCATATGAACAGGCAGGCGCGTATAAGAGTGACGATGACGGTGACGACGAAGTCAAGTTGAGATTGCGTTTGTGGTTGTGGGTGCGGCTGCCCAATAACAAACAAACAAAAAAATAAAAGAAACAACAACTAATGTACAGTTGCGCCTTCAAAGGCGTGTGCCAAAGTAGTAGATTCGTTTTATACTCTGTACTTATTATGTTGTCAATAGAGCATATTCAAATAGTAAGAAATTGGGTAATGGCAGCACAAAAAAACATGTGCAACCGTATGAATTACACATATTTTTTATTAACAATAGAAGAGTTGAACTAAATATATAAACACACTCACGCACGCACACACATACGCATGTATCTGTTTCAATGCGAATCTCTATAATTAGAGTGTACATAGGCTTTGTACAACACACATCCATCCATACATACATATGTACATATATTTATGTACATATATGCTTTTTTAGAACCATTGAGACTTGAATAATATGACATAATAAAACTCTCTTTAGATACGATTAGCAAATAGATATGTATGTGTGTATGTATGTGTGTATGTATGTATGTATGTATGCAAATATTTCATAGAACAACTGTTCTATACATCACATAGAATTAAAAAAAAAAAACAATATCACTGTCAGTTGGAAAACCGGTTTTGTTTCAAATGAATGTTATTTGAATTATTGTTGTTTCAAAAATAAATTTGTGAGGGTATATAATAACTCTGTATGTATGTATGTATGCATGTACATACATACATACAAATGGATGTATGTACATATCTCTATATACACATTGTGTATGCAGGCCAACAGCAACAAGAAGAAGTAGAGAAGGAGAACTGCAACAAGGCGTTGGCGCTGATTTTAGTTTAATTGAGGCCTCTCATTTAATTGCCAACAACAACAACAGCGAGAACTGCACACAGTTGCAATTGATTTACGAATATTGTTGAAATGCTTTTAGAACTGACAAAAAAAAAAGAAGGAAAACATGGGAAATTAGCCCGCGAATATTTTTGCCGCGCAAAATAGCTCCTCCTTTTGCCAACAATTATCAAGATTTTGGTTATTCAACAGTTGTTTTTTTCTTTTCTTTTGTTTTGGCGCTCAGGTTTTTTATACCCTGTACGCATAGGATAAAAGGGCATATTAAAGTCGCCCTAATTTATATAACTTGAGTTGTATTGAAGCTATCATAAATGTATTTACATATCTTTAATATTTCGTTCAAATCGGACAAAAAATATCGTAGATATGCATACATAAATACATATGTATGTATGTATGTACATACGTGTAAACATTTTGTACTGACATGCCAAATGCAAAAGTGCCTCATAGGAGTGAGTGAAATAGCAGTTATTTGTTGTTTCGGCTTATTAAGAGAATTATATAACAAATTTTATATTCAATTATTGTCGATTGTGAAGGAGTTTGACTTTATGAAATACAGGGTATACTCAAGTCGGCAGGGACGATTGACTTGCTTCATTTATTTTTATTTTTCTTGTCACAATGCCAGAAGACAAACTGGCGGCACGATACAGCAACAACAAGATTACGAATTTCACCTTTCATTTATGTGAATGGAGACAAGCGAACATTGTTAATAGTGAAAAAAACAACAATCTAAAAAAATAAACGTTTAAAGTTCTTTTAGGACCTTGACCAATTACAAGTGATAACAGGTAATACACTGTCCAACAGAGATTCGGCAAACGAAGTAAATGCATATCTATCAAACAAAGACTTTCAAATAGAATTAAAAAAGAAAAAAAACAAATACTGTTTCCCCTCTTCCCCCTCCAATAAGATAATCAAAAGTTTTAAAGCAAAAAAAAACAAACAAAAATCGCAAAAAGACAGAGAGAGAGAGAGACGGAGAGAGAAAACGTAATCTTTCAACGACAAGAAATCAATGCCTCGTACGTATTTCAAATGAACGATAAAAGGTTACAGTTACTTGGCCTTGGCAAAAGCTAAAGGAAAATAAAAATACAAATAAAGCGGTCCCTTAAAAGGTTATTAATAATTGTATTACGTATGCATGTGACTTGCACCTGAGCCAGCAGCGAAACAAAGATAGAAAGACAGAAGTTGCGAAGAGAGGGAAAAGAGATATTGGATAAAAGACAATAAGAAGAAATACACAAAAATAATTTGAACAGCGAAACACGTTTGGAAAAATCTGAAAATAAGGGTAGATTTCGTCCACAATAAATGAATGAACAAACAAAATGGACAAGGACGCAGCTAAAGGGGGTTGTTGAGGACAGTCGATCACAAAAAAAAAAAAACATCTGACACGAAATTAGACAAAAAACCACAAAATAGCAAAAAAATACACATATACAGATAGAGATTTTCTCGGATCAAAAAAGAACTTTCCAACTTTATTAGGTAACTTGGCAGTTTTATTTTTGCACCTTCCTTTTTGTTTTTGCACTTTTCTTTTGAGTTTGAGGAAAAACACTTGATTTTTTGTTACTCACCTTTAAGGCCAGATGGAGCGTACGGTTTTTTGATATCCGGAAAAACTCTACGACTTATCGTCTTTGAAATTCGATTGATATGGATCCCCACATTCTCCTGCTGCTGCTGATTGCACTCTGCCAATGTCTGGCCCTTGTCCCCCATTTCCTCCATCCTTTTCTCATGCCGCTCAATAGCGGCGAAATCAATATTATAACGTGATTCAAGAATTTTCAATTTTTCCTTCTCCTCCTCGGCATACAATTCGTTTATATCTCCATCTTTTCGTTCAGTCTTAAAAAGATTTTTCCTACATAGTGTTCTCCGAATGGGATCGCGTTTAATTGGATCTTCTTGCAACATTCGGGGTAAGGAGCCCATGGGTGGCACCGGCATATTCACCATTCTCTTCTCAGCTGTTTCACTTTGGGTCTCTTCTGTGCTTTCCCGTTTGCTTTCCAAGTACTTTCGTCGTATGCAAATTGTGCTTTCACTTGAACTTTTCCTCATATGTACATATGTATGTATGTATATACGTTGTTTTGTATGTGTATGTATGTATATACAATCAAAATGCAAAAATGCAATTTATTCAGCACAATCACACACAATATTCTTCACACACACCCTCACACACACACAGCATATTGCATTCACAGTTCATTTCCAACGCATTTAATTCGACTCGATTTTATATGTTTTCATTGGCACATTTCCCAATTTTCAATTTCCTTTTTTACGAAATTATTAAAAAAATCAAAATTAAAAACGTCCGCGACACGTCCTCCTCTTATCAAAATTTTTACAACAATGATAATTTTATTTACTCTCACTGTTAATTTGTTTTTTTTTTCTCTCACGTTCTGTTAATCAACTGTTAACTCATCTGGCTCTCTTAAACTTATTTGGATCTGTTAAGACTCATTAGTGCCTGTTAACTCATCTGGCTCTGTTAAGACTCATTTGGCTCTGTTAAGACTCATTAGTACCTGTTAACTCTTCTGGATCTGTTAAAACCTAATAATGTTAAACTCGTTTTGGTTCTGTTAACTAACATTTGCTTAGTCTAGCTCTGTCGAACTGTTAAGATGCATTGGTTCGTTAACCAACGCTGTTAGTTAACATCGTCGAAAAAAGAGAGAGAGGGAGCAAACTAGGCGGGATATTTCAAATTTTTAATTTGGTAATGAACAAGTTAAATATAAATAAGTATATAAAAGTAGTCGACTATTAAAACAATTTTTCAAGCTCTGTCTAAATCTAACTACCACAGTTGCAAATTTTTTGCCCAAAGTCAAGGTCAGCACTGGTGTGTCAAGGGCCATTAAACGATTTAATTGGTGAAACGAGAGCTTAAAATTTGATATATGTATTCATAATTATGAATGCCGACTTGGATATTACCCTTCATTGAATTTGTTTTTTATATAATAGATGTTGTTTATATGATAGATGAGTACTCTTATTAATGCTTTTCGTTTTCTTGTGTCATAAGTGATTGAGGTATATCCAATTGACAGCGAGTAGCAATTTATAACCCTTATTTATTAGTTTCAACTGACCTAAATGTAAATCCCCCTCTCCCCACCTTTTTGGCCATATTGGTAATAAAACAAATCGCAAAAGTAAAAAATAAAAATTCACTTTCACGCTAACGTTGGCAATTCAGGCGTAACGACATCGGTTCAGGCAAAAATGAAAGTGAAAATAGTTGAAAAACAACATAGAAATAGAAATACAATAAAATAATAATACAAATTATATATGTAGGTATATGTGGGTAACAAGTAAATTTCAATAATTGCTGAGTCAGCGCCAAGTTTGAGCTAGCCAGGTCGAAATATAGCAGCTGGTTTTGGCATTGAATTTGATTTTGACGTGGACTACGTTTATATGTACATATATACGTATTTTATGTTTTTTTGTTTTTGGTTTTCTTGGCCAGTGATTAGTCATTTTAGAAATTGAATTTGCTTGGAAACTACCTGCAGGCCACGCTTAGGGTTGGTGATTCTCTCTGTACCGTTTTTGGAGGGGTTGTGAATTAAGGATTTCACTGTACAGGTCGACACATGCAAAATTCAACCCTCGCGCCAAAAAAAAAAAAAAAAGGAAACCAACAAAAGCAAAAATAATAATGAAAAGGGAGAGGGAGAAGTAGAGGGATAGGGTGAAAGGCAACGAGATTTAAAGGTAAAAGAAAAGGGAAAAACACTCATGAAAATGTGTGAAAGTTTCAAGTTGAATGAATTGAATATCTCTACGTCTGCGTCATTTCCATGAACTGCGTTTTAGATTCTCTTGCTGCGATTTCAATGTTTGTAGATATATGTATGTATATGTATTGATGTATATGTCTATATGTATCTTTATCTCTACGTGTTTGGGTCTCATGATGAGCTACTTTCCGGCATTTGGACTTCCGTTTAAAATCAGCTGGCCTGAATGCATAACACGCTGTGAGTCAGTAGAAATACAAAATAAGTGCATACATAGGCCACGTACTAACAAAATGATTAACAATAAAAATGGAAGAAGAAGAACAAAATAACAAAAACTATCAATATAAAAATGTGGCACGCGTTAACGAAAAGAACCCAGGATTTGGTGCCTGTCTCAGGGGTTGACGTCGTGTCTGACGTCACGTTTGACTAATTAATAAATGAGCTCATTAAAGAGTTCCAGGGCAATCGTTGTAAATGCACATACATACATATGTATATATAATTTGTATACTATATGTATGCATGTATATATATATATAATGTATCTAACCCTCTTCCTCTCTTCCACCCATCTACCTATCTATCATCTACCCTATTCTATTTATAGTGCGTGGGGAGCATTCATTTTCATCTTTGACATGCATCAGACAATTTTTGTTCTTATTTTTGCCTTGCATACAGAACAACCTGCCCCCCAGTACCCTTCCCCCCCTCAGCCCAGACACTGTTCTACTTTTGTATTTATGTTTCTTTCGTTCATTTGGTTTTGAGGCATCTGTAAATTTTGCGCCAATTTCTGCGGCTGCTGCTGCTGCTGCTGCCCTCATCATTGAGACACAGACACAGACACACGCACAGTCAAATACCTGCTGGTAATTTTTTGAGCAAAAATTTTGCGCCAAAAACCAAAACCTGAATCTGACACACACACACACGATATATATATATATATATATCCTGGCACTCTCTTACCGTTTCCGCACTTAAGATACAGCCACAAGGTGGAACAAGTGCTTTGCTTTTTCTTCCTTTTTCATCATTTATATATACATATGTACATACATATATATACCTACATATATACATATATTTATAGTATTTTTGTTCTTGTTGTTTTTGGCTCACTGTTGCAGCAGCAGCAGCAGCAGCAGAAGGCTCAAAGAATTCTTGTTTTATTGGGACAATGAGCCGCCGCCGCCGCCACCAAAAGTAACATCTGCTCCCCAAAAATGAAAAAAAGTGCAAAAAAAAAGCATAGACTGGAATTGTCGTTGTCTTGTTTGGGTTTCTTAACTCCTTTTTTTTACCTTTTATGATCTTTTAACCTTGCCAAGAAGAAGAAAAGGAAAAGGTTTAAGGGCATACAAGATGGTGTCAAGAAGTTCGTATTGAAATTGATATTTGATGATCTCATATTCACATACATATTTGCTTATCGATTACTAATACATATACATAAACATTTTTCTTTATTCTACCAAAAAGAAAAGAAAGAAAGAAAAGGCAGTTATTATTTCATCAGATAAAACGATCAGATAGAATATCTACAGACAAACCAATGCAGATTGATAATTATTTATTATTATTATTTATAATTATCTTCTAAATAAACAATTAAATCAATAAAAATACATATATAAATGTATTGATTTTTTTAAATTGATATAGATTTAATCCCATGATAAGAACTTTCGCCCCTTCTATATTGCTTGCGATTATATGTATATATAATATAAGTAAATTATCTTTCATAAATAATAATAATAAGAAATTTGATTTGTTTCTGCTTTTTTCATCATTTGAACTTTTCATTTTTGTATTTTTGAGTCATGATTTTTAAAGTACTTTCTGTGAGATCTCTCGTTTCTTTTTTGTATATGGTTTTTTTTCTCGGTCTCTTTACCCCTTTTTCCAGCTCTGATTATTGCTATTATTATTCTTATTTTTGTTGCTGTTGTTGTTGTTGTTGTTCTTATTGCTGCAGTGCTAATTTCCCTCATTTATCTTATGTTCTTTTGGGCAAAACGAAAAAAATGAGATACAGATACAAACATACAGACATAAGTACATACATATATATATATGTATCTGTATGCCTGCATATATATATATATATATATATATATCTGTGTAGGCATTACAATTACTCTACGTGATTCTCGGACGCTTAATTGCAGCAGCAGACCGAGTCTGGGACCTCATAAATCTCACGAGCCTCCGATTGCAGTCATCCATCCTGTTGAAAAGTGTCCAGTTCTAAGCTCTATACACATACATATTTATATATATATATTCTTATATATATATAGATAAGAGCTAACAGCAATTAGGCATAATAATGCCATACATGGTAGGGGGGGGGGATCATCTCTCTCTGTAAACTCTTAGGAGAGGCCCACCATCAGCACCACCTGGCTGGTATCGTGTGACCGAGCTTGAAACGTTGACCAATGTCCAAGCTCATAATTCACAGGCACCACTAGAAAAGGGGAAGATTGTGTGTGTGTGTGTGTGTGTGAATAGTCGTTGATAGCCTTGTATAGTTCTTGGAGAGGTTAAAAAGTGGGACGCTTGCATAAATCAAAATGTGTGACTTTATGTGCCTCTTGCATGTGCCTCCAGTGGGTCAGTTTTGGTTTTCTTTTCCTTTTTCTTTTTTTTTTTTTTTTTGCCTCAGTGATGATCATTGCATGTGGCACGGCACCGCATGCCAGTTGCAACTTTAAAATATCTTGACCCACTTGTTGAAATCTACATTTAGCCGTTACATTTCACACTTGAAAACTGGTTGGAAAATAGATAGATGGAGCAGGAGAGAGAGCTAGAGCTAGAGAGAGAGAGAGAGGGAGAGAGAGAAATAAAAGGAGAAAACTGGCGAAAACTAGCGACAATTGTCGGAAAAAGGGCACTCGCCTGGAAAATGCCAAACAATGGTAATAGAACAAGAAGAAGATGAAAAAGTAGAAGAAGAAGAAGAAGAGGAAAGCAAGTCACCAGCATACTCTATAATAATTGATTGGCATTTAAGATTCCTTCAACTGGTTTTCATTTCATCTTTTTTTTTTTGGTGTTTTTTTCTATTCTTTAACACATTTTTATTGCCGCATTTTATTGTCTAAGATTTTTCCAAGTTTCTTTTGTTTTCTCGTGTTTTTTTTTCCTTTTTTCTTGTTCTCTTTTACATTTTCCTGTATACAACAAAAGAGTTTTTTGTTGTTGTTGTTCAAGTTTTCCGTTGGCATGAGTTATGAGCCTTCGAGTGTGGTGACCTCTTCCCGTGGTGGTTAATGTTCATCTTGTGGCTTTCCCTCTATATATGAAGTCTAGGGAGTGGCTATGGAAATGGAAATGTGATGGTTAGAATGGGTAGAAAAGGAGGGAGTGGAGTGGAGTGGTGTGGGGAGGTGGGGGGGTAAAACTCTATTAATGTAACGTGATATGCGGTGCATGAAAAATCAAATGAGACGACTTACATATGGATGGAAGGCGCATGCAGTTTGGGATCGCTGTTGTTGGTCAGTAAATGCGGTTCGCTTGTCAGAGTTTTAGTTTTATTTTTTTCTTTTTTTTTTCCAGATCTTGATGTTGATGTATGTATCTTCTGTTGCATATGTACATATATCCATTCCTGGTGTGGCTAAGCCGACAGCATATGCATGGAGTTACAGTCAGATGGTCAGTCAGTCAGTCATTTGAACAGATACCAACAGACAGCAGACACCAGACAGACAAACATATATGTATATAGATATATATATATTTATATACGTTCAATTCCTATTAAATTGAAAAGTACTATTTATGGCATATTACATTACTTGAAGGGGCACGCGTACAATTTTTTTGGTCCATACGTGTGACCAGCTGCCAAAATATTTCATCAAATTATATAGCCCTACAAACACATACAATATGTAAACATTTTACTAACCACGCAATCTTTGAACTTATATCTGATCGTATCCCATTCCATCCCATCCTATTCCATCCCTTATATGACTCGAGAGAGAGAGAGAGAGCGAGAGTCATGGGGCCCTGCATGCGCGTTTTATATTGTTTATTTTTAACTTCTGCTATTTTAGTTTTTAGTTTGTTTTCCCTCATTTTTCCATTTTTCCTTTTTTCTTTATAATTTTGTTTATTTTGTCACACGCCCAACGTCAGTTTGCATTTGCATGCGAGAACTGGGAGCGGGCCCAATGAGGGCAACTGCAACTGCAACTGCAAATATGCAAGATGTATCTGTATATTGGTATCTATAGCTATATCTATATATATATGTACATATGTATATCTGCTGCTTCGCCTGACTTCCTGTCTAAATAATTGTGCATTTAATGCAAACAGATGCAAATGCAAAGACAAATTGAAAGATAAAAATATACGCAAAAAGTAAATCAAAAATTAAGAAAAATCTGGACAAAAATCAAGTCATATTCGTAATACAATTTTTCAAGGTTTATAAACGTATATATGACAAATATATATATCAATGAGTATCGATAATAGATGCACTCAAAAGTATATATAGAATATATATATTAAATTTAGATTGAAATGATTAAGCAACAAAATATTTAGTTAAGTTATCTCATTTCAAATCTAGAATTTAAACAAGAATTAATTGCAGCAAGAATCTCTTTAGCCATGATATGGATGACACATTAGGAGATAAGTTATAGAAAAAAATGTGTGTATATCTAATATTTATATATATGAACAATCTCTATTTACAATTGCACAATTTTGCAGTAGTTAAAAAGACAATAATACTCATCACAATTTCTATTTACCTTATACACATATATAGAATATTATTTACTCTTCGTTTTCTTCAATTTCTTTATATATCTTTCAGAGGGTATATCAATTTTGGTCAGAAGATTGCAACGCAGAGAAGGCAGTGTTTCTGACTATATAAAGTATACGTATATATATTCTTGATCAGCATAAAATCTAGCCGATCGATCTAGCCCTGCCCGTCTGTTTGGATCATACAAAGAAAATGATTGGCTAATATTTTCTATAAATTAAAAATCAGTTCAATTAAATTGTTTACAGTCAACACATCAATTTCACAATGTATAATGTGTGTGTGTGTATGAGTGTGCATACAAATGACTGTGTGTTTAGTCTGGCTTTGAGTCCATATGTACATATCGCACAATATTACAGAAATATATTTATATATACATATATAAATATATATATATATATATATATATATATATATATCTAAATATATATATATTAAAAGAAATATATAAATACATATATAAATAAGTATACAATTTCTATTCATATCTTTTATTTATTACTCATATGTACACATAAACATATATATGTAACATGACTGCAAAGTTTAACGAGAATAAATATTCAATTTTAGCTATAAATTTCAAAAAAGATTATACATATATGTATATAGAAAGAGACTTTTAATTGTCTATTAATATTTTGATTTTTTTTTTAGCCAGAGTTATTGATGGGCAGATGTGTTGATAACTATTTCAAAGGTAAGTAGTGTCAGGAATCAGAATATGTATGTATATCAAAATTAATTGAATCATTTGATATTTGATTTATGTACCTGCAATTGGTAGTTGTGTTGAAGCTAAAAAGTCATCTTGCACATAAAGTATATATCTATAAACAGGTATAATTATAATATCGACTTATATATGTATTTGTGGACTGGATGGAACATATTTAAACGTATTAATTGGCTATTGGCCCAAATACCATGCACAAGGTGATGGAGATTAGGTTGAGGGTGATACATGTTTTCGGCTTTCTATAATTATGGCCAACAGTTAAACGAACGTGTGAGTTGGCCGACTACCGGGTGTAATAATAATGATAATGATAATGATGAGGAACCCCCACCCCCCCAAGTTTGAATGACCGTGTCTGCTTTGGGGCTTTTGTTTTTGGCTTTTTTTGTTCTCTTGCTAATCGACTGATTTTCTACCGTTAAGTGGTGTTAAGTGCTACCCAATACAGGGGCTGTGTATATCATTCATAATGGGACTCCAGTTTCAATTTATGGCACTCGGCGATTGTATAATTAATAAAAAAATGCTATCATTCTGACTGTGTGCGATATTGTGAGGGCAATTCACATGCAGACCGCAGCAAAATGAAACATAAACTAAAAAAAAGAGGACGGAAAAAAAACACAATAAGAAAAAATCAACGCCAGTTTTCAATTTCCGCTGGCATTATAAACAAACAGAAATCCATCTATAATGACATTCACCGTCCTTGCCCAACATTAGCAGCTGATGACACATTCAATATAATGCGGGTTCTTTGGCAATGATCGTATTGTCATGGTTTTTCATCACATTATAGGGAAATCGTTATTTGAAATTTGTTGCGCTCTTGATTGATCTATGGGGGCGGTTGGGCTAATAAAACTTTTCACATTCAAACCCTGCGGGCAAAAAGTAATGTAATTAAATAAAATGAACACAGTGCATACATAGTAAAGGGAAATTTTCTTTGAATGCTTCTTTCAAGTCCAATTGCCAAATTTAAATAATTATAAAAAAACTAACTCTAACGGTTTTCGATTCCGACAGATGGAGCCACCTATTCGGTTAAATTAACAACATTTGCGAATAGTCATGTTAAGTTGACAGTGTTCGCAAATGATTATGTTAAGTTGACAGTGCTCGCAAATGATAATGTTAAGTTAACAGCACTCACAGCTGGTTCTGTTAAAGTGAAATTGCTCGCAAATGAGTCTGTTACATTTACATCACTCCCAGCTGACTCTGTAAGTTAACAGTGCTCCAAATAAGTCTGTTAAGTTAACAGTGCGCCCAAATAATAACAGCTGATCGCAAAATAATAAGTCTTGAATTTGTTGTAAATTTTCTTTATTTAAATATATTTAAAAATTAAAATATATTATAAAAATGCGTCGACGAGTTGGACTGGGAGCCATCCAACAGCAGAAATTGGCTGCAGAGAAGTACAAGGATAAGGGGACTGACTTACAGGAGTCCCAACTGGAGCAGATGACCAAGCAAATGGAGGTGTTTCGCGTTAAACTGGAAGAATTTGCTATGAAACACAAAGATGATATACGAAAGAACTCGCAGTTTCGTAAGCAATTTCAGGAAATGTGTGCAGCTATTGGTGTCGATCCACTTGCCACCGGCAAGGGATTCTGGAGTGTTTTGGGCATGGGTGACTTTTACTATGAACTTGGGGTACAAGTGGTTGAAGTATGCCTGGCGGCTAATCACAAAACCGGTGGACTTATGGAATTAGGAGAGCTGCGTAGACGTCTAATAGCTGCCCGTGGCCAAAGCGCAGTGCATCAGGAAATTACCAAGGAAGACATACTGATGGCAGCCAAGAAGCTTAGTGTTTTTGGCAATGGGTAAGGATAGTTCAACGAGATTCTTGAGATATGTAAACCGTATTTGTATATTTGTTTTAGATTCGTTGTGCACAAATTGGGCAAAGGCAAGTACATAGTCCAATCTATTCCCGGCGAGTTGAGCATGGAGGAGACCAATATATTGAACGCTGCAGCGAATACGGAACAAGGATGTGTCACACAATCCCAACTAATTGACGATTTGGGGCAAGTGATTCAAGACTTCCACATAGAATTGTTTGAATCTAAACTTAATCTTTTTTTAGATGGACTGACTACCGGGCCAAGCAATCTTTGGACAAAGTTGTGGGCGAGGGTCTCTGTTGGATCGACAAGCAAAGTGATAACGAGCCTAGTTATTGGTTTCCTAGTTTATTTCCGGGTCGTAATGCTCTGGTCGTGAGTGCCTCCTAATACCAGATGTATTGAAATTTCAAAATATATATACTTAAGATATGTCTAGCCAACTAATATGTATGTATGTACAATTACAAAACTACTGTTAAGTCTGTTATTGCTGCCTGATGCAGTCACCGGCAGCTCCATCCTTGAGTATCTTATTTTCAGCCATCAGTTCAGCATTCTCCAATTTAAGCTGATAGATTACCGATTCGAATCTCTGTGTCAGATCATCCATTGCAGCCTTATATCGGGATTTCATATCTTTGTGAGCCTCTAGATATTTGTCAATTCGAGATTCATAATGCTTTTTGCTAAAAGATAATAATTATAATAGCTAAATTGTAATGTAAACTAAAATACACACGTTTTATCCTGACGTGCTTCTTCGGACTTGCTAGCACATCGTTCCAACTCATTTAAGCGCCTGCAGCTGCTCTCCACCTCAGATGCTAGTTTATTATTCTGTCTCAAAGCCTCTTTATAATTCGATTCCAAGCGATTGTTTCGTGCTTCCAGCATACGAACAATTTTTTTGTTTTCGCTAATTTCCTTTTTAAACTATAAGCAAATAATGATAAACTAAGAATCTAAATTAACTCAAGGATAGTTCATACTTTATCACGTAGTGAGGTCAATGACTTGTCTTTGTCAATTAATTTGCCCTTTAGCTGATTCACCTCACTATCGACACGTTCGGCTGCCTTATCCATTATGCTACCAATAGTAGAAGCCAGTTGGGCAGATTCTTCCTTACAGGTTTCGGCTCGTTTCTCTGCATTTTCTTTTTCACGAACTGCCGCTTCACTGAGATTGATGGCATCCTGTACTTTACGCATGGCCGTGCTCTCCCGTTTTGTGCTTTCTATTAGCAATTTTTGTGTGTGCTGCAATGATTTCTCATACTCTTTAATTTGCTTTTGAAGATGGGAAATTTTGCTTTGATTGTCATCCATGATGGCTGCGTCATAGGAGCGTTCCTTAAGCTTTGACTGCAGTTTCTGAAGCATTTCACCGTTCCGCTGCTTATGCTCATGCAATGCCTTAATCATTTTTGATTGTGTAACTAGCTCCTCCTGTTGGGCGTTTAATCTTTCCTCCAGCAACTTGATGGTATTGGTGTACTTCTCTTTAAGCTGGAGAGAAAACAGCCAAACCAAAAAAAAAAAAGTAAAAGCCGTTTCAAAAACGGTTGTCACATTGAATTTATTTAAATACTATATATTCATGGCATACCTGATCTTCGCCAGACAATTGTAATTGGGCTCGATAGTTCTTTAGTTCGATTTCCATATTAGCGATTGTACGCTGAGAGCATTCCTGCATTGTATGTAAAGTCATTCGTTCCTTGCGCAGAACATCAATCTGTTTTACAGCTTTGGTAAGTGCCTCGCCGGTCAATTGGAGTCTTTGATACATATTCTCAACATCGCCCGATTTAGGAAGTTCCTGATATTTACCTAATTCATGGGTGAGACGCTGATTCTCCTCAACCACAGCGCTTACCTGGGCACGCAGTTGAGTTTGCTCTTCGCGAAAGATTTTAAGATCGTTGTTAGTGTCGTTCAGTAATCGTTCCACGCCAAGAGCCACCTCCCTGCCACCGCTGTAAGAGATGACCAATGAATAATTCAGAGAGTGAGTATAATATTTAGTTGTAGTAATTTCTATGTCAAATTTTGTACCAGGGAAACTTAAAACTATTAGCCTCCTGTGTCATTCTATATTCAATTTATTTAAAACTCTGATGAAATCAAAAAAAAAAAGGAATAAATAAATAAATTTATATTCTGAGACAACTCTCTGTATTTTAAAAATATTTTCCATGCAATTGAGTGACTGTTGTTGTTCGCTATCACAGGTGGATGTAAATATACTTGTTCACGTGGTTGCTACGGGCAACAGCGACAATAACAAAGAAAAATAAATAAGAAAATATGTATAAATTTTCATTTTAGTTATGTTTTATGATGCCGCTGTTCAACAAGAAATTCGAATCGAAACCCATACCGCCACGACAGAATCGCTGTAATATTGGCCATCCGGTGGCCACTGAGGATATTGATGATTTTCGGCATATCTCATTAAATTTGGGCAATAAGGAGCTACGCTTTGCAGATGGCATTTGGATGCATTCGGCACGAAAAGGTGATGTGGATGATATGTTGCGTTTGAATAAAAAATTTCGTGCTCTGGAGGAGGAAAATAATATGTGCAATTTGAAAATTGAAGTGATGTTGGATTTATTGGCGGAACATGCCACGGAACTAAATGAACTGAAGCCAAAAGAAAAATAAATATTTTGGGTAATATATACATATGTTTTTTAACCATAAATATTGATTATTATATATACATAATTTCAAATGCCTTTTTCCACTTTTCGCTTTAGAGAACTGATGATTATAATTGACCTTAAAATCTGATAAGGATCCCGTGTTTTCTATGGAACTTTTTATTTGATTTGACTCAAATCTTTATAATATTGACTATGTCTGAATATTTTAAAGTGGAAGGTCCCAACAATGATTACGAGGAATATTTTTCACTATGTAATTTAATGAAAATATATTAATTTAATAAATGCCTATTAAAATTTTATTATAATTTCTAATATAAATTTCTATTTTCCGTGTTGTTAAAAAAAGATAAATTAATAGTCAAGTAGGACAAATTGACAAACCAATACAATCATTTTATTTATTTATAAGAAATGTCTAGAAACTTGTTTTAGATTATATTCTTTCAATTTAAACAAAGAATGAGATTTACCTAGATTTCAATAGTGAATTGCTTGTGATCATTTCATTTCCATATGTTAATCCACCCCTGTATTATATATATTTATATTATTAGTTGTCTAATCAGTTCACATGCCTATTTTTGTGGCTTATCAATTGCTGCTGCCCCAAACTCACCTGCAATGCAACGGGACAGCAAATATGTATATATATGTATATATATTGTATACCTTTGTTGGCTTTTCTTGACTAGCCCATTGGGCATTAATTTGGATTTGTACATAGCACTAAACATTCAATGAATGGAGCTGGTCAAATTGTTGGGCATTGTTGTCGCCATTGGCAGCAATCTATAGACGCCATCGAGTTTGCCGTCGAGCTGCCGCTTGGCTCCCGCTCTATTTATTGTATTTTGATAAGCTCTCCTTCAGCCCACTTGATAAACTATAGATATGATAAACCTCAATGAGGCAGTAAATATATTCATAAATAAGTACATACAATCGTATATACATACATATATAAAGTATAATTCTATATGAGAATAAATGATAGAATTGGAAGGCCCGAAGATCGGATCAATTGAACAAAAATAATTTTCGTTAGCTCTAATGATAAAGCTCAGTTGATTGAGACCTAATCTTGGAGAGGTTTTTTTTTTGTCCAACATTCGGAGCCCGTTTGGGTTTATGTACATAGGTGTGTTGCCCATATCGGTACGTTATATCGACTACTGTATATTTACCCATTGATATTGATATGGCGATAAGCAAAACTGCTTATAAAACACATTTATTTAGTTGTTCTCAGAGCAAACTACGACGACAACCACACACACACACAACACAACACAACGCAACAAAACACAACAAAAATAATAATAAAAATAAAAACCATGTCGAGGCAGACGAGTGGTTCGCCTCCGAGGGGTAACACTTGTTCGATTCGTGTATTACAGTAGTTTGTTGATAGCCACCTCTAGGTACGGACGCGCACGGGAAGAAATCGATCGATCGATCGTTAGATCGATGTGTAGAGGCTAAACTATCAAATATTTACCAAAGCGAAACGAAACAAATTTCAAAATAAACACCAATAATAGCAACAAGAACAACTCTAAATAGAAGAAAAACATACATACATATACGTACATATATTAATGTGTTTTGAATACATATATATATATATATGTTGCCAACCGATCGTGCAAAAATCGCAACATTTTCATATTAGTGCTATAGTCAAGCGCAATTCATTTGGCATTAGGTAACTAGAGAAGAGAGTCGTCTATATATCATAGCAACAATATTTCAGTTGGATGGTGGTCGCATTAATCAAAATTAGCCATATCAGCAGTATTCACACTAACTTGTCATATATGTACTTATATATATATATATATATACATATATATACATTTATTTGTGGTATAACTTTCCTACCATATCATTACAATCATTTGCCATTCGCCTCTGTCTGTGGATAGTTCAAATCGGCAGCTCGATTATAAACAAATTGTCTATTGCTACCTAATAAATGATATCAAATAAATCAATTGAGTCTATGCCAATCAAATGGAGCAACAGTGATATATCTTGATCATCAATGAATCTTCAATGTCGAATAGATCGAAAGAATTAATTGTATGTATATACATACGAGTTCATCATGTGCATAAACATATTCAAAAAAAAAATGTGTCTAATTGGAATTTTTAAATTAAAATTTGCAAATGATTTATAAGTACTTAAAAACTAATTAATTATATTCCAAAAATGTGTGTTAAGATTCTATAAATTCTGAAATGAATTAGAGAATTCATATAAATTGGTTTAATAACAAAAATCTGTTGTGTAAAGTGTGCCAAATGAAGGAATTGTTCGATATTAAAAGAAGAAATTATCATTGAAAATACTATGATATAATGAAAAATATAAATCAAATATAAATTATTGATAATCAATGTGCTAAAAGTAAATCATTGATCTAAGCATATGGAGGATAGTAAGGATATAAAGTCTTAAAGGATAGAAATAAATCTTGGCTCCTAATCTTTAAATTTGACGGTTTCAAATTAATAATACTTCTTTGTATTTAAAAGAATTTCGATTCTGTTTAGAAAGTATATTTTAAATAAACAAATATTTTATATAAGGTCTTGCTTCATTATGTTTTTTAATAATATATGAATATTTTGAAAGCGTTTATCAACTGATAGACAAAATGAATCATTAATTCTAAAATCAATCTAAATGAAAATTGAATTTCGTTGCAAAATTATAATATTGATTTCTTTACAAAATTCACTTTCAATTTAGAATGCTTTCAGAATAAATCATTTGTTGTGCTTATCAGTTGATAGCGAAAACCCATTTAGATCAATAAATAATTGTGTTGCAATCTGCGAAATAAGTAGGAAAGAGTACGATCGTTTTTAAACCCCGAAACTAGAGTCTGCTCCCTAGGTAGTTCAAAAAAAAACATAAATAAATATATAAACCATTCATATTTGATAAATGGGCATTATCACTGCAATCAATGATTTATTGTTGCATAAAATGCTATTCACAATTTGTCGTTAGTTCAATTTTTCTTTATTTTTATTATTATTACTTAGAATGGGGAAAAAAAAGTTGAAATGCGATAATTTATATATATGAGCCAAGGATTTTGGTCTATATACTATATTAAATTTTGGTATGTAGGTGTGTGTGTATGTGGGTGTGTGTGTGTGTGGGCGAAGCAATCGCCCGCCGTTCGCTCTCAATGGCCAAGTAAATAAACAAAAGGAAATTTTACACTCATCGACGACGGGCACAATAAAATGTGTGAAAAATATGCTCGAGACAGTGAAAAAATCCAGCTCCGTTATAAATAAATAAATAAATAAATGAATAAATAAAACAAAAGCAAGAACAGCAATAACAACAACAACAATCGAATACCAAGTGTTTGCTATAAAATTAAATAAAAATCAATCATTTGTATTCCGAAATGTAAAATGGAATTAAAATAAATATTTTGTACGAATATATTTTACGGGCCAAAGCTGTAAAAATTTGAAATTACTTTAGAAAATACAGGGTGACCCAAAGACATAACTAAACCTCGTTTTAATTCTTCTTCCCCAGTTCATTTTAAAATTTTAAATCCCGGTACAATGCTTTGCCTGTTGTTTGAATTAAGTGAAATGAAATGAATCTCTCGAAGATGATGAGCATATGCCTCATGTGGTTATTTGGTTTATATCTGGCCGATGGATATTTTGTGGATTATACTGGTGAGTTTTGAATGAATTCAAATGCTAATCCTTCTAATGGGGTTACTCGGCTTAGGCTAAATATAATATATTTATATCAAGTATAAGTTACAGTATCATAATAGTTTCATTTAATTTTATTTTTGAATATGCACCTTTCTGTATTTTATTTTTGGGCAAATTCTATTTACATGCCGAAATTGTCTATTTTGGCAATACATTTTAAATATGCCTGGATTGTTGCTTATCAAAAGTGTCAACATTTGATAAGATACGTACGAGTACGAAGAGCATTTCACATATTCCTCCTATCCGTCAATATAGGTAGTAAACAAGAGTTTTGATTTCGGTTTTTTCAATTTTTAATTAACACAGAAAACACAGAGTTGATACAACAACGCTCCGGCTATGATGTTAAATTGCAATGCGAACTCCGTGGTCTGGTTGATGAGCGTAAAATGAATGATATTAAAATACATTGGTATTTTAAGGTAAATTTTATTACCATTCCATATTTCGTAATGAATAATCTAATAATATAATTGAATGATTTTTGTATTATCCAGCAATGCAGCGATAACAATTGCTACCAATTCGAATCAGCCGATGATTGGACCGCATTGCCCTGTGAGGCAAGTCTTTGCCATCCTGAACTTTGGCTACGTAATGTTACGGAACGCTATTCTGGCCTATACAAGTGCACTTGGGATGCCGGTCAATCGATGGATGTACAACTGGTGCGAACCTATCAATTAGATGTTAAAAGTACGTTTTAGTTTTTACTATTTCTAACATGAGATTTAAATTAATTCTATATATGTATATATATTGGCATTGTATTTATAGATAGTTCTTTGGCTGCTCCAGAATTCCTCGATTCTTATCCTAGCAACAAGACAGCACCTGAAGATAGTAGAGTGGTATTTCAGTGTCGGGTTCATAGTGAAGAGCATCCCACAATTAAATGGTTTCGCCGGCATACATATAGTGGCTCGATTATTCCCATTATTGAATCACAGTCACAATCAATATCCAATTTCAGTAGCCGTATCGTTCGTTATAATGGACGGACCTATGAGTTACTTACCACAGCTTCGGAGAAATTGATCAGTCCACAGATATATTTAAGTAAACTTATTCTTAATGGTGTTAGACCGAGAGATGCTGGCTATTATGCCTGTGTTGCCATTAGTTATCGTGGTCATAAGATTCGTGAAGCCTATTTGGATGTACTGGAGGATGTCTATTGGTCCAACTATGATGATAGTGATGAAACTGTTAGTGGCAGTGATCCCCATGAATTTTATTTACTATTCCTTATGCCCTTGGGTCTGGCATTGTTACCGATAAGCGTATGGTGTGGTTATTTATTATATAAACGTTGCACCAAACACGGTGACTGCCAACGCATGGATCAACAGTACTCCGATGAGGATCTGGAACGTTGTGTTCTCGGTGGCAATTAACTATAGACTTGTTCAATTCAAAATTTTTTTGTATACGCTTATTATGATTAGATTCAAAGACTGTGTTTAAATATATAAGTAATTGTAGACATAAGTATAGTTTAAGCTATTTCTTTTTTGTATAAAATTTAATTGTCAAATCTATACTTAAAGAAAGCCTTGGTTTTCGTTTCAATCGGTTTCAATCAGCTAGTAAAAAACTGTTTTCAATTGTTACTGAGGCAAATCATTGAGTACACAATTCAAAATTCTATTGTTTGAAATTCAAAATTCAGGTCACGTCTCTCAGTTCAAGAACAGAATCTCTCCACAAAACAACAAAATAGCAGACGATTCTAACGACATATAAGTATATACATATGTACATATATCGCAAACATTGGTTTTCATGCCGGTTCCTATGATATTTGAACTTTGTCTACAGTTCTATTTAATGCGTCAATACGAGGTGAATATCTATTTTTTGCGTCTAAGTGTGACCATTGTCAATCAAGTGGGGACATCAATTGAAGAGGCTTCAGCTGCTATTTAATATAAAGGACAACTACTTATAACTGAATCTAGTTGATTATATAGTGTCTTACATTAGGAAAAGGGGCGGGACACTGGGAATATAAGATATACACATTGACAATCATGTCGCAGCGAGGACATACTCATGCCTATCTTCAATATTATGACTATATCATGCCGGGAACCTATCTTTATCCAATAGAGATGACCGCCATAACACCCACTATCTGTGCCTATATTCCACGTCTTGAATACATGTCCTCGTTTACCAACACGATTACATATGTGAACAGTCCATTTGGTACAACCGTGTCCAGTTTTGATAATTTGACTCATCCTCAGACGGCATTTTATGAGCTATGCGAAGATGATGATAGTTACAATGTTCCTAGTGATGATTATGTTGTTGAATATGTTGATGAACATCTGCAACTTCACGAAACTACTCCAAAACTTACTAATCGCCAGCAAAATGAACATATTCATGAAGATGATTTGGAGCTGCAAGAGGAGAAGCTGGATTCCACAACCCGAAAAACTACACATTCAGAATCCACATGCACTGAAGAAACAAATAAAAAATCTGATGATCCAGAGTCACCTAAACGCAATCGTGCCTATCAAACTGAACAAGGATATTTAGTCGAGGAACCAAGTAGTGAGCCATCTGAAGAGGGATAAATATTCACCATGTTTCCAATATTACTTGATCACTGTTTAGTTTCTAACTCGAATTTGGAACAAATTTCATTCCATTTGACTATTTCGATATACTTGCATACATTATTGATTGATATTACGTTAGAATTCGAGCAAGACGTTTTTGTTGGAGAGACCGAGATGATGATGAAGGAGATAAAAAAAAAAAAAAAGGAAACAAGGGATTATATATAATTTCACATGGTACTAACAAATCTTGCCTGTACATAAAATGATTTATGTACTTTTGTAGCGAATTGTACAAGTTGTTGGATTTTGATTTTTGTTGCAACTTAGAAGTGACTTTTCAAAAAGATCAACCAAAAAAATATATATATATACATATAATATATATTTTGTAAATTTTTTAATGTATTCTTTTAAATATTAGAATTTCATATTTTAAAACTGGAAAAGGATTTTGTTACAGCAAGTAAGGCTATATTAACTCTTTTATTTTCTTTGCTAATTATAGAAAAATCTACAGGTAATCAGCTATTCGAACCTTTTGTTTATTTATTGTTAACAGCTAATTTAATTATTGGCTCAGCACATGCTTATCGCGCTCTCTTCTCACACTCTCTTCTCTCTCAGTCTTTGTGTCTCTCTACTCTCTCCCTCTCTGACGATTTCCGCTGATATTCTCTCATATGCTCCCCGTTTTTTTTTTTTTTTTTGGGGCCCAGTTTGGCGCTCAGTTGTTGGCGCGCTCAGTTGTTGCGTGGCCTTTGCTCTTGTTAGACGTCGACAATTTGACGTACCGTTGCGTGAAATATTGAGAAGCATTTCATATAAAATAAACAAAAACTATTTTTAGTCCGTTTTCGATTGCCATTTTTTTTGCCCACCAACCCCCTCCCAGAAGAACTTTTAGATCAATTGCAGCAGAAGGAAATCGAAAAAAAGGAAGAAAAATGCCAACACTTGATTGTAAAACGAGACGGGGCACTAAAATATCCGTCATCATATTGGGTAGCGCCCTTTGCTTTGTAATGATGGCTTATTTTGTGTTTGGGGATAGCAACGATGAACAAGGCTTAAGAAATTTACGCATGATATCCATTGTGAGAGAGTGAAACAACAAAAATAATAATACATATGTACATACGCAAGAGAGCATATAAGTTAATGTTTTATATATTTCTCTTACTAACACAAACAGCTGTTTCGTCATGGCGCCAAGAATCCCAGTGATTTCTATCCACATGATCCACATGCGGCTCATGATTGGCAGGGGGGTATTGGAGCTCTTACACCGGTATGATTTATATATATAACGATATACATCTATATCTATATTTATTTACCAATATGTTTTATAGAAGGGCAGCCTTCAGGCTTATAATCTTGGAAGGAATCTACGCATGCGCTATTATCGTCTATTGCCATCAAATAGTATATATACACAGCAACAGGTGCATGTACTTAGTTCCGCTGCTGAACGCTGTGTGGTGCGTCAAAGTTATTTATCTAGTGATATAACTAACTAACAAAATCCGAACCTGAATCCGAATCCGAAGCCTAATCAGTTGGCTGTTATATGTTTTTAGATGAGCGCACAAAGCGTTTTGGCTGGTTTTATGCCACCATTGGAGAATAATAATGTACTGCCCATACCCTGGCAGCCGGTGGCTGTGAATACTCTAGCTCGCAATGATGATATTGTATGTGTTTGTTATCTGTATTATATCCATATCTATATATCTATATTAGATATCAGTTAATTAGCCAATTGCCTTATTTAGCTATTAGCCCAAAAGAAGCCATGTCTCAAGTATGATAATATTTTGCAAAAACTCTATAAAACTCCACCACCTGAATTGCAAAAACTTAATGAAGATAACAAGGAATTATTCAAGTTGTTAACCAAAAATACTGGTAAGGTAAGTAGTACTTGAAATCTTTAAATCATGGCTAAGAATCTGGATTAATTTTAAAGTTTTCTTTTAGAATATTTCAAATGTATTGGATGTGGAGCTTCTCTATGGGACTTTAAAAACAGAAGTGGAGGCCAATTTGGTATTGCCAGATTGGACAGAGAATATTTATCCAGAGGAGATACGTCCATTGGCCGAGCGCAGCTATGTCCTATTTACCGAAACGAATCTAATGAAGCGAATTAAGGGTGGTGCATTTCTAACCGAAATACTTTTTAAGATGCAAAACAAACGTAAACGAAATCTAAATCCAGATCGTAAAATATTTTTATATGCTGGTCATGATGTGACCTTGGTGAATGTTATGAACTCATTGGGAATATTAGATCAAACGGCCAAATTGCCAGAATATGCATCTGCCTTGGTATTTGAGCTACATCATAGCAAATCCTTTAGTAATGGTGATTTTGAAGTCAAAGTAAGCCCAACAAGGATACGTGTAAATATATAATTGTATTCTAAACTAATTCTATTTATTATATTTTCAGCTTGTTTACTACTATAATAGCGAGGATAAGTTTCCCAAGGAGTTGACAATACCGAACTGTGATGTACCCTGTTCATTGACACAATTTGAGGCATCCGTAAAGTCACTTTTACTTGATAACTATGATGAAACTTGCGAGAATCATGCTCCGGATTGCAAGACTTAATTTTCTTTATTATTATTACTACATATTATATTTTATAATACATATTTTATGTTATTGCTGGATCTTTAGGTTTATATAGAAATGAAGGCTTTCTCCTCTAAATAACCAAACTATAATTGATTACAATTTATTATTAGATTTGGAAATTCCAATACAAAATATTATAAATAGTGAGTGGGCTAGGAACTACTTTATTCGAAGTATTTCCAAATATGTCAAATTTTCAAGATTTTTGATGATAATTTCAAAATATTTACTCATATTTAGGCATAGATGACGAAAAGTTCTTGTAACAAGATGAAATGTTTGGAGGGTACGACACTCAAACAATTGTTTGTATATTGATGTTACTTTTCATACCGATACCTATTAACGCTAGCTATAAGCCAAGCCAAATGGGCCTAAAACAAGTTCGTAAATTAACCCGCAATGTGCCATATAAGGAAGCTGCCAGTTGGAAAAGAATACACCATAAGAATAGCAAAGTGGATATCCAGCGTCTCTATGATGCCTATAGGGAACGCTTTAGAGAGGAAAGTTCTGATTCGGAAGATGATTTAAACGGTGACTTGGATGATTTTACACTAGATGATACAGTTGAGATGGATAATAAGCTTAAGAAGGATGATGCACGATTATCATTGGTTAGGGCACCTAGAGTGTATGAAGCAGCAGATGCGCGAGAAGCGAAGGAGATGGAAAATGAGAAACGAATTCCCAATTCCCTTTTTAAGGGAATCAATGGAGAAAACGATGAAAGCGAAAGAGGGAAACAAGATATAAAGCGTCCTGTGGTCAGTGGTATGGTCATATTGAAACTGGATGTACCTTCCCAAGTGCAGACTATTGACCCAGTTGGTCCGACTTTGACAAAAGTTTCACCACGTCCTCGAATCCAACAGGATCAGGAAGCTAGTGATCGTCGACTTGCAGATTTAAATCGTATATACCAAGAAATATTGAATCAGCAACAATCACAATCACTGCCAGCAACGGGTACCCGCCGTTTAAATGTGCAAGAGGACACACCAAAACAACCTATTCCATCAGATCCTGAATCGGGCTTCATTACCAATACCATAAGCCTAAGTGCATTAACCAAATTATTGGATGTTGAGGAAAGATTAGCGCAAACAGATGTGGTCAATGAAATAGCCAAAAAGATCAATGATGAAATGGAATCGCAGACTCAACCTATTCTGTATAGTACATATGATGCTAGTCTAGTGACGGACAATTCTGAAATCAGTGAAAATGATGAAGATGGCATAAATAAACTCTTTGATCGTATTGATCCAAGCAGGGCTTCATTGGTTTTTAAACGTGTGGCCAGTGAAATGAAGGCAGCTCGTCCCCTAATCAAAACTGGCGGCCTGTATGATGAGTATAAGAAGCGCCTATACAAGATTCTGAAGGATCAAAAGTATCCACGTCAGTCTATTACTAGTGATCGGAATCCGATTGATAGTGAATCAAGTCATAAGATAATTAATGATCCACAGTATAGAAGTGAGGAGACTCAGTCAGTGTCGAAAGAAATGGAAGAGGGGATAGATAATCAGGGTAGGAATACCTATCTTAAGGCACTGGAAACCTACATCAAAATGAATAAAGAAAATCAGCTAAATGGTGGTATCAAACCATACTATCTACCGAATTCAAAGAACCGTCAATTGGTTTGGAATGAGGTGCCTCTAGTTAAGCCTAAAGTAAGTGATTCGCCTAGGAAACCCATTGACGCCGTTGCTTCAAATGGTCAAAATAGTAAATCCTCATCAGTGTCTAAATCAAATGAATCGAAATCGACTCCAAACACTGCTCTTAAGAAAATCAATAAAAAACCAAACATTGTAGACAAGGACCTTTATCCAGGGGTTGAACCCAAGCAGATTGGAAACGCAATTAAAGCACTGAAGCATTCTTCGTTTTTTAGCCTCATCGATGAATATCAAAAGCAACTTCAGGATCTTAACAAAACCCTTCAAAATAAGCAAAAATGGTGGAAGAATGCCGTGGATACAGAAAAAACAATTGCAGATGGTAACAAACCATTAACCCATTCGAAACGTGCTTCGGTCAGTTTACAAGAGAATCCAAGCAATATAAATACCTATCCAGGAGTTCTTTTGAGTTCCTCCGGTGATATGAATGCACAGCAGATCGGTGGTAATATTATTGATAATCTAGCCAGTCAAATGAACTTATCTCCTTTGGAACTTGCCCAACGTATAGCCACTGCAGCTAATTCTGGAATGGGTCAGATGGCAAATGATCCCCGTAATATTCAAGGGATTGGTCCATCGCCATCGGCTAATGTAGGTGAGTTTGTTTGAAATGTTTTCTTTGCCTAAGCTTATATAAATTTTGAAAAAGCAAGCCAGATAATCGGAAATCAACTACCAAATCCTATCAACAATTTTAAGATAAAATTTAGTGAGAATATTACAGAGGCTGTTCCCAGTCAGCAACAATTGCAGCCGTTGCCATCTAATCTAAGTTCGATTTTAGATAAAATTCTACAACGTTTGGAAGGTATGCAGGATTCTAAATTGAATCAGACTTTTAATGATTCAATGGAGGATTCAAAGCAAGCCCCTGAAAAACCACTCCCCTGTTGTTTTGCTGATCCAGCTGATGGTAAGTAACTATAAATAGTAATTATCTAAAAATTATTCATTCTTATTTTTTATTATCCAGGCGCTCCTTGTGATTTGAATGGTTCTTGGGAATCACAATTGCTGGGCATACGTATCAATATCAGAGGTTCAACAAAATTAAACGAAGAAGTTTCATACAAACCCACCTGTGCTCAACCTAAAATGCGAACTTCCAGTGACGCTGGATTTCATCATCCCCAATCCCGTCGCCAATGTGTCAAGATCAATAGTACGCAAATAAAAGCAATTTCAGAAGGACCACCAGCTACTACATTTCAATGGTTAAATGTTACCATTCAGGAGATAACGCCGCCTCGAGAACATGATATTATCGATAATATTACGGAATGGCATTTTTCTGGTCATGCCCTTAATATATTGGGTGGACCCATTAGCTTGTCCTGTCGTCGTGCAGATACCAACTTAATTGGTACTTTTGTTGGTTATTGTCGGACATGCGGTTGTGTTGATACCATATTCGGTTCCTGGACATTTTGTCAGCCTTCGAGGGACTGTCAGGACATTACCATGTCGATTTTTGATAGACGGGATATGCTCAGGCGTTACAGTATGGAAGACAGGCGACCGAATCGGTTCAAGGAACAACTATATATGCGTAGCAAGTTTGCAAAAGTGGAAACGAATCGACAAAGGGCCAAACAAATTGCTTTTGATAAAGTGCCGCCTCTTCCGCAACCACAGAATCAGAATCAGAGTCAAAGCCATAGCACAAATCGTCAATTGAATCCTTCGCAGCCAAAATCATATCCTTCCCACACAACATATATATAAATATGTAGTTAAAGTTTTTGTTTTATATTTTTTTTATTTGTATACTCTCTTATTCCGGCATGTTTTTCTTTTGGTGGTTAATGAAGGACATTGCATAGCCAATGGATCGTTTTACGCAGTGTTCATCCATTTGATTGTCCGATGTACACTGTCTCAATTGATCCGAAACGTAATCAACAATGCGACGCTTAACTTGTTCGTTATCCATACGTTCCAGACGCTTTTCAACCTTGTGTAACAGGACATAGGCTTCAGGATAATCGGCCACATCGCACGGCCAAATTTGTGAATGCCTGTGTGCCCAACTGGGTTTGCCTTCCTCAGAATCTAGAGAGTAGGCACGAGATCGTTGAATGGTGCCAGCCCAAGTTAGGGCAAGGAGGCATCCAAGCATTAGGAATGTGATTAGTAGAGACCGCATCTTAACCAGTGTTTAGACTAGAACTAAACTAATATGGATTTAATCTTCTATTTATACACACATACACACACACACACCCATCAAGACTTATCAAAACCTAAAATGCTGAATAAGTGATTTCTTTGTTTGAGAAGGTTTTTGAACCTATACATATATATATGTGTATATATATTTAGCACACGTGCAATTTGTTTTCTGATTATAATAGTTTTCTGATATGATGGAAATCTTTGATAGATCAAGTAAATACTACAGTATTATATACAATTCATATTGAGATTATACAAAAACTCTTTATATATTGCGTAGCTATTTTTATGTGTATTCATGAATTCGAGTATTAGCGCTTGAATATGTTCCATTATTGCTAAATTATTTTTTTACGGTATCATAAATCCAATTCTTAATGTCCTGTAATATTCGTAGAGTTTGAAAACAAATTAATTAGAGGACTTTAATCAAAACTTCAAACCTCAATGCCGCTGCCTGTTGTTGCCGAACATTCTTGTATTTCCCAACTGTGCTCCTCTAAACGTTCTAGACCCAGAAAATATGACATCATGGAACTGGATAGAGCACCACCCATATCCTGCTTATTGGCCACAATTAGAAATGGAACTTGCTTCAATTCCTTGCTCAGTATCAAATCGCATAGCTCGCAACGTGCCTCACTTAGACGTGCCGCATCTTTGCTATCAATCACAAAGATCTGTTAATATTTTATTTTATTTTTATGCATTTGAAAACATTTGGTTTGGATCATACCACAGCTTTCTTATTCTCATAAAAGTTTTTCCACAAAATACGCCTTTGGATATGACCGCTTAGATCCCAAAGGCATATTTTCGTATCCTTAAGTTTGTAATGTATACCACGTGGCTCCAATGTTGGCTCTACCGGCTGAATATGGCTCGAAAATTAATGAAAATTATTAAAATTAGAAATTTAGTTTACCTTCTGGATTAACTGAGCAATTAATGTTGATTTGCCTGCATTATCGAGACCTAATACCACAACGTCCGATTCTTCTGAACCACTGTGCAGGATGTTTCGTATCAGCGAAATTAAACAGTAGGAACACATTGGACTTTTGGGTAAGTATATATGTATGTATATAGCACATAAGCTTATGTATTTAATAAGAATAATTGTGCAACAACTGCTATGTTTTGTTTGTTTCTTTTTTGTTTCTTTTTTTTCCAAGTATATTTTCTTATTTATAATAATCTTAAAACAAATAACCAGTTAATTAACTATTTTTTCATATTTTTGCAAACCCAATCCATTCCCTCCTTAATTCCGCTGCCGTCAACAGCTGTACAGGCTTTGATTTCCCAAGTACGATCCTCCAATCGGACTAAACCTAATGCCTCAGCTACTTCTGAGGCACTCATGGCGCTGGGCAAGTCCTGCTTGTTGGCAAAAACTAGCAAGGGAACCTGTTTTAAACGATTATCCATTAGCATTTCAAACAATTCACTGCCGGCCTCCGTTAAACGTGTCCGATCCGTACAATCAATCACATAGATCTATAGGAAAATGAAACGTCTTTATCTTTAACTTTCAATTTAAATTCATTTAATTGAGTGCTTACCAAAATATCAGTATTGGCAAAATAGTTTTTCCAATATGGTCGAATTTTCCACTGACCTCCAATATCCCAGACATTGAGCTTAAATCCATCCGCTGCAACCGATTTAATATTGAATCCGGCTGTTGGTGTTACCTGTGAAGAATCATAACAAGTTTTAGCCAAAAAGATGCAAATCTGCTCTTTGATACACACCGTTGTAATATCCTCCGATGCCAGCTGCTTAAGAATGGTTGTTTTGCCCGCATTGTCCAAACCAAGTAATAGAATTCTGGCTTCCTTGTCCGGATTTGGGCGCAATTTACGCAGAAGTGATAACAATCCCTATAACAAAACCGTTAAAAATTTTCAAATCTTTTCAAATGTTAGTCATTTTTCTAAGCATACGGCAACACTGAAACTTAACATTGTGAAAGCCACAGCATCATTTCCGAGCACTGTTATCACGCTAATATTATTGTTATTGTTTTAGTCGGATTTGTTTTGTTTTTTATATTTTGCTAACGGATAATTAAGAGCAATTTACAAGTAACAGTGTAAGTAAATTGTAAACCGAGAATTGGAATTTGTTCCGATACACCGAATTGTTAATGCTCTTTTGAATTCGCGGGTTTTGTGCATAACGGTATTGGCAGCCCATCGTCGAAATTTAGTTAGAGTTTAAGCAAATTAACTCGAATCACAATATATAATTTTATGTTTAATATATGTATATGCATACGCGTGTTGGTAATTGATATAATTAACTTTGGCTGGCAAGTTTAATAGTTTTATATTGGAAACTATGGAAAACAACTTTGGTTTTAATTTTTTCTTTGGGATCTACATATATGTATATAAGGTACACTTTGGCGATCTGATATGTACATATACATATGTATATATTCATACATTATTTATTCGAATGTAAGTCCAACTTCAATTAGAATCAGTTTTGCAGCATAAAGTGTCGAGCGATTAGGCTTCTATTGAGTGAGAGGGTATAACAAAACACGTTTCCATGGCATTTTTGGGCCAACAAAACGAAAACAATAAACATTTTAATTGTAATACGTGAAAAACTTAATTATTTAATTGGACACAAATGCTGATTACTCATTAGACATACCATTTTTTATTTACAGCAAATGGTAATCACAAAAGAGTTTTAGATTAGCCACAATTTACCGCGATCTTTTTGGCTTAAACTTGAACTATAAGCCCGAAAGGGAAAACCACCACCAAAATTCAAAAAACATACAACTTAGCAGGAGCACAGTTATTCCGAAACTAAATAAGAACGCGCGCATACAATTTGAACACGGTAGCAACAGCAACGACAGCAACAACAGCAACAACAGCAGCAGCGACTGCAGCAGCAAGAGCAGGAAAAACGGCAGCAACGCGACGGAAGTAGAATAACCGTCCGACCTGAACTGAACTGAAACAGACATAACCAAAATGGATGAGAAGATGCGGCAGCAACGGTTGCTATTTACGGGCTTCAATGCATTCGGACAGCACGCTAACAAAGGCAACGACAACGGCGACTGCGCTGCCGGCAACTTTGTATTCAGCGGTTTGTAGATCATCAACAGAATAAACCACATGCTCAATTATAATATATTAAAAAAATATATGTGTATATTTTGATTGTAGAAGTCGACCTACCAACCAAAGATAACTGTATTATAGCGCTGGCTTGGCGGTACACAGTCTATGCACTTGATGAAAGGATCTGGTTGCGGGGTCTGCTCGAGAAAGAGCCAAATGAATCCCTGGAATTGAAATCCCCGGGTAGGATTAAAGCTTTGGCTGCTTGTGACTCTCATTGTCTAGTCCTGCTACAGAATGGTGAACTCTATAAGTTCCAACCCACATTATTAGCCACCTTTCAGCGCATCCAACTGGAGGAGGTAACGCGAAAGCCAAATACACCAGTTAAGAGATCTGTATTTGGTGTAACCAAAGAATCCTCAACTATTATCAGTCATATTGCCTGCGGATCTCATATCAATGTGGCCATCAGCACCACCAATGCCATTTACAGTATTCCTAGTTGTTTGTATCAGTTTCCTGAACGACAGTGGCGGGTTCAACAGTTGATATGTGGCCATGAGCATGCCCTGCTTCTCAATGCAAATGGTGACATTTATTCCTGGGGTAATGGCCTGTAAGTAATAGCTAAATAATCTATTTTTTGTCTTACGACTTACCTATTTTCACATATATTTGCAGCCGGGGTCAGTTGGGTCAATCTGTTCTAGGTGTGGAAGAGACGCCTTTGCTACTAGATGCGCTAGCTGGTATCAAAGTAAATAATTTGCTTGCTTTAATCTTATCTTTTGTAAAATGTTTTTATGATTCATTGTAGATAACTTATATTGCCGCTGGTGGTTGGCATAGTTGCGCAATTTCTGCATTTGGAGATCTGTATACATGGGGACTTAATTCGCATGGCCAATTGGGTATGCGTGTCATGAAACGTGACGGTCTTTTAAAGGAACCCACTGTTTATCCATTACCCCAATTGCAAGAATTACCAAACACTGATTGTTGCTGTGGTAGTGATGCTGATGAAGATTCCTGTAGTCCTGTCAGAGTGTATGCTGGATCGCGTCACACTGTATTACTACGCCGATGTGGTAAATTGTGGGGTACCGGCTGGTCCGTCCATGGACAACTAGGAAAACATGATGAAAAGACACAATATTTGGATGCATTTCAATGTATAAATAATATTCGCTTAAATCTTGACGGTGATATAATGTGCGGTCCATGGGCCACTATGATTTTGTCATCTACATAAAAACAAAACAAAATCGACTTAACTACATTTATTCTAATGGTTTAAAGGGTCTTTAAATTATCTACTTTGCTATGAAACAGAAACATATTTTCAAATAATTTAATGCTTATTTCGACGACTTTGATTTATTGCTATTTATACAGATTCTGGGTAAAACTGCCATATCGGATAACGTCTCACCAAACTTTAATTTAAAGCTCAACGCTTTTAGCTTTAAGCAATAGAAAGCTCTTCGCTGCTGTTGCATGGGGAATTTTATTCTTACACTGTCCGATAGATGGCTTCTATTCCAGTTACAATGTAGACTAAACCATAGCCAAGTTGGAGCTTTAAAAAGATAATACCAACCTTAAAGAATTTTGGATTAACAATTAAATCTTTTCAATGAAAGAAATCTTGTATTATTTATAAATTGACTTAAGTTCCAATTTGAGTTGTTATAACAATTAATATAGAATCTAATCTACCAAGGCAACATTCCAAGATAAAAAATCTAAATGCAACTGATCGGTACATTTAGTTATGTATTAGCTCACTTTTGGAATGCCTTATTCTAAAATTTGATGGTAGAAAAAAATAGTATTCTTCTAAAAACGAACAGCAACAGTACCTCATAGCAAGATCAGTACATGATCCTTATTTATTTAAGTAATTCGTATAATGATTTTTCAACTCTTAGTAGTCGTATCATAATATATGTTTAAATAATTCAATGAAATTAAATAATTAGAAAAATTTCAACTAAATTCCAAAGATTTGCTGAACTGACAATAAAAAGGTGACTAGCGGAATATATGGCGTAAGTGTTGGCCATATTTAAGAGATGTATAACCATATACTTTAAATAATCCGATAACAATCAGCCCAAGCTTTTATTTCATACTGTTATGGCGTATCGCGATCAATTTTCTATATCCATTCAGTTATACGAATTGCACATTTCAAGATGCACTTGGCCCCGATTATACGAAAATTTGGAGCAAATCAAATCGATTTTATAGTGCATATATATATGCTACAAGAGATTCTTTTCGGAATTACCTGTTGCTTGGAATGGTGATGGAAATATTAAATTCAATTGACTTTCCTGAAATGTAAGAGTCCAGTCAAAACAGCGATCTTAATATGTACATACATATATATATATATATATAGACACATAATAAGTATATTTTCATTTTTGTTGTTTTTATTTTCACTTTTGCCATTTTATTGGCTATCAAAAGTAAATAGCCTCAGTCGCCTCGAGTGCGAGACACAAATTTTTTTTGTCTTGGGGTAGGACCGCGGTCGCTGTGCCATTGTTGTTGACGTTGGAGCTTAATCAGTGAATTTTATTTTTAAAAATGTTATTAAACAATATTTGCTTTTGCAAAAGTCAGACGTACAGTGCAATAAACTTTTCAGCACTCGTATATTGTGAGACATGATGACTGATCAACTGACTGACTGACTGACTAACTGAATGACTGACTGACAGAGTGCCAATTAATATATGTAGTATGGGTGGTCGATCTTTCTTTGTTTTAGCTAAGTGGATGTAAGTAAAGTAATATGGGGTAGTTCTCATGAATTAGTGATAATTTTATTTTTGTTTAAATGAGTAAGTATATTATTTTTTTATTGTAGTGATATAATTATTTGCTATAAGTAATGTTCGTTCGATAACTGAAAATAAATTAAACAAAAGGAAATATACGTATACAAATATATTTTACAAGACAATCAGTTTTGTAATTATATAGTGAATATATTTATATATTACAGTTGACTTTCACAAAAGACATGTACTTAATAAATGTTATAATATTGTAATTAGTTTTTTTTTTAATATGGAAAGGAACAAGTTTTTAGTATCTACAAATGGCAAACATAATTTCCAAAATCCTATTTAATTTTATTTTAAATATAAATATAAATATCCTTGAGTCAAAAATTCATTTAGTTTATTAAAAATTTAAAATAAGTTATACTAAAAGTATTTTGGATGAATATTTGGCTTTAAATTCAGAATAGTTTAGGGGGCGGATAATGCAAGTGAGTCACAATTTTTAGTATAAGAATATCTATATCCCACTTTGCAACCGAGTTCAACGATTTTCATGCTATTTGCCAAATGGAAAAGTAAAAAAAAAAAACAAATGTTTATCTTACAACGCACTGGCGACAGACAGGAGAATGTGGTGCGTGTAAATAGGCTTTGCTTTTGGGCTTTACAGTTTTATTTTATGAGCATTCATTTTTTCTACTCTTTTTATATATATTTTTATTCTTTTTTTTTAGCAAACTTTGTTATCAAAAAAAGAAAAGACCCCCATAAAGAATAAAGAGGGGATAAAGGGGAATAGCGGCGGTTACATTTAGGCGGCAAAACTATTTGCAGTTGGCGACAGGGAAGTGCAGAGAATGGGCAGAGGCATTGAGGTGCTGCCTGAAAGTAGATGTACATAGATGGAAATGGAGATGGAGAAGAAGGGTGGAAAGGAAAAAAGGGTATGGACATTGCAGCAAATAGGCGAGTTCAAGCGCCTAGCTCAAGGCAATTTGCAGACTTTTGCTTATCAGGGAGCTAACCACTTGAAGCCAAATGCCGACCGACAAGCCAAGTACAAAAACAAAAAAAGAAAAAAATATGAAAAAAAAAAGAAATATACCGAAGTGCTAATTGTAGGCCCCATATTCTCGGTATGGAGGTTTTTGTTACTCGAAAATTGTAATTCATGCGTGCCTACAGACGCCAAAGTTTCAACAGAAATCAGTCAATCATAACCGAAAAATGTGCAGAAGAAGTCAAGTACAAGTACCATACATGTGTGTATGTATGTGCGTACGTATGTATGTATGCATTCTGGCTATGCAAGGCTTCGGCTTGTGTGTGTATATGTGAATGGATATGTATGTTTGCCTTGTCCAAGTGCGTGCGAAGCCGCATGCAAGGCTGAACAGTGGCAGTGGCCGTTGTCTCATTCTTTGCACTTTGCCCCCCACTCCCCCTGCCACCAGTCCCTTGCCAACCTCATCAAAATACCATTAAAGGCCTTTTTTGTTTGTTTGTGTGCAAGGTCTCTCATCACTTTTCCCGCTCCCTGACCTATCTTGGCGCCTATCTTGTTGTGTGTCTGTGTGTGGGTGTGTGTGTGAGTGTATGCCCACAGCCTATTTACTTTTGGGCGTACATTGAACTGCAAAAACCTGTGCAAACTTTGTTCCACACAACCTACTACCCTTAAGCAACTAATCATCACTTTGTTTTTTCGCTAATGACTTGGCTTGGATTTGGATGTCTCTTCCTTTCTCCCTCTTTCTCTTTCTTTTCTCCTTTTAATGCATTTCTCTTTTATTTTTGCTTTCATTATTGCTATCTCTTACGCTCTTACTCATGGGAGCTTTGCATTTAAGTGTATAAAAAACACGTGTGTTCCCAAAACGTTTTGGCATCCCAAATGGAAGTTGCCGCCCATTCCTCTTAACGTGCCATAAAAATTATGCATGAATGTATGTATTTGCTACGTTTCTACACTCTTTGCATGCCATCCTAACCCCACCCTCCCTCTACCAAAACCCCATTCACATTCATGCCCAAATATAAAAAAAGTTGCCCTCGACTAGCCGCCCCAAAAAAAGCAAAAAAACAAAAAAAAAAAAAAAACAGACGAGAAAAATGAAAAACCAAAATGAAACGAATGCAACGTCGCTTTTTTACGGCTCCATTCATGTGACGACGGAAGTGTCAAGTGGCTGTTGGCAACTCGTCGTCGACAACCAACTCTCATCCTGCGCGTCCTTTTCGTCAAAGTCGCAGCCGCTGCCGCTGCTGCTGCTACTGCTACTGCTACTGCATCGAAAATGCCGTTATTGTTGCCAGTTGTCTACATGCTCCACACACACACACTGAACATCTCTCACTCGTACTTCGCCATCGCCTTCCGTTCTTCCCGTTCTATCACCCACACCCGGAATGTCTACGTGTGCCCAAGTTGCAATCTGCTTGCCGCTCTATGCCATGGCGTCTACCGTCGAGTGGGCAAAGTTTTTTTTTTCGTTTTTTTTACACACACCCACACACTCACATATGTATGTATGTATACATGTAAGTTTGTATTTTTTTTTTGCTACATTTTTATATGTATGTATTCATGCCCTTCATTTAGCTGGCTTTGTTCTTTTTTTTCTTCTTATTTTTTGGGTACAGTTGTGATTTCTGGTGGGGCTCCATTGCAAATGTAGTCAAAGTGACATTTAGTCAACATTTTAGACCACTGAAATCGGCTTAATATATTGTTCTTTTTTTTTTTTTTTGGTTAGTAGAAGCTATTGGAAATTGCATCATATTAATCAATGAACACCAATATATTCTGATGTGGAAAACTTTTAAAATTAATGGAATTTGATATTGGAAATGAAAATTAAAATTTTATTACATGGGCAGATTCAAATTTTAGTTTGACTATCATTTGTTTTTTAACACTATATATATGTCTTTATATAAATTCTTGTTCTATTCTATTTCTAATAAATTTGATCTCTTGAGTAAGAAAAGTTAAATTATGTTTACTTCTCATTCAATTGTTAGTTATTTTTTAAATAATTCTAAAAAAAAAACTTCCATTTACAATATACTTTATACTAATTTAAAATTTCATTATTAAAAGGTTTGTTTCTAATCCTATTATTATTATTGTTAAGAAATAGACTAAAGTTCCCATTCATTGCAATGTTCCCATCAGGAGCCATTTGATGAAGTCTTTATTAGTTTAAAATTTCATGAGAGAAATATAATTTACTATTCACTATAACTTGCGTTGACAACATGATTGTCCTTGTTGTTGTTCCTTATTCAGTTGTTGAACAAAAGCATAGCCTAATTGCAGTTAGTCACTTACATAACCAGCAATGATAGGCACAATTACATGATTACGCGGATTGCCCACAGTCCATGACCACGACCACTAGCAACCACTAGCAACTACCCACACACACTGGTATTTTATGGTGCTTTCGCTTTCAAGCCTAGTACATCCTCCTTGTTGGATATTTGCATAGCGTCTGCAACTGGCCTAATGTAATTCTGTTGCCAGTTTAGGACCAGTACGACCTTCGCCTCGGTTAGCTGCACTTTTTGGCCAAAGCCAAACACTCACACTCACACTCACACACAAACACACACACACAAAACACACACACATAAACACACAAACAAAAATACCCAAAACGATGGGGCCCATTCATGGCCATTGCCGGTTGGCATTGCCATTGCTGTTGGCCTGGCTAGCTGTCTGGCTGTTGTTATTTTTGGCGCAGCATCAACATTGAAACGTGCTGCCAGGCTCTGTGGCTGTGTATCTGTGGCATTGGGGCGATTGTTGATGTTGAGGCACAGTCCGCATTGAAGTTGGACCCAGGAGTCATGTTGCTGGTGTTTTTGTTGTTGTTATTGCATTCCCCCCACTGTTGGCATTGACATTGAGAGGGGAAAGTGTGGCACCAGGCACCAGGCACCAGTCAGCAGTGCAGTGAGCAATATTTTTGTTGTATTTTTGGCGTGCTGCCTGTTATTGCATAGTCTCACTGACTGCACACATTGCGTATACGTAATATGTTTGCTCTATTTATGTTTATACAATTTGGTGATTCATTTGGTGATGGCATGATGAGGATGCCAAATAAAATTGGCTTACTTGGATCATAATCATATGAATAGAGAGTACAAAACGGACACTTGCTTTAATCTTAAGCCAATATTTACTCACTACCCATTTATACATACATATTTAAAATGTTTATTTTCTCCATCATTCAACTATCTCATTCAATTTCATCAATTTTTGGCCACAGTCTCATACGAAATTTTTCTGTGGTCCATTTCATCGCCCTGTGAAAATACATACTTTCAGACTATGGCCCTTGATGCTTGCACAATTTCGATTTATATGCTTCGATAATTCTAGATTCTCTTGCTCTACGTATCAGTATTTTTTTTCTTTCTTTTTTTTTGCCTTTTGCTTTTTTGCTCGTTTGCATATTAAAATTTCATATGAATTTTTGCTTTATTAATATCTTGCAGTTATGTTTTTTTTTTTATTTTTCATTTTTCATTTTTTTTTTCGTTGGCTGTAGCTCTAGTTGGCTGCCACGGTTGCCAGGGTTAGTTGAGTTCTTGCTCCATTTGCCCCATCAAACTGCACATTGAAATTAAATTTTATTTGTCTGTGTGTGTATGAGTGTGTGATCAAGAGAGCTGGAGGCTGGGGTTTGGTGGTGGTTTTTTATGTATGTATGTATGTATGTATGTACATACAAACATATGTTTCTATGCATGTTTGTATGTATGTATGTGTGTATCTGGGGTTTGGCAAGAGCGATTTATTGAATTATTTAGCTAGCATCTGGTAAATTCGATTTGCTTGCTAGCCAGCCATATCAGATACAATTCGTAGCTACACATTTATGTATTTATGTATGTAGTATGTATGTATGTGTGTGTGTGTGTAGTTGTAACATGTGTATTAACGCCTTACCCATATGGATTCTCAACATCATGTTGAGTTCAACTAATTTGTTTTTTACATCATTGCTTCGTCTATGATGATGATGATGATGATGATGAAGATGATAATAATGATCATGATGATGTTGATAATGATGATGACGACGTCATTGAAAATTAGACAAATTGAAAGAGTCAAAATGGCAAAGGGACAACAACAACAACAACAGCAAAAAAAAAAAAACAGAAATAATAAAAATGTTCATACATGCGTTCAACAAGAAGAACTTGACGTTGTCAACCAATACATATGCAACACAATCAATTTGCACACCCATACACCAAAAGCATGTCATTTAAGCAGCAAATATCTAGCAAGCTTGCTGCCACGCCTCCCCCCCTCCCAAAACAGCACACACATACGCATACATGCAAACCCTGTAAGTTAGTAGATTATGGGTATTCTTGTTTCTTTAATAAATTGCTTTTTAATACATTGCGATGTGAATTATATGAATGTGATCTAGGCAATGTCAAACTTTCGTTTGCCAAATTTAATAGTTAGATATTTATCTAACTATTTTATTAAAAATTTCAATATAAATTTCCCTATCCTAATATTAAGTATACATTTTATACTATATATGTATGGAATAATGTTACCTATTATTAAGTTAAGGATCGATTTAGTTTTTTAATGGGTAACATGAGCATCTATCTCATAGTTTTTTATTTTACAGTTACTGTGGTCATTTCATTTTTCGCTCTTATTCTACATGGTAATTTTAGCTTGAGTACCCATAATAAAAGATATTCTATCTCTCTTTTGGGTGTTTTTTTTTTTTTTTGTTTTGTGCTTTTTTTTTTTTTTTGTTCGTTGTGCCTCTTCTTTCTCTTTTTTTTTTGTTCGCTTCGACGCGTCACCGATTTGCTTGTGCTGTGCGTGAGTATGTATGTATGTGTGTGTGTGTGTGTGTATGTGTGAAAGTTTATTCAACCAAACGTTCGGTTCATTGAACTTGGCCGAATGGCGAATATTCGGTTGTCGTAGGTTAGGGGCACCCCCATTGTGCATTCACAAAATGAAGTTGCGGCGAGTTTAAGCACACACTCAATACCATTGCCTGTCTCTTTTTCTCCCCCCTTTCTAGTTCTCCCCTTCACTCCACTTCACCTTATATTTCTTTTTTGCCACTCTTTTACATTTATGAAAACGCAGAAAAGACGAACTGAATGACTGCTTGACTAACTGACTATATGACTGACTCACTGACTGACTGAATGACTGACTGACTGACTGGATGGCAAAAACTGTGACGAAAAGTGCAATGGCAAATGCACTCACACAATCAAACATATACTCATACACACACACACACACACACTACACTTACAGTATAACGTATATCAAAAGCGCATAAAAAGCAATAAGTGAGCACTTTATGGCACTGAAGAAACAACGTTTGGGCAACCTTACATGTGTCCGTACAGGAAATGGGAGGGGGATGGAGGAGGAGGAGGAAAGAGCATTTGAGTTTGGGCATACATACATACATATGTAGATATGTATATATAATAAACGCATTGATCATAAAGCAATTTAAACTGTACTAAGGGATAACTTTTGCCGATTAGCCTTATACGAGCTTAATACATATATACATATGTATGTACATATATACATATATATGTATGTGTATAGAGTATAATTGTTCAGCCTTCTAAAAAGCATAATTCAAGCTTCAGCTTCAAATAACATTCCAAATTCCTCCCACTCTTGTTTATGAAGTCTCTACAGATTCTCCAGAGAGGTAACACTCGCTATTTTTTATTGGCCGATTATTTATATGAGGGATTTATAATATGGTTAAATAAGTATAATGAACAATAGCTTGAAGTATAAATATTTGTTGTCCTTGTTTTGTTTTTGAGATTCTGAAAGGGCATATAAATATCTTATATTATATAGTGAGTTAAAGTTGGTAAATTTAAACAGATGTGTAATTTATCTAATAAGGAAAAACTCTAAGCCAAACTTAATAGTTTTCACCTCAGTGTGATATGAAATAAATATAAGATTATTTTCAATTCTAAATAATCTCGTGATTCACAATTAGTCAACGTTTTAATTTTTTCTAATATTTATACAGGCATATTCTTTTCCAATCATACATACATATATATATATATATATATATATTTGTAATCTTGTTATTGTATCTATTTTCAATGAAATTAAACGTGAGGTTTTCTGAATTCGCTTTGTACTTCGTTCCCCTTTGCACCGATTTTAACATGAACTACACACACATATAGATACATATGTACATGCATAGTCTAGATGAAGTTTTCCCTTCTTAATAACTAAAATAAATAATAGAAATATTATATGGCTATAAAAGTGTAACTTTTCTCTTTTATAGTGACTAGAGTATACAAATGGGTCAACGTCAACTTACCGCACAAAATATAGAAGCGACATGAATTGTCTATAGCTCTGTCTATATGTCTGTCTTAGGTTCGGTGGCATCTTGAGGCAAATGCCCGCCCATTGCTTTCATAGACGAAATATGAGGCGTGCAACCAAAATGCACCAAAGCCGGATCGGAACTAGGCAGATCCAGACCAATCTTCTCACACTTCTTGCCCATCCTTTTTGCCCCCAACATTTTGCATATGGGTAATTTGAGAACATTTGCGCTTTAACTGCAGGCAAAGCAAAAAAAAGCAAAAAACAACAAAAACAAAAAGAAAATGTGGCAAAACTGAAAAGGCAAAATAAAAAAAAAAGAAGAAGAAATATGCGCACATGTGTCGCCTAGTATCTATGTTTATATGTATGTATGTATGTACATACATATATACATATCTATGTGGCCATGTTCATGGTATTCTTTCAAAGGCCTAAACCGATGTTTTCTTCTTGCCTTCATTGCTGTTGTTGTTGTTGTTGTTGTCGTTGTCGTTGCTGGTGTTGTAGCTGCTGACTTTGAGGGCTTCATCATCTGCTTTTGGCCGGTTGCTTGACTTGGTCTGCCTGCCGACAAAAACTGACAGCGACGAGCCATTGGAGTGGCTTAGGCTTAGGTTTTGGAGTAGACACTGCCACCAACCAGATAAAAGTGGCCATACCCAAGGGTAGGAGACCCAACACTACAACGACAACGACAACGACAACAGCAACTAAACTAGCAACAGCAATAACAACAACAACTGCACATTGGCGGCACATTTCAAGTTGACTTTATTTTCAACATCGTCGACTTTGGCCGTTTCATTCTGGCTGCTGCATCTTTTTGGTTTTCATTTTAACTTTATTCTTTGCTCATTTTACTTTTTCTTCTTCTTATTTCTTATACATTCGACCGAAACTTGATGAATTGGGAATTAATTCCTTTGACATCGTTGTCTTTCTCTTCATCATGTTGATCAGCTGGAATATTAAGAAGTTTACGTAGTCTTTCCATGACTTACTTCATTCTTAACAGTTTCCTGCGGGACAACAATTTTTGGCGAAATCTTAAATTAAAAAAAAAAAAATGTAGAAATGCCTTAAGTGAGGCTTCAAAAATCAAATCCTAAATATATAAGTTTATATTATATTTTTAAATGGAAATTTAGAATAGATTTTCTTTAAAAAAATGTTAATTAATAATATTGTCTAAGACTTTTATACTTTATTTTAACCGGTTGTAAATTATATATTTAGTTATTTTCTTTCAGTTATAAAGTCTTTATGTTAATCATAAAAACTTGGCAATTAAAATTAAATGCACTCTAGACATTTCAATTAAATATGTTTATGTTTAAGCTTTAATAGATAAAACAAATAAAACATATATTCTGCAAATTGATTACTAGTTTGACCCTGACATCTATTTATAGAGGTTGCTATATGATATATAATCTTTACAAAGATGGAATTTGAAATCCTCTCATGCTAAAGTATATGACTTCATCCTTGGAGTTATTTGGAGTGTAAAATTTTCATAAGTTTAATTCTTGTATGCTTTTTAATACCCTTTGATATACTCAATTAGCTTGTCATCTTGAATACATATTTGGCTTACGATATCTATTGTGGCAAAAGTTACGAAAATTGTTTTTTTTCCTCTCATATTTGAACTCTCACTCTCGAACTGAAGCTCATCTCCGTGTTTGTCTTCTTTCCGCTAACATTTATTTACGTTTTGGGTAAGCCTGGGACTTTTCTTTATACCCTTCTTCCTTCTATGTTGCACCCCTTATGTACCATCCCTACCTTCATCCCTCTTAGCTGCCCCATCGTTGTTTGTATTGTAAAGTTCATTGCACTTTTTGCGCAGAATTTGTTGCCTAACCAGCCGAAGAACAAAACGCACAGACGGACAATGTGTTTTGTTGTTGTTTTACTTACTTTTCAACTCTTTGGCATTTTGCTTCACTGTATAAGTGTGTAGGTATCTGTGTGTGTGTGTGTTTTTTTTTTCGTGTTTGGCGTTAACATTGGCAGCAGGTGTTTGACATTGCGTCAAAGGTATTGTTGTTGTTGTTGTTGTTGTTGTTGTTGCTGCTGCTTACTACTTTGACTCCAACACCAACTACTTGGACTGGTTACCTCACTGGCTGACAGCCTGCCACAGGAAGCCATAGAGCATTTACCGTATATGTGTATGAGTTATGCATGTCTATGTGTGTATGAGAAAGAGAGAGAGACAGACAGAGGCCAAGTTGTTTTTTTCTTCTGTTTTTTGTTAACAAGCATTTTGTTGTTGTAGGTCGTAGAGCCACTAAACAGCATGATAGATATCTTTTTGATGCGAAAATAATTTTTTAGGACAAATCATCTTTCAATCTTCAATTAAGTGAAAAAGACAAAATAAACAACGAAGAACTTACGAATATATTTTTTGAATATCGAATTAATCGATTTTTGTAAATCCGCGTTTGACTGGAATTTCTAATTGTCCGATGTCTCTTAAATCTTCACCTTTTTGACCAGTTCATATAGATATATATTATAGCTAATTTCCCAAGTGAAAAGTTTTAACTTTCATTAATAATAAATTAATATTATCATATTGATTTTAAACTTTTTGACAAATATTTGATATAATGTATTCTTTATTTATTTTTAAATTTTTTTAAGACTTTTTCTTAGTGCCAATTAATTTCTTATAGATATTAATTCTCTTAAGGGTTTTTGAAAAGTCTTATAATAAATTTATGCCTGAATAAAAACATAAGTAGCCAATTAAGAGAAAGCGAGAGAGAGAGAGAGATGAGACAGAAATAGAAAAATAGAATTAAACCGCTTGAAACTTAATCAAATAGATCTTCAGTAAAAACTCAATCGTCAAGTGCTTGAACCGTCGATGTGAATTGCTAGTATTGAATTATTCTAAAATAAATATCTATTTGTATTGGCTTTCGACTGGTTGGCTATTTGATTGCTAATTTTAATGCCCATTTGGTATTGGTTATTCCTTGTACTAACCATTCCTTTCCTTTCGTTTCCTTTTTTTTTTCGATTTTGTTTGCCTTTGGCCAACAGCTGCAATTGAAAGCAAATATAGCGTATACGCCCCAGTCGACTGCACTTACGCATGATGTTCTGTTCTGTTTCTGTTTGGCCTTTTTTCTTTTACTTTTTTTTTTGTGCCGTAATTTTTCTAAACATCAAATGGTAGGCTGGTCGAGATGTGGGGTGTGGTGTCGTGTGGCAGAGGAATGGACGAAGCGTCTACATGCATAATGCATGTGAAAACGCATAAAAGGATATTGATCTGCCCCCAACCAGCAATGCGACCACTACGCATCGAAGAGAAAGAGTGAGTATTTGAGCGATATAGGGTTAGATAGAGTAAGGGAGAGAAAAGACGGCCGCAAAACTTTTTTTCTGCTTTTTTTTTATGAAAAAAAAGCATTATGGTGGGGATTTCGGGTGGAGGGGAGGCTTAAGAAGGGGTCCTCTGAGACAGGCCTCGAAAATTGCTTTCATATTTCTGTATAATTTTTCTTGTTTTACATATGTACAATTATTTCTATATGTATTTGGTATACCTATAGATATATATACCCATGTATATACATATATGTATGTATGCATGTATATACTTTTGCCATTATATGCATTTTCTACATCGTAACTTACGCACTTTTCGTTATGGCCTTTTTGTTTTTGTGCTAGCATGCGTGTGTCCTGCGGCCTGCTGAAGTGAGTTGTATGAGTCAGCCAAGTGCCAAGTTTTTGCTGCTTACGCAATATTTATAATTATAATCATAATTTACCCTACAATACATATATATACACATATACATGTATACATAACTCTAGCGACTTATTCTGCCGCACTGCTGCACATTCGTTAGAGATTTAAATTGCATTTATAAAGATATTTCTGGCCTATGCCATCATGACAGTTGCCTCCTTTTGTTTTTTTTCTCTTCCTTGCAACGTTTCTTTTTTTCATTTTTCTTTTCTTTTATTTTTGGCCAGGCTTAGGGCACTTCCTGTCGCCCAAAAACCAGAAAACAAAATAAACAAAAAAAAAGGGAAAACAAAAAAAAATGTTAAGTAAAATTCATTTCCCAAGCGCACGACAAAGCCATGTCGCCAGTCCGACTCAAACCAGTGCTAACTTTTGCATTTTCATTTTGGTCAAAAGAAAAACTTTTCCCAAAACAAAAAATGGAAATAAACAAAAAAAAGAAAAATCAAAAAAGAATTTTGCATTGATAATTAAGCTACAGAAAGCAGGAGAGAGAGAGAGAGAGAGAGAGAGAGAGAGAGAGAGAGAGGAAGGGCCGAATTGTATATACTCTTTCTACATTTGTCATCTTATATTATATTCAATGTCTTCAAATAATAATTTCAAGTTTAAATAATAATAATAATACGTTTTGTTTAAGTAAAAAGTCTTTCTAGGGTAATAATTAGAATCTTATGTAAATTGTCCTTTAAATCATAATATAATTATAATTCATTTTTTAAATATTACATCCTTCATGTTTTAATGGTGCTACCTTTAATATGTATCAGAATCCCATTAGTTTATCAGTGTATATCATGATCCTTTCATTTTGTATATTTTGTTAAAGTTTGCCAAATTTTCAATTCAATTCAATGATTTATTGTGGTCACTTGCCATGTGTTCTGTCCACTTTTCGTGACCTCAAATGGTGGGTCCTTGCATATTTGACAAAATCAACAAAGAGAGAGAGAGAGAGAGAGAGAGAAAAGGAGAAAACAATAAAAAATAGAGAGAGAGGATAAAAAAAACATACTCTTGTGAATACCAACAACGACAAATTTATGATAATTTGAAACGAAAAGAAATTCAAATCGTCCACCGGGACAACTATAGAATGACATTAGTACATCGTCCATTATTGCCTTGGAACATGCTCTTTTGTTGTTTGTCGAAACATTTTCAGGGCCCGTAGGCGCCATGCCACGCCCACTCTTAGTTTTATACTAACTGACACACGGCATGGTCTTTGTTGAAAAATTATGACCGACAGCAAATTGTAAATTATATTTAATTAAGGCTGCATTTTTGAATACAAACCAAAGCTGTTCGTTCTCTCTCTCTCTCTCTCTCTCTCTGTCTCTCTCTCTGTCTCTCTCTCTGTCTCCTTTCTCACACTTTTTTAATTTTGGTTCGCTTTAAAGAGCAAAAAAAAAAAAAAAAAAAATAGATGGAATCTGAATGAAATGGAAAAACAAAGGAATTAATTTGTATTTTTAATTAGGCTGCATTTGTGTTGGTTTGGGTCTACTCTGGTTTATGCAACTGTTTAATATCATTTAGCTTTTTGCAATATTCATAGGACATGCCATCCTTGGACATGCAAAAACTGCAACATGTCCTCAATAAGAGCTAAAAACTAGGTAAGAAATCGTAATATGTTTATAGAGATAGACTTTCAGACACGGTAGGACAATGTGTCAAAGACTTAATGAGACAGACTAAGCTAAACTCTTTATAGAATAACGCTTATGTTTAGTCTAGAATAATAACAAAATTGCCAATAGATAAGTGTTAAAAGTCTATTTTGGCCATGTCTGTATCTTAAAGCAATTATTTCTTATTGTATGTATATCTATACAAAGATGTACCTATGTGTGTATGTGTGTGTTTGGATGTCCAGAAATGGTCTTTGCTGAACACTAATAAATTTTTGGATACCTTTTTTCCAAACGCATATACTCTTACGATCACAAAAAAACTTCCAGTTCGACAAAAGTCAAAGCTATTGCCTGTTGGACATATTTTAGCCAACTTTTAAAATATGCTGGCGGCAACAGTTGCTGCAGGAGTTGCAGCAGCTGCAACTGGACAACGCTGATGATGGCCATGCCAGTCAGATGGAGGCAATCGACGTTGTCATTGTGCACCAAAAACAAAGCGAAACACTAACGAAAAAAAAGTGGTTTTCTATATATTTTTCTAAAATGAAAATGTCTAGTTTTTGCTCATCAACGCCGACTTGGCTTGGCTTGGCTTGGCTTGGCCTGGCCTGGCCTTCCTTACCAGCTTTGCTATTTGTTGGCCAAAGTTGTCGCCAGGTTTTTATGCTCCTCAGACTGTTGGCAATGTCATTAACTTGGCCAGCCGCCTGCTCCAGCAGTGCCATGTGACATGGGCAACATGATGCGCGATTTGAGCATTAATGTTCATTCAGGTGCGGGTTTTTCTTTTGCAATCTTTCTGCTGCTGCTGTTGATGCTGCTTCTGTTACTGCTGTTGCTGCTGCTGCTGCTGTTTCTCTAATTTTGCCAAAGTACAAAAAGTGCGTGTGCAATTATAAAATGCATTTCATTGCTAAGGTCCAAGTTGCAGGCACAGGCACAGGCACAGGCATAGCCACAGCCCATCACGCCCATAGTCTAGTGTAGAGATGCAATGACTTTGATTTCGTGTCGCCAAATTGCTGATGGTCTGCTGCTGCTGCTGCTGCTGCTGCCCGAAAGGAAGAGGTTCATTAAAAAAGTATTTGAGCTGAGATTTTTGCCACACATTTTTGATTGCCAACTGGCAGCAACAGCTCCCCCCTTGACTGTGGTCAGTGAGTGAATCGATCGAAACAAGTTGCCGTTGCCTCTGTAAAAAAAAAGTTGCTCTTCTACATTATGATCATCTACATCAACATCATCATCATCATCAGCATCGTCATAATCATCATGATCTGTGATTGCTGGGTTACTATAGTAAATACGATACTATAACTGCAGCTGTAAGATCTTCTTGTTGTTTGTCAGATTTGTGGTTTTTTCCTTTCGAAACTTGACTAACCCTGTCCCAGTTCCCTATCTCTGGCATCTCATCCCATACCTTACCCTTACCAAGTTATAGCATTTCTGTTTATTGCAATGGTCAAAAAAAAAAAAAAAAAAATGAAGAAGGAAAAATGTTCTAGCCAGGTTTTAGCTTCTAAAATAACTCAACTGATTGACACTCAGGAAACGTCAGGAATTTGATTGGCTTTTATGACTTTGCCGCCGCTTTAACCATTAGACAAAATATTATATTTATATACACATACATATCTACATAAATTTTATATAAATATAATATATATATATATATATATATATATATATATATATATAAACATATATGAAATTAGCCGCTGTCGCTTTTCGTCGTGCATAATTAGAATTCATAGACATGTGTTCGATGGACAACAACAGAAATTGTTGGTGATGTTGCTGTTGCTGTTGCTGTTGTCTTCGTCATCGGTATTGCCATCGTATGCCTAGGCAATAAGGTTCATTGACGCGTCCCCTACAGAACTAGAATCAAAACGAAATGCGCCAAAAATAGCTAAACCTTTAAAAACCAGTTCCAAAAATGCAACACAGACAGGTAACCCGATACAGGAATTTTCATAATTTTTGCATTTTTATAGAATACTCAAAAATACAACAAAAACAAAAACAAAGAAAAAGAAAGAAGAACAAGTAAAATGTTTTTGGCATAACCAAATGATACCCTCGAATCGGGATAAAATAAACAAAAATTTACAAATAATATTCTTACACAATTAAGGTATTTAAAACAATATTCTTGGGAATATAATATATTTTCCATTTTCATTTCATTATAATAGAATGGACTAGAAATAAAGTGGACTCACCTTAATTTTAATTTTAATAAATTTTATAGGGAATAAATGATTTTTAGTTCCTTTTTTTTTCCTTTTTGAGTTCATTGAACGTGCTCAAGGCTGTCAGTTAATAATGCTTTTGCTTTTAGTTTTTTTTTTTTTTTTTTGCTATTATGATCAGATGTGGATGTAATTTTGTTGTTTTTTGCTTTTTTTTTTAGCCATCGGCCGAAATTAATACATGGCTTGTGATATATGTAAGACTGATGAGTGTGTGTAAATGTGTGTGTGTGGTCTACACTAATTAGCTTTGGCCATTGGAAAGCACATTTGATGATGGCACAGATTCCACTCCATTCCATTCAATTTCATTGATGTAATCAGATTCTTTGCAGCACCAGAAGGGCAACCTGCCAAAGTCTTGCCTATTTTCATTCATGCCGCCTGTTTTCATTGTCTATGTGTGTGTGTGTGTGTGTATGTATATATGCCGGTTAGCTGGATGCGCATTTGGCTACTTCAGTTGCCAAGTTGCCAGGTTGGGACACACCTACCACCACAACGCCACGCTAATCACGAGAAGGAGCCAGCGCCGGCAGCAGCGCGTGGATAAATCAAAATACAGTCAAGACGTGAGTAAAGCCGCCTTCTACTCCAATACTTCTTTACACCTCCTTCACCTTTTACCATAGCTTCGCATATAGCCATACAGTCTCTGATGTCTGCATAATCCAAACCCAAAGAAAGTGCCGCACATGGGTCTTGGTTACATTGACTATGTAGTTAGTTGGCTAGATGGCCGGCTAGCTGGCTGGCTGGCAGGCTGGCTGGCTGGCTGACTGCCTTGGTTGGGCCAAGACAAACGCAGACATTGGCTCTTTAGTCGTATCTTTCACTTTGATTGTGGGTCTACTATGAGACTGGTGGATCTGTCGGCAATGTCGGTGGTGGTGGTGATGGTGGTGGTGGTGGCTCGTGTGGAGCTCGTGTTGGTAATGTTGTTAATGCACTTGCTAGTTGTTGCAGCCACTTGGCTACTGTTTTGTTTACCAATGTCTATATATATATAACTCAATCAGCAGTTGTATCTGCATCTGCATCTGACATTACCATCACCCATCATAACCATTTTGACCCACAACAAATTACCAAAGCGACACTCTTAGACTTAGACCATTATGTTATGAACTTGATCGGGCCACACGGTATGTCAGATATGTGAAAATAAGCAAAAAAAAAAAAACAAGAATAAAAGAGAAAAAAAGAAACCAAACAGCCAACCAACTGGCCATAGTTGTATTTAAGTTCTAATGAAAACCTAATTACAAAATCAGCCAATACTCTCAAGACTTGCTGATAATTAAGGCGCACACATGGCGACGTTGTCGTTGTTGTTGTTGTTGTTGTTGTTGTTTTTTCGACTCTGTCTCTATGAAAACCACATTTAAAAGCCACATTAATGACGGAGACAACGATGCGACCACTTTGGTAAAATAGGAAATTGCCCACTGCTTTCGTTTTAGCGTTTGGCTGTTCTTTGGCTGCTTTTTATTTTCCTATTTTCCTTTTTGCCATTTTTTTATTTTTTTTTGTTTTTGTTTGCTTCTTCTTTTCGTCCATCTCCATTCGAGAAGACAAGATCAACACCGTTGACCAATCGTGTCGCCTTGGCTTTGACTTTGGCTTTGCTTCTTTATACATATGTACATACATACATAAAAATATATATATATATATATATTTCTCTTCTTCCACAAAAACTCGGCGTCGTTGCTCTGCTCAGTGTCCAGCGTTTTCAGCATTTTTAGTTAATTTACCAGGAAAAACATTTGAAATTCTTAAAAAAGCAGCAACAAGTAGTTGCGCACACAACAACAACAACAACAACAACAACAACAACAACAACAAAAAAAAAAAAGAAAAGAAGTCGCCTCGCCTGTACTACGCCTTGTTATACTTTAACTAAATATAAGGGTTGTTTAGCTATTTGATTAATATGAATGACATTGTATACTTAAAAATATAAAACTTTCATATACATACACACATAAGTTAATCCTTAAATCTCCCTGAAAAATCGTATTAAGCATATATTTTTGGTGGAACACATTAACTTATTAGTTGATGCATGAAATTCTAAGTAAAACCTTGCATTTTGGATAAATGTAATAAATAGTTAAATATTTATTGAAATTGAAATTTTATTAGACTAATTGGTTCATTAAAACAAATCTAGTGATAACCCTTATTTTAATTTAATTAGTTGTCCAAAACATCTATTTAAATAAATGACAATAAAAACTTGAAATAAGAAATTTTTTCACTTTGTTTTATATTCGATGGCATATTTTTCTTTCTCTTCATTAAAAAGCATTAAATTATTGTTTATTAGATAGTGTGTTTGTTAGTTGCATTTAAGCAAAAATTTGTTGGCTTGTTTTTCTGTACGGTTTTTTTTTTTGTTGTTTTTGTTGCATTGGTGCGGCATAGACTAAAAATCGCATTCGATCATTTATGGGATTTTATTTGGCGCGTCAGCAAATGTTGCTAAGCAATTTATTTATGACATTTTTTTGCTATTGCCTCCCCAATTCCCCATTCCCTCCTTATATCCAGCTAGTGCTATGTGCTGCTGTTGCTGCTGCTGCTGCTACTATTCCTGTGGCAGATTCGTGCAACAATTTCTAGGCGGGCTGCACAGGCAACACATTGTGGAGGGAAGAACGATGGCGACAACAGAAAGTCTGAGCCAAGTTCCATATTCATCAGATGCGACACTCTTCATTCTTGCTGGTTGTTTGTGCTTGTTCTTTGGTTTGTCTTGTAATTTTGTTTGTCGGGTATGGTTTTCTATTGAAACCCAAACTGGATTTTGTCTGAAAATGATTTGCTGTCTCTCATCCAGTTGCCTGCCTCCCACTCACCTCTTATTAGCTCTATGAATGGCAGTGGCAATGTCTCTTGCAGTTGCAGTTGCAATTGCAATTGCTGTTGATTTTGCCATTGCATTTTAATTAAGTGCATTTTAATGAGGCATCATTGGACCGCTGATGCGATTTTGTACAACACCAATTACATGAATGCATTTTAAATAGTCTCTGGTCGCATTCAGTTAAGTCTGGGAAATACTTTATCTAAGCATTATCCAAGTTTGGTCACAACAACTAACTAACTAACTTACAAAAAATCATCAGCTAATTGTTAAGCCTATTTAAATTAGCCTCCACGCTTGTGGTTTTTAGTAATATTGTGGTTAATAAAAACCAAAGACAATTGAAAAAAAAAAGTCAGGAAAAACAGAAACAACAAATAGCAAAATTGTCTATTTATTTTGATTCCATCTGCCAGTGGATATATGCAACTGACTCCAACCACCTTCTCTTCCCATTGAATTTAATTCTACTAATGCATGTAAATAGAGGAAATTGAGTTTACTCTGCTGTTCAGGTGAAAAAATAAAGTTTTTTAAATGGAAAATGCAGTTACATATTTAGTTTTAATACAGGATTATTATTTTTGATCCTTTACGATAGATCGTATGGCCATAAATTGCATTTTAAGAAGATATTAAAATCTAACTTATTATTGTTATGATACGATTTTAAATTAAATTTATTTGGTAATCGGTTATTAATTAAGGATTAGAACTTTAAAGTTTTTAAATCATGTTTTAAAGCTTTCAAAGGAAGATCTTTAGTAAGAGTTAATTGCAAAAAATGTTTTTATCAAAAATTATAAATTTTGAAACTATTATTGATTGAAAAGACTAATCTTAAATATGCTTCTAATACATAGTAAGTTTTAAAATAGTTACCAAAAAGTATTTTGAACATTAAAATATTTATTTTAAGCCTTTTACTTAGACCTACAGTAAGGTATATATAATTATGTATGTATTTACTTATTTATAGATATATTAAACATGTTAAACGTATTTAAAATAAAATATATAAGGTATACTAATAAGCTACATTTCCTTCAGATATAAGTCCATAAGTTTCAAGTAGAATATATATTATTCATTCAGTATAATAAAAGAGCATTTGCCAATTCAGTCTGCCAAACCTTTTGCCTTTTTATGGCTTTTTTTCCCCATTTTTGTTTTTTTTTGTTGCATTTGCCCATCCTGATTTAAAAACTTTGTGCAACATTCATGGTATATATTTTTTATATTTTTATTTTTATTTCCATTTGTATCCTCTCTCTCTCTCTCTCTCCCTCTCTCTCTCTCTAACTCTCACTCAAATTGCGTAATTTTCATTAGTTTGCTGCATTTGCAGACAAATTAAAAGCTGTTGATATTCTGCTCAGCACCAAAAGCAACCTGCTTTGAGGCAAGGTTCTCTCTCATGTGTGTGTGGCTGTGTGTGTGTATGCATATGTGAAATAAACCAAAGTGCGTATCTGTGAGATACGCATGCAAATAGCTGAATGCAAGTGCTTCTGGCCGCAGGACTAACCCTTTCAGGCGACCATCCTAGATGGATGCAAATGTGTTTGTGTGGTTTTCAATTTTTTCCATTTTATACGCAAATAATTGTGAAATTTCTGCTTTTTTTTCCCCATTTTAGCTTGCTACGGCAGGTTATTGTTTGGTTTGGTTGGGTTTATTTTTTTATTTTTAATTAAAAGCGGAAGTAAATGGTAAAAGGGTGAGGTGAATATAATGGGAATGAGTAGGTTGAGTTACACATTGGTGGATAGATTGTTGGTTTGGTTGGTAGCTTTGGCGACTTGTCAAGTGCGTGCGTATGTGAATCTCGAGCAGGGCACTTTGGCATCTGTATCTGTATATATATCTGTATATGTATCTGTATCTGTAGTATTGCTGCATTTGTATTTTCTAGTCTGTAGTGTTTTGCCAACAAAGCGATTTTCAGTGTATTGTTGTTGCCATTGCTTTCAAAACTCCCTTCGTGTGACGGACATATACATCAAATCATCAGCATCAGCTGCGACGGCGATTTCAGACATTCACCAGATGAAATGTCAAATGTGTTCCCGCTCCAATATGATCCTGCCCGTGTATAAACGTTTCTATGTGTGTGTGTATATGTGTGTGTGTGTGTAGGATATGGCTATGGGATACACTCGGGCGACTGCTGCTTAGAGGATAGCAAGCGCAAACTAAACCAAACTCAACAACAATAAAAACATGGCAACAATTCAAAACTGAAGAGTTTTTCAAATAACGAAAAAAAGGAAAAAAAAAAAAGGAAACGAGAGAAGCGAACACAAAAAGGCTTGCACAAAAAAAAAAAGGGAAAAAATCGAGAAAATTAAAACAAAACAAACAACAAACGCATCATCCAGCAATGCAGTCAGTCAGTCATTCAGTCATCATCGTCATGATCATCATCATCATCATCATCATCATCGTCGTCGTCGTCGTCGTCATCGCCATCCTTTGGCTCTGCCCTATGCCACGCATGAAGAGATTTCGGTTTAGCTTTTGATTGACGAACTTGGCTTGGTTGTTGTTTTTGTTGTTCCTGGCAGGATGACTCGTTGTTGCCGCTGCCGCTTTTCACTCAAACTCATCAACGTCAACGACGCATTCAAATCGTTTTGATGGACTGCCCCAGCTCTCCACCCTCTTATCATCTCTCATCCTCTCGTCCGCACGCAGCACATCCTGCCATGCACAAAAAAAAAAAAAAAAAAAAAAATAATAAAAGGAACAGAAAAGGCAAAAAAAAAAAAAAAAAAGGAACCATACCCAAACCAAACCAAACCAAACCAAACGAAACGAAACCAGGAGAAGAGCCTTGCACAATATTTGTATTTTACGCAATTTTCAGTGATTGCCACATGTCGACTGGGCTTGGCTGATTTGCAAACCGATTTTGCTGCATTGTTCATGTCAGTCAGCGCATTGTTCTTGATTATCATGCAACAATATGTGGTAGGTGGCGCGGGCGACAGTTGTGGCAAGGACTAAGCCTCCAATTGGAGGCTGGTCTCTATGTTTGCTTTGTCATTGTCTTTGCCTGCTGATTGAAAGTTAGTGCGACAATTATTGTGGCATTAAAATATCTATGCGGAAAAACAAAACATTTTTCAATTGGCGAACTAATTAGGCGAAATGCATTTTTGCTTCTACATATTACGTATACGCCGTGGCAGACGATGGAAAGAGTACATAGAGCTACCTACTGTACAATGTAATGTTTAGTATAAAAGAATTTCTATTTCTCCTAATCAGGGATATATAACAAAGCTTATTTAATGTATATAACGAAGTAAATTAAATTGATGGATTGATGTGGATATATGACACTTTAAACCTATTTCCTTTGTCTATTACTACATTTTGGGAAAAGTTTACAACTTTGCCTTTAATTCTATTAAATATTTACATAAACACCTTTGAACATCATTGTGTTGCACCTCACACATATGCATCATTTTCACATTTTCTGAACAGTCTATCTCTATCTCACCCATATGGCTATGCAACAGGCTGCTGTCTAATACGCTTAACAATTTCCACTGCAACGCCTTTTCACAGTTAATTTGGCATAAAATATGCCAGCATAACAACAGCCGCCAGCCTTCATTTTACAGTTGAGAGTTGCACGTTGCCTGTTGCCTGTTGCCAGTTGCCAGTTGCCAGTTGAGAGTTGCCTCTACGGAGGGCGAAACTTGTCTGTCTCGTTGTTGCAATTAAATTAGCAAGCGTAAAGTGGCAAGGATTTTTGGCAGTAGAGATGCAGAAGTTCGGATCGTATAAACTGTTGCCAAAAAGTTTTAAGCTGCATTTGAGGCTTGGCAGAGAAGTTCTCTGCCTAGCGGACAGATTGTTTTCACACCAGAAACTTTTTGGAGAAAGTTTTAGTGTTTTTCTTTTATTTGAATTGGTTACTTTATACCCTGAAATGGAAATGAATAAATTAACTATGTTAAACAGTTAAGAACCTATGTAAATATAACCTTGTTCTTGTTTCTTTATCTGAATATTTAGTTTTTCTCTCCTATCAAATTTGATATTATAAGTTTATATAAGTTAATACACATACTTCTACGTTCCTTTAGTTCTCTTAGTATTCTAGTAATTAATAAATTTTAAGGGTATACAAAGTTTGTCATTGTCATAGTTTTGGCCTTTTTGTTTCAAATTTCATGGCTTAATCTGTATCTGTCAACTGCTATGTAGCTGTTAGATTTGCATGTAAATGAGATGGCCACAAAGTTTTGCATATTTTGATATTTAGACTGTTTTCGCTAACTAACTAACTAACCAACTAGTAAACTTGTTGCTCAGGCCAGACAACTTGTTGCATTTGTCTTTCAGAATTTTGTTGCAAGCATCTGTGTGTGTGTGTTTGGGGCAGTTTATGACGATAGATTATTTAATAAACTCTTGATGGAATTCTGCAGCTATAAATTAAATTATATATCAATTGTTTGAGCAATAAGTTTTGTAGAAATCTTAGAAATAAGGAAACATAAAAAATTATGTTCAATATAAGCCTCAAAATTTGTATGACCAAGTAAATGAAAAGGACTCAGTTGACATTATTAAAACGATTCAAAAGAACGGATTTCAGATTTCCTCAAATTAAGGATCACATTGACGATATATATAATTTAAATATATAACGATATATATAAATTAAATGATTTAAATCAGATTTGAAATATTTTGAATACAATTAACAGCAATTTAATGAGGTTGACTTTTAAATGTTAGGCACACTGCAAGATAGCAATGGACCAAGTTAATAAAATTATACTCAAATATATATATATGAAGACATTTATTAATAATGAATATTATTTGCTTGCTATGATTGATTAATCCTGTTTTAGTAAGTGTTTCTCTTGGAATTGTCTTCTTTTGTTTTTTTTTTTGTTTTTGCTATCATTTTCTTTGTTCTGGTCTAGCCATTCTACCATATAATATAGTGACGCGTCACCAGTCACTTTTGTATCGTAAGTAGTTAAGTAACAGAAGCGAAGCATAACCAAACGTGACTATAATATTCGAAGCGCTTTTGGGAATGAACATCAGTTGCAACAATAAAGTGAAACGGGAAACATCGTCTAAAAATGATTCGGCCATATAAGTTAGTCCATTTTATTGCCACATTGGTTATTGCTGGTATCTTCCTCAATGTGGTCAAAGTTGATGCATTTCAAAATGAGCCGGGATTATATAGCCTAGAGGATAATGTGGTAGCGCTTAATAATGTAACATTGGAATCAGCCCTTAGCCAACCATCATTGGGTAAATTTGTGCAATTTCTTAACATTTTTTGTGGTCATTGTAGACGCTTTGTGCCCATATTCAAGAAATTGGCGATAGAGCTGGACAAATGGGATCCCTTGTTATCAGTTTATGTGGTCGATTGTGCTAAAGAGCAAAATGTTCAAATTTGTCGAAACTTTGAAATTAAAAAGACACCCACATTACGTTTCTTTAAGTCTGAATTTAATCGATCCAAAGACGGTATTGGTGTGAAAATAGAGACACAGAAATATGATGAAATTTTACAAATTTTGTCCAAGGAAGTAGCCAATAATACATACGATTATCAGGGATATCCCACTTTTCAAGTGATTGGGCCAAATGACAATCGATATACTGTATGGGACACAAATAATTTATTGATAAGTAGAGTTGAGTATATTGCTCTTATATATCAACCGAAAGGATCAACTATTGCCAGAGATACACTTTTAGAGTTGTTAACGTGGCGCAATGTCGCTATAAGGATTGTAGAGGATCAAAATTTATTCTCCAACTTTATAACAGAATATACGTCAACTCATCAATCCCGAAACATTAAAGTGAATGGTACACGGTTAAGATATGCATCAAATGTCATTCTAAAAAACAATTCATCTCCAATAAAGCAAAAGATAATCATCCTTAGTCGCACCGACGAACCAGAGTTTCTTAATCCAACCGAAGACTCTTCTGAAGCCTATGTGAACAGCATTATTGAGTTTTTAAAGTTGAGGGGATTTACTTCCGAATTACCATTATCCACAACAGTGGCACCGAACATAATTTTCACCATGGATCAGGAAAATCAAATGATTTTGGCACATGTTTTAAATAGCCATCTCCAGATCTATCGCGCTGACTTGGAGCAGGCAATCTATAAACTCTTACATATAGAGCTACCCAAAGCTGCTATTATAGAAGGTGACAGTTTGCTGACACTCAGAAGCCTTCTGTCTTGGATGGCGTCTTCTAAGCCACTTCATGGAAAGGCAGACAAGTATTTGGCTCTTTTGGCGGGAAAGATTAATAATCTGGACAAGCTAACTGGAACACAATTCGAAGATATAGTTCAGGAGTTAGAAAATCAAATGCCAGGGATCTACAAGACTAGGCGAGATGTTGGCTGCATTTCCTCGCGTCCACATCTGCGGGGATTCACCTGTTCTTTGTGGACGTTCTTCCATTACCTTACCGTTCTGGCGACAAAGACTCCAGGCGAATATCAACCATTAAATGTATTAACTACCATGCATGGATTCGTAAAACATTATTTTAGCTGTGAGGATTGTGTAAATCATTTTTTGGAAATGGCCAAACGTCTCAATATTGATTTACCTAGGACTAGAGATGAAGATGTTTTATGGCTTTGGAAAGCACATAATGAGGTTAATAAGCGCCTGGCTAATGACTCAACACAGGATCCTGAATTTCCAAAAATTCAATTCCCTAGAAAACAGGATTGCCCCGAATGCTATAAAGCCTACTCCGATGCTTGGGATGAAGGCAATGTTTTGAAATTTTTGAAACGCATCTACAATTCTGATAATCTAAGCAATTTCGGATACTTTTGAAATCAATTCTTCAATTTGAATAATTGTAATAAGTCTGATTAAGTTATATATACAAATATTAAGAATATCTAATATAAAATTAAGCCATATATTCCAGGATTCTTTTTTAAGTAAATATCCTTTGATTTAGACTTGACACTTTATTAAGTTTATTCATAAAATATTAAAAAGTATTGTTTTATTTTTTTAAATCTGCAAATATTCATTTTCACATTTAATTTTAAATATTTTTTGGTGTAATCAGACAGAGGAGAAACAATTTACTACAAAGAAAAAATGAAGTTTCATTTATTATATTTAAGAAACTTCGAATCGAGATATATCTATAATTTCTTTCAGACGAAGAATAATATGTATATTAATCTTATCAATTTCATTTTAAGCATCATTCAAGCAAATAAAGATGAAATAGAGATGAAAAAATATGTCATATAAATTTTACATATTTAATTTGTTTAATCACTTTCATCGTTAAATTGTCTTAAAAAGGTTGCTTTGATATTGTTTGTGGTTTTATAATAATAATTTATATAAAAATTGTTAAATGAAGCATTGCACTCATCTTAAATTAAATGGTCATTAAATGGAGCTCATTTTGTCATTCGTTTGAAATAGTTACGGTCTCTATAAGCTTATGCCATGGGGGTTTTGCCCATGAGTTTTGGTTTGGGTTTCATATGGTTTTACCTTACGCACATCAAACTGTACATAAATTATTTATAGAACATTTTTGCAAAATATCTACGCACTAATTTGCTTAAAGTAATCGATGTGGTGGAAAATTTTTCACGCATGCCTACCTGAGGGTCGAGGGATGTGGTAGGGTGGTCACAATAGGTAGGTTAGGCAGAAAGTTAAACCCCTTATATATATATACATATGTATATATATATATATCTAGAGAGAGAGGGAGAGCGAAGAGAAAGAGAGAGAGAGAAAAAAAGAGTAAGGCACTTACCTAGCTGACAGACTGACAGTAGAGAGTTATTGGTAATTTGGGCATGGGGAATGGGGTGGGGGTGTGATTGGTTGATGAGCGATTAGGGCAAAAAGGAATGGGCAGCCATCCAACCATGCCCAAATAAGCAAAAACAACAACAACAACAATGGCAAAATGCAACGGAAGCTAAAAATTACCTACCCCAATGCACTTTATATAGGCGCACGCCCACGAAACTTTCTTTATTGTGCGTAAATTGGCACCCCTTCTTCTTCTTCTTCTTGAATGCCTCCTAAAAACTCCTCTCACCGCCAACACCGCCACAACCATTCCCCTTGTGTCCGAATCGATGGGTTGGGTTATGTGAAGTTAACGCATTTACATGCATTTATGTAATTACGTCTATGTGAAATTTATAATATAAATAAATAAAATGCACGCAGTCAAAAGAAGTTACAGAAACTAAAGTGCTTGTGTGGGTAAATGAGAGGTAAATGCTATGCTATGAGAGGAGGGATGAGTATTTATCGATATTTTTACACTCACACATCAATTTTGTGCTAAAAAGTATTGCATAAGGACGAGGGCAAGAATAGCCAACAAATTGCATTTTGGAGGCAACTGTACAATGCATTTGTGCGTTTTTTGTGCGTGCCTTTTTGAAATTGAAGGTTCGGCTAAGGTCGTAAATTTAAAGCCACCAGATATATCGTCCAGGAAACCGGAAACCAGCGCCCATTTGTTGGAATGCAATTTATCTAACTTCTTCTTATAAGACCAAAAACGTTTTTGTGCGTAAAATGCGTAAAATATAGACAAAATGTTGCAACTTGCTACACTTTGGCATTGTTCGTCCGTGTTTCTAATAGCAAACGGAAATTGTGGCTTTTGGTTTATGAATTTGTAGATATATTTAGGTACATATGTATATGTATATACATCTATACAGAGCTGTCCTGTAGTAGGGTAACACGGAAGTTCGCTAATTGGGCGTTTGCTATAGAATAGATTTGCATAAGGTAATTGCCAGAAGCAAAAAAGGGCCAAGACTCACATCGGCTTACATCATCACTTGAGTTGATTTTCATTGCATGCATTAACCAAAAACAATAGCCCAAACCCCACACAGAATTATGCACAAATTATTGTTTAGGCATTTAAATTAAAACGAATACAATAAAAACAAAAAAAAAAGAAAGAAGAATCCAAACGATGGCAGCAGCCAGCGAGTCAGTCAGTCAGTCAGTCAGCTAAGCAGTCACCCAGTACTCAGCCCAGTCAGCTAGTCACTTCTCCTTGTTATAATTATGTAAAAACAGTATAAAGATTGACTTGACTTTTATCCACATACACACACACACATCCATACATATCCAGCTGTTGTTGTAAGCGCATGCGAAGCTAACATAAATTTTTCTTCAGCGGTACAGAAAGAAAGGTAACGGGGGTGGAGACGTAGGGGGTGGTGGTTGAGGGGGAAGATTGTGCTGTAGAAAAAAAGAGGTAACAACAACAACAACAACCTGGTAATTATCAGTGGCTTAGCGGCAAGCAACATTGTCTATCTTGACTGCGTCGACAGGCATCCCTTCCTACGTTTATTCGTCTCCCATTCTGCCTTTCCTCTCTCTCTCTCTCTCTCTCTCTCCATTCATTCATTCAAAACGCGAACACACGCAAAAAATGTTAAGTGAACAAAAATGTATTTTTTTTAATATATTTTTATTTTTTGTGGCACTTGGTGGAAAGTAAAAAGGAGTTAAGGGGGAGGAGGTGTGGTAGGTTGGCTTGCTGCCTTTGGCGCTGTAAGACCCCTTCTTCCGACCATCATTTTCTATGCCAAACTTGAGCTTTTTTTTATACTTATAATTAAAAAATACTAGTAGAAAAAAATTAAAATATTCCTGCTTACCAGGGTTGCAATATAGGTGATTTTTGGTCTAGTTGAGTGAGTCTTAAGGAGAGATAATAAAGAGCATTATATCTATAAAATAATAATAAGGAATATATATTTTATGGTATATAGAAAATTTAAATTATAAAATTTTTTAGAGCTCTTTATAATTTCTTATGAATTTCTATTAATAATTGGGAAATATTTTCAATTTTAAAACCAATATTCAATTATTTTTTTTTGCTACTCTATTTTTTCATTTATTCTCCAGCCCTATTTAGCCCACTTTATGCACTAAAGCTAATGTAGGCAGACCAAACCAAATGTAATTTGGCAACAATTTTCTCAAAGTTAGTTACAACAGTAACAACAAACTATGCGAACGATGCAGCTGATTCTTCGCTTGCTCTCTCTTCCTCCCCCCATCACCTTGTCCACTCATATGTCTCACACCCACTATGCCACAATTTGCGGCAGCGCGTAATTAAAACAATTTATGTATAATTTTTGTACAAGTGCTTCTGAATACAACCCAAAGCCAAAGCCAAAGCCAGAGCCAGAGCCAAAACCAAAACCGAACTGAAAACTCAAACCCAAACCCAAACCCGAGGCTCAACCCTGGGCCGTGTGCTTTTAAATAATAATTTGCTTAGTTTATGAAGTGCTTGCCATGTGTGTGTGTCTGTGTGTATACATATATATACATTTATATGTCTGTGTGTGTGTGTGTGTGTGTGTGTGTGTAGGTGAAGTGAGTGTGTGCTACATAAACAGAACATTCAGTTTTTCCTTCTAGTTGCTGCGCACAATTTACTCACTTGGTTGCATTTTAACATATTTCGTTACGTTTTCTGCCAAGCAGCGTCAATTGTTGTTGTTTTTTCAGTTGGCTGGCATACCCTGTAATCCATAACATAAAAAAGGTATATCAAAGAATCATTAAGAATGTTGCTAGCAGTTAGATGGTGATTTCTGCAGCATATAAACTTAAAACCAGTCATGCTTTTGTAATATATTGGTAGGCTATATCGATAAAACTCTCCGATATCGTTTTGATATTCTTAGTAAGTTAACAAATATATAAACCTGAGTTTTTTGTCAATGCATATTTATTTATATGAAATTTTTATATATGAATGAAAGAGCATATATAAATACTAAGTATACTTCAGTCGGTATTTTCCTAATAAGCTTTGTATTTTTTTGTTGTATTTTTTTTTTTTCCTTTTTTTTTTTGTATGTAGCTCACCTTAGGTTTAATTTGTTTGAGTTTCATGTAGCAGCAGCAGCAGCAGCAGCAGCTTCTGTTGTGAATTTCATGTGCATCTGCCGCTTGCTGTTGCCTTCTTTCTCTCAAGTCGAAAAATATTTGTGCACGCAAAAAATGTTAATTGCCACAGCAACAACATCAACAACAGCAGCAGCAGCAGCAGCAGCAGTAGCAGCAACAGTAGCAACAGCACAAAAAACCAAACCATCAATGTGGCCGGGGCATTAAAATATTTAGGTTGGCTATTGCTGCCACTGCCACAGCCGCTGTCGATGCCACTGCCAACTTCCCAGGCCCAGGCCCAGGCCCATGGCCGTTAATGCAACTGCAACTGTAACAAATTGCAATGTCGCACATCTGTCTTGGCTGGCGTTTGGTTTTGCCTAAAAACAAAAAGAAGCTGACTAACTAAGCCTCCAGTTTGCCAGGTTTGGGTTCACTTCCAGATCCAGGTCTTCATATTTATATTTTGCTGCACTTTTTTGTTTTTGCTAAACTTGCTAAAAAACAAAAAAAAAAAAAAAAAGAAAGAAATTGTCGTTGTTGTTGTTGGTTGTTGCCAATTACCGGCCACCGGGAACCCTAGCAATTTGGTCATATCCGGCCCCCTGGCTGATGTTTGGCCTAAGCAAAAAAATGAAAAACAACAAAAAAAAAAAGAAAAACGAGAAGCAAAATCAGGTTTCTGCTTCACTCTTGTTAGCCATGGCTCTCCCCATATGATGCCCAGTTGATATTTCGATTGCTTTAGGTTTTTCCTGTTTTTGGTTTAACTATCAATTTTTACTCTAGACTATTTAGTTTTTAAAAAATTTCATCTAGTTCATAATTGGTATACGAAATTGGCTTTTTGTAAAATTGTCCAATTTGATGTTTCATATGGAAATTGTGATGGCCAGGCAATTTGTAGTTAAGCTAAAGAACTTTTTATAGTCAAGGCACAAGAAGTGATGGCCAAGTTCAGCTCAACAGCATTTAGCCAAGACACCTTGGCCAGTCATTAGCCACATTTAGTCGTCGTTGATGATCATGGCTTTTGCTATTCTTGCTGTTCTTTTTATTGTAACTAATGAATATGGAACTTGACTCTGACTCTGACTCTGACTCTGACAGAGAGTCTTCTATGCCATGCCATGTCTTTTGTTCAATTTCTACAACAATGTTGTTGTTGTTGTTGTTGCTGTTAGCTTTTACAAGTTTTAAGTTGTCGCTGTGCTAAGTCTTTTGCGCATTTTGGACGCGTCATCCGGCCAGTTTTTTTGTGCCACACATTGCAGCACGATTCCGCGTTGCATTTAAACAACAGTGGCAAATGCAACAAACTATAGGCAACAGCAATAGCAATTGCATTGGCATCACCATCGAAACGGCAGCAGCAAAAAAAATGTCATAAATAAATTGCTTAGCAACATTTGCTGACGCGCCAAATAAAATGCCATAAATGATCGAATGCAAGATTTTTAGTTAGAGACTAAACTCAGACGCAACGGTCACTCGGATGAAAGGAATTTCAAATGTTTTTCCTCCTGTTGGGTAAATTAACTAAAAATGCTAAAAATCGTTGTGATGAGTTTGCTTATAGGGTTGATGAATGTTTAGCATCTTTATTGTGCCCATTAATGTTTGCCAAGAAATGAGCCTTAATGACAATTTTCAAAGATCTCTATCACTTGGCAATTATTTATTCTTCTATTGAAAAGATCATTTAAATATTTTCTACGTTCTAGCACGAGGAATCACATGTTAAATCAAATATATTAAATTTAGCCCAATAATCGTTTATTGGTGTTAAACAAATACAGTCGCAAGCTAAACAAATAAACAGACTAAATATGTCATATAATGAATTATTATACAAAATCCAAATCATAGCATTTGGAAACTGATCAATATTATCCAATTTTCGTCATAATCATCATATATATGATCTTAACTGATCAAATCATGGTCATCTTTAATCGTTTTTTAAAATTCGTAATTTTTAATTTTCATAAAAATATGGAAAACTTATATTGGAAAACCAAGTTTAATTTGAAAATACAGAATCTAAAAATGAACATTTTGAAATCGGTAAGAAAATAGTCAAGTTCTAGCCTGGGACAAATGGGTTTTCGAGGAAAAATGAGATTAAATCTTAAAATTAATTTATTTTGATTTTAAATTTTTACCCATAAATTGTTAAAGAATAAAATTTGAAGCCATCCATCCACTGGAATTTTTTAGTTTTGTATTAAGTCCCTCATTATTTAATGACTCCATTTGAATGGGTGGGGCATTTTTTTTTTTGGAGACACGGGCTTTTATTTTGCTTTGGTTATTTCGTTATAACTGAAATTGCTTAAGTCATTTTGCTGCTTTCCCACCTCTCGATCCAATCAAAACAATTTGCTTCCATTTTCAAACACTCATACATTCTTTTACTGGCCATTGGCATGCTAGAGGCCCATTTGATTTTGCCACAAAATGTTTCAGCTGCAGCCAAAATCTTAACTAAACCAAGAGAACCAACCAAGAGTTGCAATGCAGCCGGTGTGGCAGCAGCAGCAGCAGCTGTTGCTGTGGCAACACCTTTGCTAATGCCTGGCATAACAACTTAATCCACCTTGCCGGCTTCACTCTGTCTGTCTGCTAACGAACAGACAGAGCGGCAGCCCCAATCTGAAGCACACCTGACCGAAGACTCCCAATCTCAAGCATGCTGATGACTTTCCCAAATGACTGTGTAGGCAGTTTCAGTTTTAATACCCATTAACCACAGGGTATATGTTTGTAAAAAAGTCCTTTTTTTAAAGAAATAATATATAAAATATACATATATAAATGAAAGCAGTTGTAATTTAGTTCGTTTAGTTAATCGGTAACTTTTTCGTTCATGATCAACGCCAAATCCTTTTTGAAAATTTAAATTGGGAGATTCGTTTCACATACAAAATTGAATCTTTCCAATCTATGTATATCCATTGATACCTTTAATAAAATTTTGTTATTTCAGTTCCCAGTTCTTAGTTTTTACGAGGTAATTGTAAGACGACTTCTTTTTTCTATATTTTGACTTCCTTTTTTGACAAGGTGTTCAAATCAAAGCAGAATCAAATTCACAGTCACATTTGTTGGCTTTCTTATGATCGTAGGGGACTATTTCTGAACGATAAATTTGGCATGTTAATCGGTATTTGACTTTTTTATCTTAATCTCAATCAGCATTAAACTAACAATTTTTATGTTAGTTTTTGGTCCCATGGAAAGAAAGACCAAGCAAGTACAAGGGGCATATAAATTCTAAATATAAAATTCGCCCATGTAAACAGAAACAGAAGAATGGACACATGGTCCAGGGGTGCAAAGGAGAGGGAGGGTGTAGAAAAACAGGCAGATGCAGATGCAGTTGCAGTCAGTGAAAAGCGAGATCAAGTTCAACGCACATTTGTCCTTGATAATTGAAAACAGAGCAGCAGCAGCAGCAGCAGAAGCAGCCGTGCATTGCGATGCAAAAGGGGAGCAAGCCCAAAAACCAAAAACAAAAACCAAAAAAACAAAAAATGCAAAACAAAAAGTAAACAAAAATTATGGCAGTGGATCGGCAGACTTATTGCATTCTCTCTGCCTCCAGCCTCTGTACTACATCAAAGTGGAAGAGCAAACGGGAATGGGGCTGGTTCTGGCTACACAACATGAAAAGAAACAATTGTGAATACCGACTGTGAAATGCTCTTTAAAAAGAAGAAGAGTAAAACTGCAAAATACGTGGCAAGCAGAAAAGACGAAAAAAATTGAAAATTTTAAAATATTTTTGAAAATAATTTAAAGCAAATGTTCTATGGTTTCTAGTGTTTATGTTAATTAAAATTTTCTCATTTAATATATAAATGTTGTGCCTTACATTGTGAATGACTATTTCATTATACTCTTTTCCTTTCTCTTTTTTTTTTAAACAAAATATATAAAATAACCTCAGCACATGCACAAAATGTGCGTAGCGTCTGCCAAAAATACGCCAGCCATTAAGTGGGATCCCTTGCCGCTCCAATGCCCATGCCCACAACGGCAAAGAATGATCGGGGATTGGGATCGAAAATCGCGAGGTCCAATCGTACGTGCCTTTATCTCTCTCACACACTTATTCACTCACTTGCTCTTGCTGTCGGCTCTCGTCCTCTCTGCAAGAAATTTCCGAAAATTTGCAATTGACTGGCTGGGACGGCGACGGCAACGACGACGCCGACGCCGATGACGATGACGACGACGATGGGCTATGGCAATGGCTATGGTTATAGTGATGGCAACTCAAGCAAAAGAGGGAGAGAATAAAAATGTTTATGCATTTTTCTGGTCACTGACCGTACTCAAGGTTTTTCGTATTCTGCGGCTCCTTCGACGCTGCGTAAATTGCAATGCGCACAAAAATTGACGAATATGCCAGGCGACTTAAGACCAAATGTGAGGGAATGATGGAGCGGTTAGCGGGTAATCAGGGGCAGAAACCAAGACGAATACAACGACAAAATGTGCACCAAAAAAAAAGCAACAAAAATACAGAAAGAGAAAAAAAATAAATAAGAGTGCTTCAGAGAAGAAGAAGCCTGTGGCACAAAATTTGTTGCACTCTGAAGTTGAGCCGAGTCGAACAACTTTGGCTCCCCATACCATGTGGCATCTTAAAATCATCTCCTTCCCCACCCCATCATCCTCCAGAAAACCAAACTGGGTTTTGCTGTTTGCAATTTGGAGACGACGTCGGACGATGATATAATTTAGCACGAAAGTGAAGTCTGTTTTTTTTTTTCGCCTTCTTTTGCAGCCGGTCGGTCGTCCAGCCAACGATGGCCAACGTTCCGAATTCTTAAAATGAAACCGAAATGTTTCGCTTTCGTAAGGGGGTAAATGTTGTTCTAGATGTTCTTATATATAAATACCTTGCAATTAAATGGGTATGCTGGTACTTTTCGTTAATTTGTGTACTCTCATTATGTATGTATGTCTTATGGGGGGGGCTTAAATTTGCTAATTATTTAGAACCTTTAGAATATTATATTTAGAATATATTGTTTTAAATTTAATATAAGCTAGTAGGAAAAATAATATAAACTGTAAGAAAGGGGTTAAAGGTTATTAAAATATGCAAGCTATTGTATTCTTATATAATATATATATTTCTATTCTGTATATTCTATTATTTAAAGTCATTCATAATAATGTATAATTGTATTGTATTTAATTGTATTAATTTCTAAATAACAATTTATAATCTTTTACATAAATTAATTAATATCATTTTTTTTAATTTTCTTGCAAATAAAATATATATTTTAAAATTATTTAATAGGCAACAAATAGTTGAAATGGCTATTCAAAAGCAATTTCTTTTTGTTGTATTTCTTTATTCAGTTTCTGGCTGCTGCAGAGTGATAAATTGTTGTGCGTGGCATGGAAGTATTCTTGCATTTTGGGTGCAATCGCAATTTGATTGTGGTAGGACCGATGACTGTACCTGGCCAACTGCTCTGTTTTATTTTTTTTCGTATTTTGTTGTTGTTGCTTTTGTTTTATTTTGGTTTTTTCTTCTTTTTTTTACCTCTCTGACCACCCTGACCACCCGCAACAATCGAGGCGCAAAGAGTTCTCAAATTACAACGCCAAATGCCAAGTCAGTGACCGATTATATTACCCAAAGCGTATGGGCAAAAAAATAAAAAAAATGTAAAAAAAAAAGAGACAGGCGCGTCATTATAAAGCGTCGCCGTTGCCGTCACCGTTTCTGCTGACTGCAACGACTGGCCTCATAAGCCGTTTTTTTTTCACTGCCTCCTCCTGACTCTCTCCGGATCTACCTGTCTTATTGCTGCTCCTTTGACTCGCTTCTATTTGGCTTTGTTATGCCACATTAGTTTGTGTTGTGTTGTTGCTGTGCCTTTGATGACTCTCTTTCTCCAAGGCTCTGACCGCACTCGTGTGGGGGGGGGGAACCAAAATGCGCTTGATCAAAGGCCAAGCGATGACTGCGTAGGTTTCGGACTTATGATAAATGCCACATCAGACACCAGGGAAAAGGTTGTAAAAGAAAAGGCCAAGAAAGCTAGCATAGAGTTTGTGTTATTTGACCAGGCTGTTAATATACTTAATGCATACACAATTATTATATTGCAATTATTTGAATGCGAAATAAAAAGAATTCTTTTAAAGAGCTACAGTAACATTTAAAAAATTGCATTGGATTATATTAACTAGAATTACCCTAATTATGAAAGGGTATACTAAGTTCTGAGTATAAACCAATATCCAACAAAATTGTCTACTTCCTTTCTTTTATAAATTCATTTTAAATATTAAATAAAATTAAATTGGAAGAACATTAAAATAAATAATTTGATTATTAAGTTATGAGTCCCTCCAGATAAGTTATAGATAAGGACGTGGGGTTAAATTCTTCAATTTAAGTTTTCATTTTGTAGGTTTCACAATTTAAGGAATAAATCAAGACCGTTGAATATTTACATAAGTTAACACATGAATCCTACGGCTATTTTCATAAACTTCCAAGCCTTTTATTTGATAGTTAGGATTTTTTTTTTTTTATGTATGCAAATCCAAAGAAGCCGCACAAGTTCGACAAAAAAGCGAAAAACAGGGAAAAATGCCAGAAACAAAATAGGCAATGTCTAGGCTTTATAGGCAACGTTAGTTTGGTATTAGCCCTATTGCTTAACTCACAAAACTTGACGCGACAACGTAAGCGGCTTTGCTCTAGGTCAAGTTTCAAAACTGTTCACATACATAGTCTAAACACCTGTCCCTTAAAAGAGTTCCATACCAATTATTTTCAGATGCTGTGCACAATTTGATTACAATTTGGTATCTACATATATGTATATACATACATACTTGTACATAGGTTCGGAAATGGCTTGGAAAATGGCCTTAATTGACTCCTTGTCTGATGGCCAGTTCGATATGAACAGCTCTAATTGAGCATAATCCCTCGAACACACCTAGTTGTGTGTGTGTTGTTCGGTGGCTGTTAAATCAAACTACACCTACGATAAATTGACTGAAAAAATGCGTAAAATAAAAACAGAAACGAAAAAAGAAAAACATATATACAAAACCGATATATACATGAACGAATTCAACGAAAGTTATTTGGCACAGTCGAGAGTCAAGTAAGTAAAATGGAATCAAAAATGCAGCAACAATTTGATTGGCAGGCCAAGCCAATAAGCGTACAAAACTTCCAGGCATTAATAGAAGGAATATATGAGTGTAGTATAGACCGAAAAGGAGGATAAAGCGAGCTAAAGCTGGTAAACTGGGTATAGCTGGAGCTGGGCAAAAGTCTGAAGTGCTTTTGGGTAGGCCTTAATTACGTAATGTACGCTTCGGGTTATGCCAGTTGAGTTATGACCAAAGGAGCACTCTATAAGTGTATATGTACATATGTATGTATGCATGTATGTATGTATGTACATGTATGCGTGCAGTGAACAGCAAATGCGTAAAATTTTAATTTCGTTTTGAAAATTGCATTCGAAAAAATTGTTTGGACTGAAATGTTATGGATATGAGGTTAGCGTCTGGTTTTAAGGCCAATGACCAGCCAACCCACTTGTAAACTCTTCTATTTGGTACCGCCCCTCACGCACTTTTCCTTCAAAACAGGCCACATTTATTGGTCTATATTGATCTCGTCGAACCCCTTTATTCTAACATAATATCTTAGTATAAGAATTATTATTATTTTTATTAAACAACCACCCTATTAGCTGCCATACTCACCCTATTTAAGGCTATCTATGAGTGCAAACAAAAAAAGGAAAAAGAAAAAGGCAAACGAAATGCAATTGCAAGGGTCGGGTTAAATGAATTGTATGGGTTTTTCTTTCGATGTTAGTTTAATGGCAGCATTTCCGTAGGGTAAAATAGTTTTTTCTTCCATTCACTAATATAAAACAAAAGCATAAAGCATGGAGGCGTGGTCTTGTCTTTTACCTAATAAGGTCATACAATCAATTTGAGCTTTTACCATTTTTTAAGCCTTTAGTCAATCCCCTATACAAAAAATATTAATAAAGCAGCTTAAAATTTTGATATTAATCGAGAACAAAGAGTCGCAATTGTTGACACTTAAGCAATTTAGTTTACACACATACTCATGCATAGAATGATACATAACGCCCCAAAGTAGGCAACACATTTCTATATATGTATTTTCTATCGACTTTTACAAATGACAATTACAGAAATATATTTAAATGGTGGATATTCATAGCAAAGCTACACAATTTCAAATGCAAAGTTGGCAAATAAAAGATGTAAAAAAAGAATGTGGCAAAAAATGTTGATATATACAGTTTTTTTTTAATAATTAAATACTCTATACAAAAGATTGAGCATATACAAATTTTATCTAAAGTTGTTAATGAAATAAATAGTTTTAGATTGGGACGGAAATCAATTCAAGGCATGGCTAGATTATTTACCTAGTGAATGAATTAAGAAACATATACACACGAAAATTTATAGTCCTTTTCAAAGACTTTTTAAGACTGAATTAATAATTATGAATTAATTTTAAAAATATTTTTACATATTTCTGTTAGAAAAAATATTTTAGCTTTGAATTCGATTTAATTCTCTTTTATAATCCAAATATTTCATTTGGTATTTTAGTTTCCAAAAGTATACTAAGTAGAACATTTTCTTTGGAGATATCTTTAAAGTTATCTAATTCATTTGTTTAATGTAAATCAGGGCATCTTTTAGCCAGTATTCTTTTGAACTCTTCACAATTTTACTGATGAAACTTTGCCTGTGTATCTTTGTCAGTGTGTGTGTGTGATTTGTGTGTGATTGTGATTATTTTTTAATAAAAATTTCCGCTGCCAGGCATAGGCTACGCACTTTGTTTAACAACATGACACCAACAGATACAAAAAAAAAAAGAAACAAACACACACACAAAGAGTCCCACATATATCCACACACCCACACCCATATCCACATCCACACCCATATTATTTGTGTTTTGTGAAGCTTTTGTGATTTGTTGACGCGGTTTTTGCATTTTGTTCTTTAGTGGTTGACGTCGTTGCTAGGGTTAAAATAGGTCTACCATACTGAATTGGCCTTAGGCTCCTTACTTTTTTCACGCATAGCCAGCAATATTATAAATAATACAAAAAGTAATTTTGCCCATATATGTATATAGATATATATATATATAGATGTAATTTAAAAATCTGCTGACAACTGTCTTTGTGTTTCTGGGTGATGGTGGAAAGGGATAAGAGTTAGGTAGCTTATAGCGTACACATATATACATATATATAATAAAGCACAGCTCGTTGACATTTAATTTCTAAAATAATCACATTGTCTGACTGTATACATCCGCGATGCGAAGCCATCCATCCATCCATCCATCCACCCATCTATCCATCTATCTACTCAGCACTACTTTACTCCACTCTAGTCTATTCGCATTTAACTGATTTAATGAGCTAGATACAATTTAACAACAGCTTCCTGTTTGGTTCCTGTTAGCGACTACATTTCAAATCTGTTTACTTCCTTGGCTAAAAGCAGCACCAGCGGCAGCAACAAATTAGACCAAAACCGTAAATTTTGCTGATCTGAGAACGGAAGCTGTCTCCAAGATACCCAACATACACACATATACACAGAAAAGAAGAGAGAGTGAGAGAGCGAGAGAGAGAGAGAGAGAGAGAGAGAGAGAGAGGTGTTGGGAAAAGTTATCAGCAGGATGCTGCAGCAGCAAAAGTAGCGGTTGTTGATGTTACTGTCGAATATATCAAATATCAGAGCACCAAAAAAAAAAAAAAAAAAAAAAAAAAGACAAACAGAAAAACAAAAGGAAAAACAACAACAACAAAAAGTGCTTATCAAAGCAGGCCTTGAGCCCCATTTCCAACCCCCTTGGCATGCAAATTGCATCTTGAAGATGCAGCCTCTTCGCCTTTCGTAATGCATTTCAATGTTTTTGCATTTACCCTTTCGGTTTATTTTCTTTTTGTATTGTTGCTCCGTCTTCTTTTGCATTGTTTGTGCAGTATTATAAAAATATCTATATACATATGTATATATACATATATATATATATATTTTATTTCTGGTAGAAAAGGGTTGAATTCGAGTTTCCCCTCACTTGGGTTAAAACTTGTTTCCACTGTTAGAATATTGTGGTTAATCTTGTCGCCGTTGCCTTTTTATCTTGCATAAATATGGCAATCAAATGCTTTAGAGACCAAAGGTGTTATATTTTCTTGTTATTTATTTTTTTTTTTTTTTTGATATTTTTTATACCTATATATTATATATATATACAATTATGTTTTTTTTTTGCTTTGTGAACTCGTTTAAATTTCGACAGCCTTGTGAAAATAAAATTGACTACAAATTGAACACAATGCAAAGTTAAAGTTTTTTTTTCTTATTTTTTTTTATATTGTTTAATGACAAATTTTCAGCTAAAGAGAATCCAAATCCAGCTTAATTTCATTTAAGTAGCAAAATTAGCAATTTAAAATTATGAAACTCTCTACAATGAAAGTTCCTTACATTAATTAAAAGTCATATTAAATAACTTTTTAATACTTTTTGATGCAGAGGTAGGTTGAGGGAAATGAAAAATGTGTAATAAAAAGCTTTTAATATGAATTGTTTACTGACAAACTTGAAATTTGTTATCCACTTTATACAAGGTTTTAATAAAAATTTGGTAAGGTTTTGCTTTGAGAATAAAATACTGTATTTCTCCCTATTTCTTGCACGATTTAAGTTTTAGTAATTCAACACATTTTATATTTCGAAAACATGTTAAATATATAAAGAATAAATAGAATAATTGATGATAGCTATCTATATGTTTATGTTTTTAAATTTAGTTTTTGAATTAAATATTCGAAAAACCATAAAAATAGACGTTCTTGAAAACTTTTATATTTTACTATTCACGCTTAACGATTATGTTCAAGTAAACAAATATAAAATTTTATAGTAGCTTTATTTGATTTACGATTTTTGTAAATTGTTTATTACAAATTTTATACTTATTACATCAAGTTGTTGTTGTTGTTTTTTTCCGTTTTTGCCCTTGCAACATTTTTAGCTCAAAGAGCGGCTCATTGTTTTGGGAGTAAGAGAAGCGCGAACTCAATGCGCCAGCAACTTGCTGTGGTGAGTTCTTTAGTTTGAGTGAGTTTATATAGAAAAAAAGTTGAGTGCATCTTAAATTAGAAGGGGCAGAATATATCTCTCAATCTCTTTTACTCTCTTCGACTCATTTCATTTGCATGTATTGGTGTGGCACATTTTTTAAGTTCCCTGAACCTGTAATGGAGTGAGAGTATTTTATTTGGGTGGTTGTTCAGCCATGATTGAGCGTTTCCTAGAGCAACTTGCTGTAACTTTAACCCCATGAAAATTTTCATCAACCAAATTACCATTACTGCCCATCATCATCATCAGCAGCAGCAGCAGTAGCAGCAGCAGCAGGAGAAGCAGCAGAAGCAGTGGCAGTGAAAACATTGGCGGCAATCTCAATATAACCAGTTGCATGCAAAATGTTTGCAACAGGTGTGCAAAATAACATCAGCCAACATCGGTGCCCATGCCCATGATCAACTATATCTCCACCATGATAGCCCATACCAGTACCAATGCTATTAACTATACCCCCCACCTCCCCTATTACCCTCCCCGCAACAACATATAGTTGCGGCTAAAGTTTTCAACGTTCATATCTTTTAGAATGATAATAGTTTCCCTTCCGTTCGTTTCCCTAGGCACATGGCTGCTTTTCCATTCGTTTATTATTGGCCCTTCTGATCCCTTGTGTTTTAATCATTCTTTCCGTTCATTGAAATTGACTTGGGCTAGTTAGGTTTTGGGATTTGATTTACTCTTGGCTACTACAAATGTTTCCATTTTATTTTTCTGTTAACTTTTCTTTGGTTCTCTAATAGATTTTGCTGTTAGTTGATTTAATCTGTGCTCTGGTTTTCAATTAATATTTCTCTATGTATCATTGTTAGTCATGTATTTAGTTAGTTTTTCATAACGGTTGACATTTTAATTTACAATTTAAATGCATTTGTATGTGTGCTTGTGTGTGTATTAACCTGCTCCATTGGCCTGTTCTGTATCTGGTTAGTAATTTGTGACACTTATTGTTATTAGTCAGATCACAGTTTTGATTGACTGTGATTTAAACTGTTGTTGGATTGTTGACTTAGAATGAATGATTCCAAACTCTGATTGAAAGTTTTGTCTTTGTTAAATAGCAAATTGACTAAATAGAGGAAACAAATAACTAGTCTAAAGAGAAATAAATGATATACTAAAATCAAATTTAGCTCATATTTACGAAATATAAACAATTCTTAAAGATTAGATAAAACAACAAATATAATAAATTTCTTTTTTATCTTGGACAAAATCTAAAAGATTACTATTTAAATTCCAGCCATTCTTTTCTTGTTGGCCAAATGTAATATCAGAATATTGTGACTCATAAATAAGATAAGAAACTTTAGTATGATTATATAGTTAATTACAAGGAGACCGCATTGGAATCTCAAAAAAGTCAGATCAAAGTCTGCACGCTTCAGTGCATCCCTTCTAAATAAACATCTCAATAATTCTGATACAATTCATATGCATAATGCAAACATTGATGGCCAATTCACAATCGATCGGGCACTCTTAATATGAGAATCTAGAATGTAGATATATAGCCACAGCCACCGCATCAACTTCAGCTCCATTGAACATTCGATACGACAACTTCAAAGTGCAAAATTCAATGCGGCACTTTAGTTGAAAACGTTTTAGGCCAAAACGTTGCCAATTTTTTTTTTTTTTTTTATTTTCTGTGTTCTCTAAATTTTCATTTTCATTTTTTCGTTGTATTTGTAAGTATCTGGCGAATTGTTGCTGCTATTGCTGTTGTTGTAAATTTTGTTCAAGTACGTCAAGTTCGATTGCGTTCTTTACCTTGAAATCTTGTTTTCTATCCGTTGTTAAATATTTGTTGCGGCTTGCCAATTGCCTTTTATTGTTGCATTGCTTTGCAGCTGCAAATCTTTTGCATGTAGCCCAACACACACACACCCTCTTCTCTACACCCCCTTTTACGTCCAAAAATGTTTAATATTATATTTATGCACATTTATATATATATATATATATATATGCATATATGCATTGCATGGAGGGCTGTTCAGTATCTAAACCATTTATACATAAATATATCAAAAAATTATAATCCAAACTTTATTTTTTAAATTATCTACAGATTTCGCCTTTACTTTTCATTTTGATGGCTAATAGTAATGTCTAAATTATTTAAGATATGAGTACATATAATTATTATATCTTCACAAAGGATTTTATTGACAACTTTAGAAAAAAAGAGCTTATCCAGAAATATAGTAAACATCCCTCGTATATACGAAACGTCATCAAATGTGGTGTTGCTATTGTTGTTGTTGCTTTTTTTATTCATCTCTGTTGAATTCTTTATTCTAAATACTCAATTTGCATTTTATTTATATGCCAGAGATTAATTTGTGTGCTGATAAATTCAATTAAATTGTTTTATACATTTGGGTGCAATTTGTTGTTGCCGATGTTGCTATTTATGTAATTAATTTTCTTTTCAGTTTCTGGTGTTGTTTTGTAGTTGATATTTTTTCTTTTTTTTTTTGTTTTTATTATAAATAACTTTAATGTATTATTAATTTTTTCTCAGCACACTCAATGCGGAAATTGATGATGGCTAACTAAAATGCCAAATGCACACATTTACTCACATACAGAGACACACAAGGACACACACAGAGACACACTCATACACAAATATTCATAAATAATAAATTAGGAATAATTGCAACTGGATTCGTTCGTCACATTTGCATTAACTCAAAAATTTTGCTTGAAATTTTTAATATTTGTATTTGAGTTTTGTTATTTGTTTTGCATAAACCTTGACATCAAAAACAAAAAATTTATTTTAACTCAAATATACACAAAATATTACGTATACGTCGAGTTGAGACTGTCTGGCAACTCCAAACAGCCCCTTCTATAGCCCAAAATGCAACGCTTCGTTGCATACGCAAAACCAAAAACAAGCAGAATATGTTACAACAACAAAAGAACAAAGCACATTTTATTTGGGAAGTTAAGGACTGTGCAATACCCTGCATTGAAAATGTATGATCTATAATATAAGTTTGATCTATAATATACAACTAATACTTTAACCTAAGCTTTAGTTGAAACCATTTTCATAATTTAAACACCATTTGGATCAAATGGAATATTTTCAATGAGAGAAGGAAACAATTCTGAAAATCTTGATAATAATTTTTATGAATATTTCCCAAGAATCACATTTTTGGTGCTCTTATTAATTAAATGCCAAGCTGATATACCCATACACCCTTAGGATATGGGGTATTGAAACGTAAGTTGCTTTTGTTGTTGTTGTTTCTATTTGCTGCTGGTGTTGTTGTAGTTGCTGTCAGCTTTTTCTATTGCCATTTAGTTTTGGCTGCGCTTGGCCTCCATTTTGGCATGCATTCATAACGCTGCAATGGAAGCCGAGGTTCTCATTGGTTTCCAATTTTGCTATTTGCTATTTGAGCTGCCTTCGTCGACGTCTCCACTGCCATTGCCTCTCCCAGCCCCCCATAAGTTGCCGCTTTACCCACCCTGTTCGACTCACACAAACAGCTTTGTGCCTAAAAATTTATCGCTTCGTATTATTGTTTTTGGTTAATTTTTTTCTTTGTGTTTTTTTTTTTTTTTTTTTTTGTTTAATTTGTTCGTCACAGCAACCTCGAACTTTAGATTTACTTGCAATGTTTATGAGAGCATAACATTTTGTATTTTTTTTTTTTTTTTTTTTTGCTGAATATAAGTGTTTTTGTTTTTTTTATTATGCATACTTTATTGTTTAATAGATTTTATTGTTTCTATTTTGCGGACTTAAGTGACCAAGGGCAATATCATATTCGTTTCGATTTGAATTGGAGTGCCCAATACCAATATTTAATGGGAATCATTCAATAATAATCAAATTCGGATGACAAATTTTCTATCTAATCTTGTCAATATAGTTCATAGTCAGAACTATATATCGAGTAACTTAACTGTCTCTTGTTTCAACTAGCTAGAATTGGTGTTATTTCGCCTGAAATCATGTGTAAAAAAGTTTATTTTAAACAAATCTCATATTTGGTATTTTACTAACTAATTCAACAGAATGTCTCAATTATGGATAAATTTTATTCAATTTAAAAAAACGATTGTTTATGCAAACAATTGGGTGGAGAATTTGTTCTTTCGACTAAAAACAGCAATTCTAAGAAGCAATTAAAGGTATAGTTACTAGAAATTCTACAAAATTTGGCTGAATTGAAAATATTCTAAAGTTGAGCGCCCTTCGAAAGATTTGGGAAAGTATTACAAATTGATTTAAAATTTCAGTACACTTTTAAAATGTAACAAAGTTCGTTCATATTTTGATATGATATGAAGATGATACGATTTACACGTTGGCTAGCAAGAGACTCTGTCTTTCTCTTTCACTCTGGCAACAGGAAGGAAGCCAATCGTTGCAGTTACAGTAACACACATTTTCCATTCTCTGTCCGACAGCCATGATTTCCATTTGCCAACCGGACAGTAAGGTCGCTCCTAAGCAAGTCAGGGTCCAAGACAAGTTTTGCGGCAATAGCAGGCAGCGATGCCAACATCGACGACGATGACGACGACGACTTCATTGGCGGCTTTTATAGTGAGTGCAAGTATTTAGCCATAGTATGCAGTTTTGTTAGCTGTTAGTTATTGCATTTTTACCATTGCACTTGCCCCTGGCTTTGAGTTATCTGGCTTGATAGTTAGTTAGTTAACTCGTTTGCGTTTGAGGCTTTTTGGCTTGATAAATGACTGAATTACGTGTATGTATGTATGTGTGTGTGTGTTTGGTTGTGCGTGTTTCTATGACCACTTCACTACTCTTGACCTTAATGCCAATACATTGACGATCATTAGAAAATTGGGGATTATTCAATCAGACACTCTCAAGTTCACTGCAATAGCTATCCTCCCATTGCTGCTGTAGTGCTAGTAGCTCTTTTTTTTTTTTTGGCTAATGCCCAACCGGAAATAGCGCGCCCATTTCCGGCAGCTTTCACACCCACAAAAACCAAACCATGCCATAGCTAGTTTGTGCTGCTGTGGCTCCTGTTGCACGGACATGTTGCAGGAAACGTAAATTTATCGTTGTGAAACTGAAGCTTTAGCCAATGGGTAGCAAATAGAACTTTATCTATAGTTGGGTAGGGGGGTAGGTGGTAAAAATTCATTTAATATTTATTTCATGGCTCACTTGTTGAGCTGAAAACCCATTTAGTTTCGTGTGATGGCAAATTTTCCAAGTTTTCATTTAAATAATTGCCCAGCTAATGCCCACAAATATTCAACAGTTAAACATTTTGGTTTTCTCCCCTGACAATTAATTGGAGCAAAGTTCAAGATAAATAGAAAAATGCATAAAAAGACCGACAGAAAGAGCAAGTAATAAAAATCATTGCATTTATATCAGTATTGGCTTAATAAATATATAGTTAACAGGCTACCCCTGGGTATTTTTTTTTTTTATTTTTGTTTACTTGCCCACTATAAACTGGAAATTGTCCGAATATAAATAACCAAATGACTGCAACAGAATAGCAACAACAACAACAACAACAGCTGTTACAATAACTGGTTCTATTATTTAGATATATTTTTTTGTTTGTTAGTTGTTGCTGGTATTTATATATATTTATATTTTTTTGCTCTTGCCTTTTTTGTGCAATTACCTTGAATAAATTTTTGTATTTTAATTACAATAATTTAGCAAATGTGAGAACTAAACAAATTGCCTTATGAAAACTGCATACAACACAAGATGTTGCATTACTTTAAATACTCTACTAACGTTAAATTATTATTAATGCCAATAATGAACAAATTAAGGCTTATTAATTTGATAATTAGATCTATACAAATCATTTTGAATAATAGTTTGAACTACATTTGAAACAGATGAATTATAATTTGGAAAAATGGATTAATTTTTTGGTTTACTTTCTTTAAGTTCTTAAGGTTTAACATATATAATTGAATTAATCTTAATCTCATTTGTAAGTAATAAAGTTATTTTTCCTATGGTGATATAGTGAAATTTCTATTTCGCTATATAAATATTTGCTTTTTTTTATAAATCTAATGGTTAAGTGTACCATAGTGTGTGTATGTGTGTGCTAGCAGTCAAAGTTGGTCAGCGTCAAAACGAGCTTGCAAATTAACTGCATAATAAAATGTTTATTCTATGCAAATTGCTTGGCAACAAATTTAGATAAAATGCAACGTGCAAGTTGCAACTAGTAAATCCAATCATTTTCTCTTTTTTTTTTTTTTTGGTTTTTCCCATCATTTAATGTCATTTTATTTCGTTAAAAGAATTTCGTTTTTGTGTGCTTGCTGCATGCAACTTGAGCGACATTAGGAAAGGTCAGTGCCATTTGATGTGGTTGTTCTTGTTATTGATGCAATCCCCTGTGCCACAAATGCATCAAAACGCGAATAGTTTGTTGTTGTTGTTTTTTTGCCACAGCTTGAGTCCAGGCATTTAAAACGGGGGCAACGGGACAAGGGGGCAACGGGTAGTGTGTTTCGCGCTTACTTGCTTTTAATTCTTGCATTGCGTTTCAAGTTGCAGGGCACTCAAATACACACACACAGGCACATACGCTCACACACGCACACATACCAATATAGAATCACGCATACTCTGTCAACTGTGTGGTTTAATGCAGCTGCAGCTGCAGCAACTGCAACAGCAACAGCAACAGCAACAAGAAAAGAGGAACACAAAAAAAAAAAACGCGCAACTCATTTAAAAATGCCAACGTCCATCAACGAGGATCGCCGAAGATGGCAGAATTTGTTGTCGTTTCGCTTTTTTGTCAAATTGTTTTGCTGAATTTTCTTGAGAACTTTTGCATTGTATTGCATTATATTGCTCTCCCCCTTCCCACTTCTTGTCTTCTTATTTTTTTTTCCTTTTTTAGTTGCTGTTGTTGTTTCTGCTGCTATTGCAATTGCAGTTGCTGCAGCTAGAGCGAGATGTCCGAGGAAGTGGCCACAACTAAAGATGACAATGAACTGTTTTGTTTTGTTTGGTTTAGTTTAGTTTGCTTTTAGGTTTGCCTTGCCTCAGAATTTTTCTTTAAGTTTTATTTACTTTAAGTTCAGCTTAGGTCAAGTTTCTGCATTACATAATCCCAGCAACAAATAAATGGCCGTCTTTCATTAGCTCTTTTAATTGAATTTAATAAAAAATAAAATAAAAAAAAAATAAAGTGTAAATTCCCTCGCCTTTCATTTCTGCATCCTATCATATTTTCAGACAAGTTTGCAAAAAAAGATGAAAATTCTGACTTCATCAGCCAAGAGAATTTGCACTAATTGAAATGAGAAATCTACAGAAATGTAAGAAAAAAAATTTATGTAGTTAGTTATAAGAAATAAGTAAAAAGCATCTGCTTAACGAAATAAATATACTCTATAATAGTAAAATGAAATTCTATTTTATATCTTACATTTGCTGAAATTTTTTAATCTATTTAAACATATTTCTGATATATATACATAAGCAGTCTTTAATATGAATTTCATTAGTCATTTATTAATAATAGGAGTTTAGGTGATTTGTATTAAAATATCCTTATAAATTGAATTTAGTTGATGATAGATGTAGCTTTATTTCTAAGACTCGACTGATCTTATCAAAGTTATAATACCTATTTTTAGTAAGAGAACATCTCAAAATGTTAAAATTGTCTAGAAAAATTCAATTTAATTCGAAATTGAAATGCACTTTTTTTCCTTTTTTACTTTTAATTATTAATTTTCAGTTTTTTTTCCCCCATTTTATATTTTCTCTGTTTCCTTTTTAGCTCGCCACTTGCCTTAAGGGGCAATTTCAAATGAAGGCTATTTATTTGTGGCACTTGAAGCCTGATAACCATATTTAGGCCACAAAACAAAGCACACACATACACACACACACACACTCAAATTGCAGCTAAGTGAAGAGTACTTTATTTAAAGTGCTTGGCAATTTTGTGGTCCTTGACTGGCTGCAACATACCAAAAACATGCACACAAACATGCATATTCACACACACACATGCAAACATACATACTCTGTGTTTGGCAGCTCAAAAGTTTTTGGCAGCAACATTTTGTGGGTGCTTGCGGCAAATAGAGGCAGGCAATGGCAGGTCATGAAGAGGAAAAGCTGCTTAGGCGCCACCTGTTGCCAGACCAAACTAATTTCATTATGCGTCTGGAACATGCTGCTATATGGTTATATGGTGGAGGGTAAGAGGAAAAGGAGCAACAACCACAACAGCAACACTCAAAGTGTGATTATGGCATCTAAATTGAAAATTGCATAGGACTTTCGTTTTCAATCTGCACACACACACAGTCACACAATCTACTCTACTCTACTCTCATTTGCCGGCTAACTGGCTGGTTCACTGGCACGCTGTGTGCCGGCAACAGCAACAATCCTCATTCACTCACTCTCGCACACACACACACTCACCCACTTATATGCATCGTCTGGTTAGTTGCCACCGCCACCCACCTGTTGGATGCAACCATTTGGATTAGTGTCTGGTGTTGTTGTTGTTGCTGTTGCTGTTGCAGCTACGTATCATGCATTTTCATTGCAAATTCAACAGCATCAACACACAAATTTAATTGACTTTGTTTTTCTGAAATTTAGTTCAGGGTCAACTTTGCATGTAGAACAGGGCAATTTTGTGTACTGATGTGTGTGTGCTCTCCGGTTTTAGGCATTTGCAAATTTTTTTTTGATGAATTATGCATTGCGTATACGACAAGTGGGCTGGCGTTTAAATTCATTACTTATTGAATATATCAATTAAATTTTAGGTTAAAGAATATCAATTTTAATATTTCTATATTATTTTGCATATATGTAGGTATGTATATATGCAATATATAGATATAGTTTATCTATCCCAAATTCTATTCATCGTTAAAGTTTCTCTCATTTTTCATCTTCCTGCTCTCATAATTTTGCTCAATTTCTCATCAGTTTTTTGTTTTACATTTTGTTCCAATTCTCATTATCAAGTAAGTACTTGTTGTTGCTGTTGTTACTATTGTTGTTCCGTTTTTTTGGTTTCTTTTCTTTGTTCTCTTTTTTTTGTTGTTGTTGTTTTTGCACTCCACCCATTTAGCTGCTCATTTAATTGCATTGCATTGCATTCGCTTGTCCCTACTACGTCCTGCATTTACAACCACCGCCTCACCGCTCACTGCCAAAACAAATTGTGAGAAACAAAAAAAAGACATAGCACTACATAAAAACAATAACAACAACAACAAAAACAACACAAAATGTGCGTGCTACATAAATTAAAACCTATGCTTCACTGGCCCTAGAAAGAGATGGCAAAAGAGTTTGGCTGCAGTTGCTGCTGCTGCTGCTGTTGCAGTTGCACTCTCTACTTAGTCGATCTCATATTTTATGTCAAGTCTCCACTTTTTTCTTCTTTTCTTTTTTTTCTTCTTTTTTTGTTTGGTTCTCCACATTGCTCAGCTTGGTTTTGCATTGAATTCGGGTTTAAAATTCTACTTGTTGCCACTGGTGCTGCTGTTGTTGCTGTTGTTGTTGCTGCTGCTGCTGCTGCATCATGGCATATTCGTCAATTTTTTTGTTTGCTGCTATTGCAAGTGGCTGCCATCTTGATTATGTTGTAGCTCCCGTTGTTGTTGTTGTTGTTATTGTTGTTGTTCGCTTACGCTTCCCTAGCAGCGTCTGCGATGATCGTCATGATGATGATGATGATGATGATGATGATGATGATGATGGCGTGTTTGCTGTAATTTGCGCTACGTAAAACGTTCAAAAATGCAACAACGAACTGCAAGAGCAACAACAACAAGAACAGCAACAGCAGCAGCACAGCCACAAAAAATTGCTCTCTAAATGAAGGGAATTGAGTTCTGCGATCGTTGACGCTACCAGCCACTGCACCGCACCGCATCGCAGCCACCGCCACAGTCGAGGCAAACAAAAAAAAAAAAAAAAAGCAGCAGCAGTCGCTGTCGACGCCGCAGAGCACAAAAAATAAAGGGCAAAATACGAAAAACCTTGAGGACGGTCAGTAACCGACAACCGCCAGCCCAGTAAAATTTGTATGAGTTGCAAACGAATTTTGTTTCCTTTTTTTTTGTTTTTCGTACACTCTATACTCTACCAAATGGAGCATAGATGATCGAAAGTGGTGAATATAGTATGTATAGTATAGATCTATTAACTAATATCTAAGCTAAATGAAATCTAGTTCTTGTAAGTCTATGTCTCAAATAAAAAGTTAGCAATAATTGTTAAAGTAATGGCTGGAAAAGTTGGATTGATTATAGTTTACTTAATAATTGATTGCTAATCAATTTTCATTATATCATCTGTTGATTTAATACTAATATTATATATATTCAATTTCTCTAGATTACCGCTGTAAATATTAGGCTAAATTTTTTAATTTTCATAGTTAATATATATTTGATGTATTATCTTTTTACTTACTTATTTACTCACCGAATAATCCCAACAACCTATAAATAAATAAATCATTTTATATAAAAATCACATATGTATTATATTTTCTGACTTTATCGTTTTATAGGGCATTAAACCGATCGACTAAGCCTACCATAACTTTAAGTATTTATTTTTGGTTGCTCTTTTTGTTGCTTTTTCGTTGGTTTCCTTCATTTTTGTATATATATATGTATATATATTTTGTTTTTGTTGTGTTATTTTGTTTCATTTACTTTTCTTTTTGTGTTTTTTTTTTTTTATTATTTTCGTACAGTCAAATTGCGCATTTTTTGGCTTTTGGGGTGGAGCCTTCTCTGGATGCGTTCTGCTGGTTGAGCTTCTGCCTTTTGTTGCTGCCCGGTTTTGGGTGAGGTCGTGGTTGTTGCCGGTTCATTTTGTGAGCTTTTTGTATTGCTTCGTTTTTTTGTTGTGGTTGTTGTATTCTTATTTCCTTTTCTTTTTTTGTAATTTTGCGTCATCAGCGCAGCGAGAGAACTCTGCACTTGAAAACTCAACTGGCGTGGTTGGCTGTCGGGATGGCGGTTTGGCGGTTTGGCGGTTTGACTGGCCGCTGTCGTTGAGACCGAACCGACATCAACGTCATCATTGTGGACTTTAAGTGGTTTTGGGTGTGCTTGTCTCGCTTGGCATGCGTGTGTGTGTGTGTGTGTGCCAGTCTGTATCTGTGTGAGAGTATCTGGACCCCATGCGGTTAATTTATGCCCTGCTTGCAATTTTGGCAGACACTGCAAAAATATTTTTGGTCTTGTACTTTTCTGTTTTTAGTTTGTTGCTGTTGTTTTTCTCCTCTTTTTTTTGGTTTTTTTTTTTTTGTTGTTGTAGTTGGTAAAAGCCAGTTTCATTTTTAGAACTTTGACGAACCGGTTTTTTTGGGCCGCGGCTTTCGATTTTATTTGTTGCCGTCGTATTAACTGGTTGTTGTTGCTTTTGTTGCATTTGTTGCCGTTTGTTGCAGTTGATAAATCTCAGCAGTGTCATAAATTTGCATTGGGCCATGCCATTGGCCCTGACATTTCTAAGGCTTCCTTGCCAGTCGCAAAGTCTTGAATCAGCAGGCAGCAGCCAATGCAATTAATCACAGCCAAATGCACAGAACGACCATGTGAAATGACAAAAAGTCAGACAGACGGACTGTAACTCTAGGAAAATTGTACATACATATGTATGTGCATATACATCTATATTTATATATATGCTTATAGATATATATACATATATGCAGATGGATGCTGAAGTTATAGTAATTCATTTTATCCAACTTATCCACAATTCGACAGATGCAGCCAGACGACACCAACAACGATTTGATTCGATTCCATTACATTCATTTTTACCACATACACACACACACACACACACCAGAGAGTGTAAAGGTGCCGATGATGATATGTTTGCATGTATGTGGCAACAATTTGATTGACTCTTTGCCCGGCCATATCATATTTAGTCAAGCCAAACCAACCAGCCATCCAACCGTAGCAATCCCAATACCAGCATCTACCTCTGCCACAAAACTTTGCCTCAAACTCATACTTATACCCATCTGCACAGCCTTCTACCTACCAATGTGGAGTAAACTGATTATTTTTAACAGAATCATTATCATCGTCAACATTGCCAGTGACATTGGTGTGCAACAGCAACAGCAACAGCATCAGCAACCCAAGACCAAGACCATTTCAGTCATCGAGTCAGCCTAGTTACAAATTTCATACCCTTGATCGATGGGTATAATCAATTGAACAATTAAATGGCAATGAATTTACAATTCTCTTGATTGAAACAACAAAAAATAAATTCAAACATTGATAAAAAAGGAAAAACATAGTCACAAAAATATGATGAATCATTCAGTCAATATTTCATAAATTACTATAAATAAATAAATATTAAACCAACTAACGAAAATGATGAATAATTTTTTTTATAGAAATTTCATTTAATATAAGTTATTCCCTATCTATTATGAGTGCCAAAAACTGAACTCGCGAACAGACAAATTTATACATCTATATAGAAATAATATTATGAAACAATATTTTTAATCAATTAGTCTCCAGATATAAATCTAAACATTTAAATCTTAAATTCCCTTTTGAAAGATTTATATAGGGTATTGAGCTTTGGGTTTGCTAACTTCATTTTTATTTTTTCTCGCTTTTTTTTTTAGTTTTTTCATTTCTTCTAGCTTTTTTTTGCTCTCTGCGTGTGTAATTTGATTTTCTGAAAAGTTTCCGATTTCTAGTGAATTTTTCGCACAGTAAAAAATGTCTACAGCTTGGGTTTTTGTGGTTAATTTCTTTTAAATTGTTTTTGCAGTTGTACATGGGCTTATCAAAAGACTGCCACAGCTGCTGTCAGACTACTTACTTTGGACTTTAAAATATACATATGTACATACATATGTACTTGCCTATCTTTGTACATATGTACCTATGTACTTTTGCTACTTCTATGTATGTATGTACATACGTATATGTGTATACTGGCACTGGTACTTGTATCTTGCAGTTTATGCATGACTCAAAATTGAAATTCAAAACGAACTTGACAAAATTAAAAGAAAGAAGCTTCATTCATGCACGCATACACAGAGACGCTAAGCAAACAGCATACACATACATACACTCACACACACACACACACACATACGCATGACAGGCCAAATAGCCAACCAGTCAGTCAGTCAGTCAGTCGGTCCGGCAGTCAGGCAGCGCCCTCAATGCACGCTTTATGCGATGACGACAACGCCGGCGATGACAACAACGTCAAAAGCAACAGCAACAGAAACAGCAACAGCAGCAGTAGAAGCAACAGCAACAGCAGAAGCAGCAAACGCAGCCAAAAAGTTCATTGAACCTGGCCCAGTGCGAATTCGGTTGTCGTAGGTTAGGGACGACAGAAAGACCGACCATACGACCAGGCGACCAAACAGCCAACTAGGGGGCCCAGGGGTCCGAAACGTCGACGTCGTCAACGCTGTGCAAATAAGTTGCTGCCGTTGCCGTTGCCGTTGCTGTTGCTGCTGTCGTCGTCGTCGTCGTCGTTGCTGGTGCTGCTGCTGCTGCCAAGTGTGACGAAAAACATACAAAACAAAATACACAAAAACAGCAGCAACAACAACAACAACAGCAACAACAACAACAGCAACAACAACAACAGCAACAACAACAAAGAGCGTATTCAAAATAATAATAAAAATCGGTTGTCGGTTCAGTTCATGCCCATGCCACATGGAGGAGGAGTGCTCTGGCAGTGACCGACCGACCGTTGTCTGCTCTCTCTTTTCAATTCTCCTCAGTTCCCTTTACTCTCTACTTACTCTTCATTTTGTTGTGTTGGTCATGGACAATATTTTGTGAATCATGTGTCGCGATAACGATATATGTATACTATATAATATGAACGAAAACGAATCATAAACCATAAAAGTCAAACTCTACATCTCCCTATCCACTTCTCTTTTACGACATCTTTTCATCTCCCTTTCGGTCTCTCCCTTTCTCTCTCTCCCCCCCTTCTATCTCTTACACTCCGTTTATTATAGAAATATCAACAATTTAGTAAGCAATGAGGTTTCTGAACTCTCCTTTCGTTTAAAAGGCTTTTGTTCTGACCCTCAACTTGGTCAAATCATTTGGAATGAACAAAACGAAGAATTTCATCAAGTGGGTGGGATATTTGTTACGGTTTGTTGTTTGTTTGTACGAATATTGGGTTACCTAGCCATTTGAAAGCAGGGCAGCTATTGTGACAACAAAATTACTGTTATTTACTCATATGCATGGATTTTTCGTAAATGTTTAAACATTAGGGTTGATGAGACATATCCACCAGTGCTTGTGAGAAAGAGAGAATGTGCTGAGGAATTGCTGATACATTTGGGGGTTTATTTTCCAACTTGAAGCCGAACGATATTGAAGCTGTGATAAATTTGCAATAATCTTTTATTATTTCAAAAGATATATATTTATTTGAGATTATAATAAATTAATAATGTTTCAATAGAAATTTCTTATATAAATATTTATATATTTTATGCAGAATTTATTGGCAAATATTACCAATTGATACCGGTTCCAATAAGTAAAGGTAATTAGTTTAATTATGATAAATATGTTAGGTCAAAAACATGTTAAAGACTGATTATTTGACATTTGATTGGCAAAACCCATTTTAGTTCATTTAATATTTTTTGAAAATATTATAAATACCCTTCGACAGCTTTCATCATGTAAAAAATATAATTATTTAATTATTTGTATTTTAAATAGTTAATAAATAATTATTCTTGAATTCAATTTTTATAAAATTTATGAGGTTAAATTTATTACCTAAATACCAAATGGGAAATACACAAATGCTAATTCAAAGCATATTAATTTGCCACAAGTTCAGCGACCACACATAATATACTCACACTGTTGTACACACATACACACACACACACACACACACACACACACAGGGAGGCCGTGTTTGCACAATATTAATTGAATGCCTTGCCAACACTTTCGCTTTCGACTTCATTGATATATCTAAAACTAAATATCTAAAATTGGCAGCCCCAAAATCAGCCCGGCCCTCCTTGTGGCAGTGGCAACAATAACAACAGCAACATTATCACTACATACATTGCAAATATAACGGCACACATATACATATATATATATATATATATATAAATACAAACACGTGTCGATATATGCGAAAGGCCGCATGGACTTCATCTGTTTTGTGTTTGGCATGGAGCCAAATAAAATTTCGAAATTTGACCTTACACAATGCAATGTTGCCGGCGTGCAGCAATAGCAACATCGCCAGCAACAGCTACTGAAATAGCAATAACAAAAACAACTCGGCCAAAATGTGGCAAACATTTCCGCGTGGATGCTGCCTCCATTAGAAAATCATTTGTGGTTGCTGCTGCTGCTGTCTTGCTGCTTGCTCCTAGGTTGACATTGACATTGGTTAAATGGCAATTTGTGCGTGCCTCTGTCTGCGTGTGGCACATGCGTATGTCTCTATGTATCAATGTGTGGCAATTTCAAATGCTAATTTTAAAACGGGCAAATCAGACAACTGTTGCACTAGGCTAAGGGTATTTATATGCAAGTGGTATGCCTTTTGGCCTTTACTGACCTATAATGACAAATGCACAAGTATTGTCGTTGTCGTGTAGCACTTATCAGTTATATATGTATGTAGTCTTATCTTATCAGTTAACTTAATCTTGCTGCATTATGAGTACATACTTAAATTGAACTTTCCTGTCGACATTCTACATTGAAAATTAAAACGTAAATGCTTCAAGGCAAAAACAAAAATAATAATAACAACAGCAACAACAGCAACAACAAAAAAAAAAGGAAAAGTAAAAGAAAAGCAAAAACATTTAAAATATTTATTGTAGTATATGTACATTGTGCCTGACCAAGGCCAAGTAATTTTGTATTGCTCCCGAGTTCCTTGGCCCCAGCAATCTGTGAGGTTTTCATTGTTGCTGTCGTAGCTGCTGCTGTTGTTGCTGCTGTTGATTCTTGGTCATTGGCTTTGACTGCTGCTGTTCCTGTTACTGTTGCTGGTGCTGCTGCTGCTGCGAAACTTATTTGCTGATTTCATGTTTATTTGTTTAGAATTTTCGTTTACTTTTACTTGCAACAGAATTTGGCATGAAACAGCTGAGATTTTCAGCTGTGCAACAAGACCAACAGACCAACACCAATACAATCGATTTAGCCAAATTCTTGCAATGTTTTTGCAATTTATACTCGTATTAGCTTTTTTCTTCTATTGAATCTAACAGTTTCTAATAAAAATCTATTAATTATCCAATTGTTAAAGTTTTCTTTATGTGAAAGCAAATTGGTATACTTGGAATGGAATAGGCCAAATAGTTTCATTTTGGTTAAGAATAAACATTTTGGTCAGATAGATTGTACTTTGAAATGACGTTCAGATATATCATTCCAAGTTTCTTGATTTATAAATACAATATTTTTTATTAGTGAAGTAGGAAATTTAATTTTACATAAATTACAAAAATGATATAACAACATAATTTAAGCTCAATTCTTTACTCGATTTACGATAGGGCATTATGATTCAAAATTCTGTTTAAGAAATCAGAGTTGCAATAAGTATAATGGTAAGAAGATAGATTTCTTCCTTTTAGTAATCTTTGATTAAATAAGTTGAATTTTTAATTACACAAATTAAGAATATTCCGCCAGTTCTTGCAATCTTAGACAAACAAAGTTAATAAACAAAACATTTATTCTTAATTTAGTTTAAGCATTAACAATTATTACGGCGTTTTACTTGATTTTTATCTAATTGCGTTTAATTTCGCTCATTATTTATGGTGGCCAGTAGATTGCTTGCGTTAATGCCCAACTATTTCCTTGTGCCCACTGCTGCACTGACTCATTTTAGCTTTCAACTTCCGCTTGGCTGCAGTTCCGTTGCCAAACAGTCGACTTACCAGCTTAGAACGGATGCAATTGGCTTCCTGTGGGTAAGATGTTGTTGCTGTGGGACCAAGTCACTAAAAAGAAGTTGCAGAAGCTTAAGATCTGAAACCCAACGCTCATTTGGGCCAATGAGACAAACGCCAAAGGAAATGGATAATTCTCGTATATTAATTGAAAAAAAATATCCATTAATTTGGCTAAAATATTGCAAAGGGCGTTTATTCACCACACTCTGTGGATGATGAAACTTCACCATAGCAACCCTACTTGATGGTGATTCTACTGCTGCCGCAGGCCAATGCATTCTCCATATACATATGTATGTAAGAGTGTGTTTTTGTGTGTGTATGAGTGTGTGTGAAGTATCTTGAAGATGCAGAAAAATGCATTTCTTTCCTGTGCCATTGCATTCGCATTGTGTTTGCCTGCAGTGGCGCGTTTTAATTGCACGTGTGTGCGTCTGTTGCAGTTCAATGTATACATATATATTCTTTTCTATGTGAGTGTGTGTGCGTGTATTGCGCACCCCTTTGGCTGTTTACATTTCGACAACCCGTCGCATTTTAATTTTAGAATATATTTTTGGGTCTGGATTTCGCACAACTCAGCTTTCAATGTGCATGCATGCAATGCGTTTCATTATTTTGTGTGTTTGGGCTTGATGCATGTATATGTATGTTTGTATGTATGTGTATTTGTTTGAAAGTGTATGTGTGAGAGTGTGTTTGCCTGCTGCATTTTTCATTATGCAAAAATTGCATACCATTTTTTTCCACAGTTTTTTTTCCACATTTTTGTTCTTTCTTGTTTTTTCTGTTTTTTTTTTTTTTTGGGAACTTCCACCGATTTTTTATATATGTTTTTTTTTTCAAAATGCATTCAACAAAATTGCACGTTTTGGTTCGTGCATCTTTTGTGTGCATCGGTTAAAAATGCAATTGCAATAGGGTGGATTTTTATGGGCTTCTCTTTAGTACATTTTACGATTTTTTTTCGGGGCTTTTTTTTGTCGTATTTGCTTACGTGGTTTTAATTTTAATTGCTTGTCGTCGGATTTTTGCTTCTTCTTTTTTTTTTTGGTATATTTTTTTCGTGTATTCCTGAGCTGTGTGCCGTGTGCATGTTGTCGCCGATTTTATCTTTTGTAAATACAGCAATTATGTGTGTGTTCCTTTATGGTGACATTATGTTTTGAAGTTTTTTTTATTTTTATTTTTTTTGCCTTCGTCTTTTTGCCCAGTGAAGAGTGAGCGAGTGGTTAAGTGGTTGGGCGGTTTGAGGGATACGAGTTTAATGAGAACGGATATGGGGATCACTCAAAGGGAAAGGATTCCAAAAGAAAAATTAAAAACCATTGAAAAAAATGGTCTTTAAGTTTAGTGAATGTTTCCGAGCTGCATTTTTATTCCTGCTTCATCCACTGAGTCCTTGAAATGTAAATAATTAAAAAGATTTATTTTTTAATAAGGAAAGTTAGATAAAAAATAAAGGAAATTGGCAAAAATCGGGGTTCATATAATAAACTTTAAAACTTTCTTCTAGAAAATATATGCTTAATTTCTTTAACTGCAATTGAATACTTGGTGTTTCTTTAAAGAAAATATGTATTTAATTCTATGTAAACAATTTTCAAAGTTCAAAGAATGTCGCAAGTTTCAGATTGTCACAAGATTTTTGCGGCACGTTTGCCGGTCATAATGGAATACTCGAACTACTGTGGAATTAAAGATTTAGAGGACAAACTTGAAATTGTTTGGAACTTTATTAGAAATAGAAAACTTCTTTAAGGAAGTGAAAGTTTTTTGTTGACTTGGGGTTGAAATATAAGGCACATGGCAAAATACCAAAACATATTATATAGATTACTTTAATTATAATTCTTATAAAAAAACAGCACATTAAATGATATTTATTTCGATATCTGTACTTATTAAATATAAGATAGCTTAATGCTTAATGCTTAATAATGATATTTCTTGAATTTTACATTTAGCTTAATTTCTTTCAAACTTCCGGATTGTGGGTCTCATTTGACGATAATCATTTTTTGAAGCTTTATTGTCAGAGAGAGAGAGAGAGTTATCTAGAATCAAGGCTTCTATAGACTCCTTAACCTTAAACATCATTCTTCACATTGTCAATCGATTGGCCCCACCTTCCCCATTGTCAATTTAAATGGCACAAATAACCAAGGTCAGACTGTCGGTATAAGTGCTCGTAAGTATTGTAAATGCAATTAAGTCTACAAATATTTTGCTTATTAGAAAAGCATTAAATAAAAAATAAACAATTCTGCAATAATAAAAAAAGAAACAAAACAACGAAAATAACTAAACAATTACTATTTTTATAATACACGAATTTGTTTCTAGCTGTTGGTTTTTTTTTACATATATTTTTTAATTTTTATTTTTACAAGCATGCAAAATAACAACAAAATGTAAAAAAAAATTACAACGAAATTTTCGTATTAATTGAGGGACCTTGAAACCAGTCACGACGACTAGAATTTCTGGCAGAGACCAGGCCCAGTCCATAATTTGTTGAAGTCGCCAACGCGCAGTGCCGAAAAAAAAAATTGTAAAAAAAAAAACGAAATACGAAATATTTTTCGTCTACAATGACATGCAATTGAGTCGCTATGAGTCGAGTCGAGTCGAATTGCAGCCTGACTGTCAGTTATTTAGTCGTTTAGTCACTCAGTCAGTTAGTCAGTCAGTCAGTCAGTCAGTTGGTTGGTTTGTCCGCATGTCCGACTTGCGAATTATAATAATTTCAGTTGCTCTCGCGCTCGACATTCGCACAATGGCATACAACCGAAAACCACACTGAAAAACAAAAAAAAAAAAAAAAAAAAATAACAAAAAAAAGTGCATGTGCAACGGTCGCGCGTTGCCAGAGTCGTTGTCGTCGGTCCCGCCAGTTGCATTTCGAGCGGTGAGTGAGCGTCTCCAGTGCCTAAACAAAGCGCTGTGTCTCGGTTTCGGACTTGTTTGTAATGCTTAAAATCGAAACCGACAAAAAAAAAAAATACGTAGAAAATTCACCAACTGGAGAACAAAATAACAACAACAACAATTCAAAAAAAAAAGAAGAAGAAGAAGAAAAAACTGCAAGAAATAAAGTATATACACAAATGCATATATTTATATACAAATATATACACACATATATAAAATAAAATCTGAGTGCGAGTGGTTCTGAGAGCGTAAAAACTGAGCGCTGAGATAGTTCTACAGTTCCTACTAGCGGTGTATGTGTATGAGTGTATGAGTGTATGCGTGTGTGTGTATGCTCGTACTAATACCAAGACAAGAGACATTGCAATTAAAAATGCACTATCACACTACTACACTAGCTTTTCGCCGTCATCGGAGCGACCTCAGTTGAGTCGTCGTTTGCACAATTTACGCTCATTCACTCAAAGCCAGGAGCTACTATATTGCAAGTTGACTCTTAGCCACCATTTTCTTTTTTTTTTGCGCTCTTTTTTTCTAGTATCGTGTTAACCAATTTCGCTTTTAACGTTTTTTTTCGCCGGTTGCCATGAATGAAGCTCACCAATACATAGAAAATAGCATTTGCTAGCCGGCTGTTAGCTTCTGCCTCCCACTTGGCCAAAGGCTCTCTCTCTCTCTCTGAATCACCTCTCTCTTTCTATTTCTTTCTCTTTCTCTCTCTCTCTCTCTCTCTCTCTCTGTCTCTGTATCTATCATAGTATGAGTGTATGAATGCATTTTTTTCCTACACCTACACATATGCAATTTGAGCGAGAACCGAGAACAGCGAAACTTTTCTTAGACCTTAACATGTAGTACATTGGTTGTGTGTGTGTGTGTGTGAGTGTGTATGCGTATGTCAGTGGGGAGAGCAACTGACGCTGCTGCACTCATTCTCAGCAGCAACAACAGCGGCAGCAGCAGCAGCAGCTTGCCTCTTGACGGGCAGGCAGGCAGCAGGCAGGCACACTGAGACTTTTGGTGGAAATGGGTAGTATTTGGTACTCCGCGTGAAGCTCAGCTGGATGTCAGGCAGCTTTATAGTCGGTCGTTTCGAACGGTTCGGTACGCTTTTTGCTTTAGCTTTAGCTTTGGATTCCGTTTCGGATTGTTGTAATTGTAAGTGCAGCGCAGAGCAGCAGCGGCAGCAGCAGCATTTCCAGCAGCAGCAGTGCAGCTGACGTCGTTGTCATAGATGTAGATGTTTTAGCTGTTGTTGTTGTTTGCGTATTAGTAAAGTTGTCTGCGCTTGTTGTTAGTGTCGGTGTTTGTTTGTTGTTGACGTTGGTCGCGGTGCGCAATTTTTATTTATTTTCTGCTGCCGCTGCTGCCTCCACTACAACAACCAACATACGCACAAGCCCATGCATATGTGTGTGTATGTGTGTGTGTGTGCGTGTGTGTGTGTGTGTGTGCTTCAGCTTCTTCCTCATTTACTATGAACAATAAAATAAAACCAACACAGAAGTAAAGTGCGTTTTTCATGTGATAACCTTTTCTAATTGACACACTATGTAAATAAATGCAAAAAAAAAAAATAAAGATAAATAAATCACATAACAAAATAACCGAAATTTACCCACAAAAAAAAAATGTAAATATAACATTTGGAAAAAAGCTTCCAAATATTGTTTAAAAATTGCTGCTAAAGTGCTGTGACAACAATAATGATATAATAATACTAAGCTTTTTATACAAACGATTTCATATACAACTTACAGATATACATATATATTGAGAGATTCTTTAGTAAAAAGTGAGTATATTACATTATTTGCCTACCCTTTTTGTTTGTCTAATAATACAAAAAAAAAAAGAAAGGAAAGGGTTCCATTTTATATATAAACTTGACATTTTGCGGCTTTTTTCGGTTTATTGCTCTGTGTGTGTGGGCCAAGCATCATCTGCCTCTGTGTATGCATATTTATGCGTAGCACAAAAAAAGGTCAGGAATTTTCCATAAAAAATGCAATTTCTTCTATTTTATTATAATTTTTGCATCATATTAAAAAATAAAGCTATATGTAGTATATATTTTCATTTATTTTTTTCTTAATTTTATTGATTTTTTTATGAAAAATGTGGCGTTATCTGTAATACTCATTTTTTTTCCTTTTGCTTTTCACTCTCCATAATTCTCCCCTTTACCCATCTCACTCTTACATGGTCTCCCTCTTGGTCTCTCTCTGGTTTTCTCTCCCTGTTTCTCTGGTGTATATTCTCTCTTTCTTTTGTCATTTGCACTCAAATCCACAGAGTTTTTTTCTTTCATTTTTCTTCTTTTTTTTTTTTGTTTTTACAATTTGTGCATGTGAGTGTGCGTTTATTTTTTTCTGCTGAGCTCAGATAGTTGTGAAATTTTCTAGAAGGGATATGTATTTAGGAATAGCTGTAACACCTATAGAAGATATATCCTTAGATCATAATAATTAACTATAATGGCATAATGGTTCCTTTATATAGAGCTTTCCATCATGGATTATACTGACATATAGATGATGATAAGACCAAAAGCTGAAGGATTTTGAACTCAGATTAAACGCATATGATTCAATTTTTACCCACTGTTTTCGGGTAATTTCTGAACAATTGAATTATAAATATGTATATAAAATATAAAATACAAAAAATTAAACTTTTTAAATTTTTAGAAATAAGTACTTGAAATCCATTCTCATCAAATTACGAAAAGAATTTTAATAGTTCATAGTATCGCCTTAGTTTTAAAGGGGTAAATTTAGATAAGATATGGAATTGATTGAAAGTAAAATTTAAATGGATTACTTTTAGGTAATTGTGATTTCTACATGAATTACTAAAAAGAAATTACAGAAGTATTTACTATAGATAATTTACTAAAGATAATATAGCATGTTTAAATTTTCAAGATTTATTATTAAGATCTGATCTTGTTGATGCCCAACTTGTTCAATAATAGCAGGGATTATTATATACTGAATTGATGTTATAGAACTTGTATACTAGCAGAGACTTTGCTATAATTATGCATATACTTTATAGCCTTTTGAAATAGTTAAAAATCTCAAACAAATTAACAATTAATACCATTTTGAAATATCTTGGGAAGGTCTACATAGTCTGTGCCCTCACGATTCTGGCATAAGTCTTAAATGTATATTTATATTTATATGTATATATCGTCACTCAACAAGTGTCGAAGAATGAAAATATTCCCACATTTGATAGAAAACTTTCAAATAAAACTTTTTGGTTTATTTTGTTTCTATATTTTTTCAGGCTTTTTGTTTTTGCTCTAAGAAATATAACAAATTCACGGAAATATTTATTAGTAATTAGTTAATGCGCAAAATGTGAATGTGTCGCCTTAAATTTATTGCATTGACTATGACAAAAAACTGGCCAGAATTAAAATAATAGAAAATTTCTAATTAATGCGCTTCTAATTTCACGTTGACAGACGGAAGTGGTTTTTCATGTAGCGATTTTCTTTGTGTAGATTTCATTTGATTTCATATAATTCATTTAGTGTACAATTTATGATAAAAGTCACTCAAGACATCGGTTAGAAGACAAATAAAGCAATGAATCACTCTTACCCGACAGACGAATATATATATTTATATATATATATAAAATGGATAGATGGACACCCACGCATTGGATTTTTTCTATAGCTTTGGAATAATTGTTTTCCATTTCTAATACATATGGCACGCGTTGTCCTTGGTCATAGAAATTTTCGTTGTTGTTGTTGTTGTCGCAATTATGGGGAAAAAGGGGAGACAATTGCATCCACATTGCTGCTGACGACACACGAGCAACTAGTCAACGGCTTTAATTTGAATTGTGGCATGACCAACATAGAGAGAGAGAGAGGGCAGGAGAAGATGGAATTTGATGGTAGTAAAATAAATTGAAATTTAATTTCATGTAACGTTTATGCAATAGCAAATTGATTTGAACAGACTCCGGTATCCACTTGGCAGGCGCTTCATCTTAGACCATTAGTCATAGATGGAGATAGTGAAGGCATTGCCGACGGCGTCAAATCTGCCAGGATTAGCATTAGAAGCTGCAACAGCAAAAGTAACAGTTGCCGACATGCAACAAACAATCATCTGACTGGCCGGCTGGCTGGCTGACTGCTTCTCTTTCTCCTCAACGTTGTCATCGGCCTCTGTGTGCTGTCTCTCTGTCTGTCTGTCTGTCTGTCTGTCTTGTCCCTCTCTCTGTCCTGTTGTTTGTGTCTGTCTGTGCCTCTGGCTTTGGCTCTTAATGTGTGTGTGTGTGTGTGTGTGTGTGTGTGTATGTGTTGTGCATGTGGCACGTAAGAAACGAGTTATTGGAACAGGTTCATGACCTTGACCATCAACACCGCGGCAAGGCAACACTTTTGTAATGCAACGGCAATTGCTTTACCAGCAGCAACCAGTGGCAGCAGCAACAGCGGCAGCAATAATAACAACAACAACAACAACATCTGAAAACTCCACTGACAAAGGAAGCTAAAGGCAGAGCCGTACTCTTGATGCCGTGCTTTTGCATTTGCATTTACCCATTGTTCGCTTTGGTATGGATTAGAAGCAGACTACAAGTCCCAACTGGCAACCGGCAATTCGAAGGCGAAGTCGGCCAGTTTTATGACTCACTTAAGCTCAACAGATGATGGCAGGGGGTTAGTTCTGGCTGAACTAAGCGATAAACATATAAATAAAAAATACAAATATATGGAATATATATATACTATACACATATATATATATACATACATAAATATATAAACAATATAAACAAGTGATTCATGACCCATACATGGATTAAATACTCTGTAGTATTTTCTTTCCAAACACAAAAAAAAAATTGAAGCCCAAATCTGATTTACTCATATTTTATGCATCACAACAAATTGAATAAATTCTGACTAAGCCCTTTTAATATGCGAATCAATTTCAATAAAATGCTTCAATATTGAATATATATAATATATATATGTATATATGTATGCATATATATATATACTCTCATAGTTTTAAATCTTTTACTCAACGGAACTTCCGTAGCGGGAGAGTATTTTTTAATATGATTAAAAATTTTAAATAAATAACCCTAATGAACAATAAAACTAATGAAAAAAAACTGCTGCTTGAAATTTTTTCATTGTTCTTTATCATTGATCTTTAATTGCCTTGAATTCAGTGCATTGATCCAATAAAAACCCCCGATATAAAGAATTCTTTGATATAACTTATTACTCACTCGAATTTTATTCCAATTTTTAATTTTAATTTTTTTTCTAAATTCTAGATCTTCTCAAACTTGACAAAAATGATTGGAAAATCAATTAATGCTTAAATATAGTTGGGAAATAAATATTAAAAGCCTCTTAGTAACGTATTTTTTTCAATTGAATAATTACCTAGGGTTTGTTTAAAGTTTTATGTTCAATATATAAATTAATTTTTCTTATAACATACATTATAAATCCGTGTTGCAAATGAACTATGAATCCTAAACTTAAGCCAATAACTTGCAACTTAAACGCCATCTGCCTCTATGAAAACTCCACAAGGCAGAATCAGGAAAAACTAAACTGTTGCTCTATAGTACATAGTCGGTGGGTGGAGTTGTGAGAAGGCTTTTGGCATTTTTTTCCAGGTCTTTGCGTTCTTTTTTTTTTCTCCACATTTTGCTCACATATTTTGTTTTGCTTTCCACCCAATGATGGGAAGAACAGGCCGACATCTCACCCCCCCCCATAAATGCTGGAAATACTGGAAATGTTTTAAGTATATAGCAAAGTGCAACAGGCAGTTGTTGTTATAGTTGCTGTTCCGATTCCTGTTGCTGGTGGGTGGTTGGCATAGTGTGAACCTTTCTAGCACAGAAGGCGTGGTCGGTAGAAAACACAAAAAAAAAAAAAAAAAAATAAATAAAATAAAAACAACAGAGGAGAAGTAAAAATGTTTTTAATTTAACTTTAGCTATGTGACACACACAAACAAAAAAGAAAAAAATAATAAATAAATTAGGATTCACAGTTGGTATAGAGGAAGAATAAAAAAACACTGGGAGAATGCAATTACATTCCATTCTGGCAACAGGTGCAGACATTTAACTAAACAAATTGAGATTAACAAAATATACCATAAACTAGAATAGAATATCGTTAAATGAAATAAAGGCAACATGGCGTATTAGTGATCATATTTCATCTTTCTCATCCTTTTTGAACATTTACCCAAATAAAACCAATTGATTAAATAATTTCCATTATGTAGCCAAATCGTCCTTGAGTCGAACACCTTTTTGGCATAAAATAACGAAAAATTTTAAAAACTTTTAGCAAAGAAACTAGTCAATTATATTAACAAAAACAACAACTTGGACAAATATCAATACAACTGCTAACAAAAACAACTGAAAAAGCAAAAAATTAACAAAATGCTAAATAAAAAAACAAAAGAAAATAAGTGACAAAAACAATTATTATATAACTAAAGGTAAATATGCATATATACATACATATATGTATATATATATAACTATATATGTACTTACATTGAACTATTGCCTTTTTTCGGTCGGCTTAACATTAAGTTTGCATAATTTGTTTGATTGGATTATAATATAATATTCTATTGACAAATTTAATATTTGTTTTAGTTAATGAGGTTTTCAATTGGAAAACTAAATAGAAATGTCCGATATTAAGGCAATATTTAAATAATTAATGCATAAAATAAATTATATTTATTCCTTTCCAATTTTCAATTGTTAACTTTACAAGAATATAAATCTTTTGATTCGATAATTAATAAAAATTAGTATAGGATAGTTTAACCAAAGATTTGCAATAACTGTTAAATATTCTTATGCAAGTTTGAGTGCCAAATCAATTAAATGCATAAAATTCAACCAATTTCCCCCTTTTCTCTCCATATACAAATAGTTTCAATTGGGGCTGCATATTCTTCTATTCTTCTATTCTTCTTTTTACAATTTTCGTTTTTTTTTTTAGGCGACACATAAATTTATATACATATCTCTATATATGTATCTTCATATATATATATATATCTATATATATAGAGAGAGAGAGAGAGAGAGGGGGAGACACCGTATGGTCAGTTCTACATATTGACGTTTCGTTGGCGACAATTGATTTTTGTTACGTTTTCGTTTATTTCTAATAGTTGTTATTGCTGTTGTTGTTGCTGCTGCTGTTGTTTGGTTGTTTAGTTTTTTTTGTACACATTTTTTTGTTGTTTTGTTTTTTAGCAATTTAGTTCGTTTGCTTTCTGGGCATTGTTGCCGACGCCGTTTGGCTGTTATTTAGACAACTGCTGAAAAAATATTTTCATGTCTCTTACCCCTCTGCCCACATCTACCAGACCACCTCCCTCCCCTTTCCATCACAAATCTATCAACGGCGAGGCCACACACACAGAAACGCGCTGTACTTTGCTGCATTGTTCATAATTTGCTGTTCTTTCTGTATTTTGTATTTTTTTTTTTTTTTTTCTTTTTTTATTTTTACATACCCTTGCATAAGAGGTATATTAATTTTATAGAGAAAAATGTATTGCACAAATGCTAGATGTTCTTCAGCAATCTAAATAAATTTTCGATTAATGATAGTCGATTGTGAAATTGCTTTAAAACTATTCTGATAAAATTTTGTTTAGCAACTTTTGTTTGAAGTGAATAATAATTAACTGCTTCATGCTTTTAAAATGAAGAATTTTCTTAATTTGAAATTTCTAAAAACACCTGAGGATTTAAGTTTATAGTCAATTGATATAGGCATCAAATTTAAGTCTACATATATATATATATATATATATATATCTACCACTTAAAGAAACCCTTAAGAATACTGATTTCATAAACCATTAATTAAAGCTTAGTTTAAGATGCAAATTATTTCAATTAATTAATTGAGGAGAGCATTGAAAGATCATATTATTCAGTTTTGTTTGTTTTTGGTTCTGTCGCATTTTGAGTTTAATGCAATTTTCCAAACTGCATGCGAAGTTAGTTTTTCTGACTGCTTTGTCGGCTCGACTCAATATCGTCTTATCTAATTTTTTTTTTTTCTTCTTTTTTTTTTTTTGTTTCCTTTCTAACGGAATACAAGCAGAGTGGAGAATCGTTTGTTTTTCATATAGTACATACATAGTTATAGTTTTCTTCACTTTTTTTCACATTTTGTTTATTTTTGTGTCGAAATCAGGGCGAATCATCAACATCGTTGCTGTCGTGCCCGTTTTCATTTTTTTTTTTTCATTTTTTGTATAACCAAGATAAGGTTTCGCCAATGAGTGGGTTTACTTATTGTTGTTGTTGTTGCTGCTGCCGTTTGCCTTTTTTTTTTGTTTTTATTCTTTATATAATTTGAGACGAAGTCAGCGTCGGCGGCCAGTTGAGTATTTTTCTGGGCTTTTTTTTCGTTTTTGTTTTTGTTGTTATTTTGTGTGTTTGTCGAGTTAATCATTTCGGGCGAAATTTGATAATTTGAAGGTGACCCCAATTTGTAACGATGTTGTTGCATGCACTTACTATAGCTAAAACAACAAAAAAAAAAAAAAAAGAAATCATAGGCACTTGCACATTTGGCTGCTACTACTATTGATAAGGAGGAGGAGCAAGAGCTCCAGCAGCAATAATCTGCCATGGGGTATGCGTAATGTAGTCCGCATATAAAACGATAATGTGCTGATGCATTTTAGCCTGCTCACGTATTTATTAAAAAAAAAAAAAGGAAAAAAATAAATAGCATTTCCATTACATTTGCCAAATTGCATTCGTCGAAGCAAGGAAGCAAGGAAGCAAGGATATGCGCTCTACTCATATCTCAAAAGTAGTTTTAATAAAACCCAAAACTGACATCATAAAACATAGCATACATATGACAGCAACCAGCCAGAGTCAACCAGGTCGTATACGTAACACTTATAACCTATGGCACACGAACTAGCTATACATGTATACTAACACACACACACACACACACATACACACAGAAACATATATATGTATATGAAATACATGCGATATATATGTGTATATAGGTGGGGTAAGAGTGCAAGAAATGCCACGCCCATTGCACACACAGACACAAAGCAACAAGTCGTTGTACCCAAATATATAGCCACAGCAAAAAGAAGAACTAAATAAAATGGGCTAACGTAAAGGAGGAGTAAAAGATGTAGAAGAAGAAGAACTAGGTATACCACACCACCCATCCTTCCAAACTTCCAATATCAGCCAAAAAACAAAACCAACAAAAAAAAAACGAAACCAACAAAACGAAGCAAAGTAAAACACAAAAACAAAGTTTTAAAGGGGTGTTGGGGGAAAAGGGGGGTAGTATAGGGGTGTTGGGTGGTAAATTGGGTGCTTTTGCTATGGCGCTGTTGACGTCGCCAGCGATGCCTCCTGTTGCGCATATTGCAACGAAAAAGTTTCGTAACGATATTTTCACATTTCCTGTAGCTGGGTCGGTCTTTCGAGAGAAACGAAACGGGTGGTATGCCAGATAGTAGTGAAGAGGTCGTTGTTGTCACTACTACTATTATTATTGTATTTGTTGCATTTGTTTTTGTTGCTGCCAAAATGTGCACAAAACATGTCGAAAATGTGCCACATGCCAGCAACCAGCAGCCAGAGTCAGAGTCAGAGTCAGAGCAATGTTCTAACAGTTGCTCCTGCTCATTCTACAGCCAATCCAGCTGCTGTTTCTCCTAGTGCTGCATGCAACAGTTTTGCCGACATAAAGACAAAGGGTACACAGACGTTTACACACATATACACTTGCACACATAACCACAACTCACAAATACAGATACAGACAATGCCGCAAGCCAAATAGTGCCATACAAATACAGACAACACATTTCGACATGGCACATTTAGCATCCTTGAGCGGCATTTAACTTCATTTTGTGCACACAACACTCAGGATACGAGATGCTGCTCATTCCACTCATCTTGTTGTGTTTTCTGCTCCTGATGGTGTTATTTTATTTGATTTTAAAACAGTTCAGTTGGGTCTCGTTTATGCAATCAATGTCAGCAACAGTCTCGTTACACTCAGGTTGCTCTTTTTCGGTTTGCCACAGGAAATTAAATTCTTTGACTAGAACTGAAATTCTTGAATCTTCATAGACCCACAGATCCCAAACATCCACCCAATCAACCCATCTCTCCATAGCCAATGAAACGCAATAATTAGGGTCAAGAGCAATGGTAAGGTATTCATCATAAAAACAAATGCTAGAAACCGAAAAACGACTAAACATATGTACATACATACAATAAATCAGCCAATATCCACAGCAACAGCAACAACAGCAACCAATAAAACTCAAAGCCAAGAGCAAGTCCAATGGCAACAACTGTTGCTGTTGCTGTTGGTATTGCTGCTGCTGCTGCTGCAATGAATAAACTTGTCTTATGTTGAGTTTTCGGTTTGTAGGTGAGCTGGGCCATGAACGAGCCCGGCGACCTTACTGCCAGCACTGTGCAACACCATTGCGCGAGGCCTGGTCCCGTGCCCCCGCCTCTGGCCATGCTCCTCCACCTCCAGCTCTGCCTTATGTTGCAGCTCCAGTCATTGTCGTGGTTTTGTCGTTGCTGTGTGTGCAGATTGCAGATCAACGTTAGAAATGGAAATGCGCTTGACTGCATACAATGGCAAAAGCCACGCCAACAACTGCAACAACAACAGCAACAACAACTACAACAACAGGCTGTAACAAATGTGTGTTACTGTAACTGAGCCAACCAACCAGCCAGATCTGTCTGTCTATTTGTCTGTAAGTCTGTCAGTTTGTCTACCAGTCGGCTGGCCAGTTAGTTAGCCAGTTAACCAGCCAGCAGTGACTTTGGTTTTGTTTTCGATTTTCCTGTCATTGTGTTGGTGTTGTTAGTGATGATGTTGTTGTTGTTGTTAGTGTTATTGCTATTGGTGTTGTTGCTGTTGGTGTTGTTGGTGTTGGCTCGTGGCGCGTGCGCCTCTTGCTTTAGTTAGTTTGTTGCATGTTGCTGCCTGCACTTGTTGCACATTGCACGCGCCCGCGGCAACAGGTGAGAGTAGAGTTGTCATTGTGTTGGCGTTGCACAACGTTTAATGGACAATAATCTTCAATCAGAAGACAACAGCCAGGGACAAAGATGCAACGGAAGTGTTGAGCATCTTGAAATTGTTAGAAATTATCACAGGAAACGATAACTTAAAGTTGAAATAAATGAAGATTCTGCGGATCTTTTGAATTTAATCAAATGATAGCTACTTTAAATGCAAAAAGGTTTAAAATAAAGCAAAGATGTGATATGATTTATATATTATTATTTCATTTCAACAGTGGAAAGTCTCTCTCTCTCTCTCTCTCTTTCACTATAGACAGGATATAATTTTTTCTCCTTTAATATTGATTATTAAAAATGGCTTTAATATAGAAATTAATCTTTCTATAAAATATATACCTATTTCTAAAAATACCATGTCAATTACTATTACTTAACATGTTTTCCAATTAGTTTCTTTTCGACTTAACTTGATTACCATATTGAAACTATTTGATTTATTAATACATTAATAATATGTGTGAAATAATAAAAAAAACTAACAAACAACTGAAGGTCGATTAGCAGCAACATGCAACATGGTGCATGCAGGTGAACTGGGGCTAATTTCTAGAAAGTAACTTCATAACTGAACAAAAATTATGAGAACAATATGATATAAAATAGTTGTAATCGATAATTTCCGCCTTTTTCCAAACAGCAAAATAAACGCATAAAAAATAATTTGATTAATTCAGCTAATGGAACAAATTAATGCATGATAAATAGATGAAAATGAATTCTAAATGAAATGCAAATTGAGTATTTAAAATAACAAAAAACAACAGAAAATAAAAAAACGAGTATACACACATTCACACACACACTCTTACCATATATATTGAACAATCAATTGGAACAATGGAAAATTGCAATTGCATTGGCAATAACAGCAACAACTATCAAGGTTTAACATTGGCCACGATTTCCAGCAATAATAATTAACTTAAATTTGGCCCAAGCCTTGAAAAAACTTTGATTGCTGAAAAAAAAAAAAAAAAAAAAAAAAATGAATTGAAAAATAAAGAAAAAATGGATTTTATAATGGCAGAAAAAACAAAAAACTGGTTAACCGAAATGCACTTTGTGCCCAGAATTCTAGTATATTGGATTGCATCTGGCATCTAACCGATATTAACTGATATTTGCTCTAACCAACTTGTTTTCTATAACAAATTCTGTTAGCGTTTTTTTTTTGATGTTGTTGTTTTCGGTTTTTGTTATTGTTAAGTTTGGTTGTACCTTTGTATCCAATAAATTGCGTTGATGTCGTCGCCATTTTCTTTTCGGTTTTTTTTTTGTTTTTGTGTTCGTGATCTTTTTATTTTTTTTTTTCACTCTGTGAGACGACGGCGCATGTTTGTATATAAATCTATCTTGATATAAATATATATATATATATATATATATATATATATTATATGGCTACAAGTTCCAAGCTACAATGTGGCCTTGATATTTTGCAAAAATTTATTTATGAAATCAAATGCATGCGAACGAGAGACGCAGAGATACAGATAGATAGATACAGATACAGATGCACATAACGACAGCTACAGATACTTGTTGCATTTATTATAATGCTTTCGATTGAATGAATGCTCTCAGTGTTCTATAACATGTACACACAAATGTGTATCTATCTATATATGTATGTATATACATACATCTGCACTTCTATAAGGAAGCAACAAAATGAGCGTTGACTTTGCATATTTATGTCGATCCAACCAAATTAACAACAGCTGAAAAAACTGGCCACAAAAAGCGTCAAGATATCTATCTAGATATCTAGATACATAATTGCTATTGGTGGAATGGTATTCGCTATGTAAATAGCAAAGCATGTTTTTGTTTTAATTACAAAATTATTTAAAATAATACTAAAAACAACAACAACAACAACAATAACAACAACAACAATAATAATAATAAGAAGAAAAGGAAGGCGTTTGGGCTGGCACCATTGAATCGCTCAATCTCCATCCAAAATTGCTTCTGTATCATCTTCTCTGTATATACTTTGCTCTTGTCTTGGTTTTAGTTTGTTGGTTGGGTATGGGTTTGGGTTTGGGTTTGGTAGGCAGAACAACGTCCATCATAATCAACGTCCATCATCGGCTGCTGATGCCGCGTGCTCAGTTGACACGCCCACCAAGTTGCTACTGCATGTGCAGCAAGTTGCACGCCAACTGAGAAATTGTTGTTGTTGTTGTTGTTGTTGCAGCTGATAGTTTGTAGATACTTTTGGCACTGACCGCCTTTGGCAATGGCAGCACAAGTAATTTTTCATCAGCAAAAGGCAGAATGGCAGGTATCTTCCAAACTCTTGTCTAGCTACCAGTTTTGTTATTTTTTTTTTTTTCGTTTTTACTAGGGATCTGATCTGACTGCCATGTTGCAGTTTGCCTTTAAATAAGCGCCCATGTACATAGTTGCTGCATATCTGATATTAGAATCTCAATTAGTTTTCCACTGTCTTTTTGCGTACGGACTAGTTACGCTTGAAGCATGTTGGAGGTATTGTAATTTACTTTCGGTAGGCCGGATCAATGGACAGTAGTTCTCTTGTTGTTGTTATTACTGCTCCTCGAACTCCAACTTCTACTCCTACTGCTACTTGAATGCCAGCAGGTTTTTCTTTTTTTTTTTTGGCCGAACTAATCCAAATTTCATAGTACAGGAAATTTGAAATAAAAGAAAATTGCTTTTCAATCGGAAATGATTAAGTGCGTTAAAATTTTGTTATTAGATATAGAAATTTAATAGGCAAGCAAATATATTTAAATATTTATCTAACGTATACCTTTTTTTTTTTTTGAAAAATGAATCCTTACCAATAGATTAATTATTATTTTAATAAAGATAGAATTGTTGACATCTTTTGTTTTTAATAACAAAAAATTCCTTTGAAGGAATTGTAATGATTCCGCTTTGAATAAATTTAATGAAAAAATGTTGAAGAAATTAACCAAAATTATAATTGAAACTAATTGTTCAAGTTGTTAGTAGGAAAAGTAATAGATATGTATATATCTTTATATATATATATATATATACTCATACAGAAAACCCAACACGTTCGACAATTTACGACTTTTTAATAATGAACACAACAAAATTAATGCAAACGCCGAACGACGACAATTGCATTTGAATAAATTAATGTAATAGACAGCTTAAATGACAACAACAACAACAACAACAACAGCAGCAACAAATATATATATATATAAGTACATGGTTCATTTGTTGTTGTTGTTGTTGTTGTTGTTGTCGTGTGTATGTGTGTGTGCAACTAGGAAATATCAAAAACTGGTAGCTGCCCGAATAGTAAAAGCCCCCCAACAATTATAGCAAAAACCACAAAAACAAAAAAAAAATGCCAACTACAACTAGAACTGCGACAGCAGCAACCACACGACTGACTGGACAAGAATGTTACTAAAACAACAAAAATAACTAAAAATATAAATAATAAAGCAAAAAAAAAAAAAAACAAAAACAAAAAGAAAAAAAGTTCAGCATATGAAATAATAATAATAATAATACAACAAAAAACAAACGACAACAACAAAAGTGCAACAGGTTTTGTGTGTGTTTTCGAGCTAACCTTGAAATAAAACTCGTTTAATCATTTTTCAAGCGTTCGAAAATGCAACAACACCAACAAAAAAAAAAAATCAGCAACAGCAACAACAAGAACAACAAAACTGCAGCCAATATATGAAATTTTATATGGCGCATTATAGATTTAATAAATTAGCACTAACAACGCCATTCTGGGGGAAATTTTCGTTTAACTAATTGCAACAAGTTTGTCCATTTTTTACAGGTACATTTACCCAGGTACAGGTACAAGTACTGGTACAGTTGTGTTCAATTAAGTGCCTCAAAAATGGCCGAGTGCTCATTTGCACGATGCCAGCAGGAGCGGCGCCTCATTAAACGAGAGCTAATGAAATGGTCCAAGGATATGCTGCATATAGTCGGTAAGTAACCGAAATCTTTATCTATATACACATACAAACTTATCTCTTCTATGTATTTATCATTATCTACTTATGTATGTAACTAATATATATATATATATATATATATATATATATATATTAATATGTATTACATTTCCAATTAAAAATCTATAGAAACGTTAAGCAAGTTCGAGTAAACGAGTGTATTTGAGGGAATAAGCTCAATAACTTTGTGTTATGAGAGCAGGTTGAAATCTGGAGGGGATTGCCCGACACACCAATCTCTTCTATATCTACTAGTATCTTTATTCCTTTTTCTTTTTCAACTTGTTGTTGTTCGTGTCTGTATGCATGTATATAGAGCAATTTTTTCACGTTATTGGCAAACACTTCCAGCAACTGCGGCGGAATCTTCCAGCAAATCCTTTGGACACACATACAAAGGCGCACACATTAATGTATACATATAGGAGCTGGCATCAGTATTAGTAAAGATTTTTATACCCATTTTTTTTACACTTTACAAAAATGTTTGACAATTTTAAAATAAATTATGTTGTCTTTGAAGTGTATTGGCATTTAGTGTAATATGACATTATATTAGGAATATATTAAATTGATCCGATTGACAAGATAAGGAATTATTCTTCATCAATTATTGAGAAGCCAAGTTCACAAATCTTTAATTGGAAAAAGATCATTAAAAATAAATAGATTAGGACATAATATATATTTATATATAAATATAGCTAGTAATCAATGTTAATATAATTGTTGAAATGGTAAAATGATTTATTAATCCAAATTTTTAATTTAAATTATAATTTTTCAATTAATTTTCATACTCTAATTCAAAATAAAAGATTTAGGCCTCTTCATTTCCCTAAGTTCCCTTATCTACAATATTATGCATTTAATTTTATTGCAGAGTATTTATTAATTTTAACAATGTTTCTATTTCTTCAAGTATCGGATATATTTGGTAGAATTGTATAATAGTGCAAGGGGAGAGAGATAAGATAGGATTTCTACCTATTCTCGTCGCTCATATTAAGACCGTAAATGGGATTTGCTAGTAAATGGTAAATCAAGTGTGAGAAAAGAAAACCAAAAAAAAAAAACAGAAAAGGGGAAAAAATGAAAGCAGAATTGCATATAGAAATTGACTTTATCCATCCCTAATCAACATAAGTTTATACCTACCCCCCACCCTTCCCTTTTTATTTCTAGCCACCACAGCGTATACACCATATGGTTCTGGCTTTAGCTTCATGAGTACATAGCACGTAAAGAAAAAGAATATAGCAGATAGGATATAGCAGAGAAAAAAGGACTTTAAAATAAAAGTAAAATAAACAAAATGCAAAAAAAAAAGAGAGAAAAAAATTGAAAACCCTGCCCAGGCGCCCAGACGATTTGCTTAGCCTGTCCTGGCTTGGCTTAGTTAGGTCTAAGGGTTGGGGCTGAGGCTGAGAGACTGGGCTGACTTGGCCAAAGCAAACACCAAGAAAAATTAACATAAATTGCATTTTTTTTTCTTTCTGCTGCTCCTGCTTTGGTTTGCCTTGCCGTCTGCCACCTTATCCTTTTGCCATTGCCTCATTCCTGAAACACTCATTTCGGTTTTTGAGCACGTTTAGCACGTTGCCGTCGAGTCCCTGCCCAATCCCTTTTCCCCCCTAACAGCAGCCCTCATACCAGCTTCACCTGCATTAAAACGTTAAATGCCTTTTGTTGTTGTAACGGGTGGATGAATGGTATATGTATAGATGTATATGCCACCTCTTTATATATATATATATATAAATATATATATATATATATATATATATATATATAAAAAATGTATATGTATAGTATATATGTATTTGGTTTCTTTTTTTTTCATTGTACCACCCATTCTGGCAGGCATGTCCTTGCCTGCCACCCGTCTTTCGTCCCTGTCTCGTGCACTCAATTACTTCCTCAATGCGCTCCATAATGCTTATCGTCCTTGTTTCTAGTTGACATTCCCACACAGCTAGCAGCGCTTCCAATGCCGCCTGGCGACAGAAGCAAAAAAATAAAAAGACCCCCAAACCCAAACCCAAACCCAAACTCAAACCCTTGGCACATTTTTCCAACGACAATTTTTGTTGGCTCTCTTTTAAGGAGGCAAAAGGAGGAGATATAGAGATGGTGGTTAGGGAGAAGGATGAGTTGCATGAATGCGAGGATTCACCGTCGTCTTTCCACGAAGCTGCAAAAAAGAAAAAAAAAAAAAAAGAAGAAATCCAACACGGTGTCTGGGTTTTGGGATATATTCTGGGTTTGAGTTTTAGATTGGGTTAGTTTCCCAGCTAACTGCACCTACATAAAGGAGGCACAGTGGGGGAGAGGAGGGGATTCTATATATGTATGTGTGTGTGTGTGTGCCCAAAACGAAGTGCTGGAAGATAACGAAGCACACTTAAGCGCTAGAGAGAAGCAGGTGGTGAGATGGTGTGGTAGTGTTAGTGATGGTGCTGTTAGTGGCTGTGACTGTGGTGAAGGCGAGGTGGACAAAAGTTTGGGGGTAAGAGTGTATCCCTACGAAATATATTGCACAATATAAAAATGCAGACGATGACTGCCGAATGCGTTGATCCCCCACCCTCCCCCACCCTTTCCTTTCCATCCCATCCAATTCTGTTGTTGTTGGTCTGGTTGCCGAAAGCCGAAAAGGCAGGCAACAACCGAATCATCCGAATGCTGGCAACCGAAAGACGAACCAACGAGGAGCAAGCATTGCCAAGCATCATCGTCTCTGCCGTTGCAGTGGATGTAGCCCGCATTTTTTTTCTCCCTTTCTTTTTTTGTGGCCGATTTTAGTCGCCGTCGCCCAAATGGGAAGTCTGTCTATGTGTGTGTGTGTGTGTTCGAGTATGTACGCATGTGTATGTGTGTGTATGTGTGTTTCTATTTGGCACGAGCAACGAATTTTCTTCCATGTTTTCACTTCTTCTTCATTCTTTGGCCCACCCAACGACGCTGGGGTGGGGGGGTGGAGGTTTATAATTTTTTTTCATTCTTCTTTTTCGTATTTTTTTTCGGGTTGATCGAAGAAGACGCCAGCCAGGCAGACGCTGGTTGGCTAAAATGCAGTGTGGGTAGTAGATGGCATTGGGATACAAATTGGGATTGGGTTTGGGCTGATACATATGTACATATGTACATATAGATACATGTATATATATATAAACTTATATCGCCTGTTGCACGAATGGGTTGTCCTGGTCCTGGTTTCGGTTATACTTAGTCCTGGCAATGGCTCAATCAGTGTGGTTGTGTTGCATTTGATTGCAATGGGACATACATATACCACTTGTGGATTCTGATATGGTTGCATGTTTCAGATATATACACCTATGTATGTATATGTGTATATGTATGGCAAATCAGTTTTATATTAGAAAAGGAATGAGAATATTTAGAAGAATATTTTTATTTAAAAAAATTCATATAGTAAAAGTTTTTATTGTTTTCATGTCGTTTATTTTTATTTCTTTTAGAAATATGAATTACGAAAAATATTTAAAAAATAGTCGTGTTATTTGAAAACACTTTTGGAATTCTAAGAATTTAATTGAAATATATTTAAAAAGTAAATGCAAAGTCAGACTAAAAATTGATTAAGCTAGTCATTTAAACTATTTCTTGTACAATATTTTTAACCATAAATGAACCAGTTGTTTATTTTGTAATTTTATCATTTTAAATAATATTATGATACAAAAAATAGAAAAGTAATGTTATATAAAGATTATAAAGAATCCAACAGCAACCTGTTAGACAATAGCCAAAAAAAAAATGTATGAAAGAGAAAGATATTGAACTGACTCTAAGCAGTAGAGCGAAAGTATCAGAGTATAACCATTATATACATACTATACGTATGTGTGTATGTGTGTGTATTAAAAATGTGAAGCAGCAGGTGTTGGGTAATATTGTGGGCCATTTCCCTCACCATTGCAACTAACTGCATGTAGTAGTTAGTGGCGTCTTCTCTTCTTGTATATTGGGGTACCCACACAGCGAGACGAATCTTTCGATTACAACAGCAACAGCAACAACAACAACTACAACAACAACTAATACCAATAAAGCCAACGCCGATGCTGGCGTTTTCTTCATCAGCCATCGTCTTGGTGTAAAAAAGCATTTTTATACTCTGCGCTGGCAGAAGGATGCAACAAGCTAGAACGCCGATGACGACGCTGCCAGCTGCCAACAGTTGTGAGTGTGTGTGAGAGGGGGGAGGTTAACGGGTGTTGCAAGCCAAACCCCATACCGCGCAGTTCTACCATCATTTTATGGACTACGCAATAAGTACTCCACCTACTTTCCAGCCAGAAACTCTTTCCTTACTTTTGCCTTCACATTTTCTTTATTTTTTTTTTTTTTTTTTTTTTTTTGTGTGTGTGTTTAGTTGGATGTTCTCGCAATATAACGAAGCATTTTTTCTGGCGGTTTTTAGGTTACATTTTTACGAGTTCTTCACTTCCACTATGCTAGTTTCCTATTGTTGTTGTTGTTGTTGTTATTTGTGGTAGCAACGACGCTGGCAACGACGCCAACAACGACGACGACGACGACGACGACAATGCCAACAACAGCGACGACGCCGATGACGCTGAGAGCAACGAAGGAGTCGCTTATGCCATTCTCTTGTCCTTCGTGTTAGGGGTAGGAGGAAATACCAACAAAAGCAACAACAATAACAACAATAATAGAAGAGCAAGGACATATAGCCAAATTCATATACGCTCCTTCCCCACCACCACCTATCCTATATTGCGAAACTCACTGTTGTTGGCGAAGCGCCACAAGTGGGTGAAACCATGCTGCTAGCCAGATGCCGTGCATGCATGTTAAGTTTTGGGTGGCCATTTCTTCTTCCTGGTTTCGGTTCGTTCGAGTGTATGGGGGGCAAGGAGAAGGGGTGTGAGAGCTGTTCTTCTGGGTGCACAGAAATTGGAAAATAGATTTTTTGGTTGGTTGCTTTTGGCCTTTTTTTTCACCCTCCTATCGTTTGGCATTTTTTTCTTCTTTTTTTATTTTTTATTTCTTCATCCTCCATTCTTTTTTCTTCATTTTCCTTTCTTTCTTATGTGCATTTTGGCTACGAGGAGCAAGCAGGATGCAGCATTCATGGGGAGGTTATTTGGTCAGCCAGTTGGTTGTTACGGCTGTCGGTCTGTCGGTCTGCCGGTCTCTCAGTTGTGTCCGTCAGTCTGTCAGGAAGTCAGAGGGCTTTTAGGTTTGGGTTTGATTGTGTATTTGCCTTGGTCGAAGGTAGGTTGGAACAATATTCGCTGCCAGCTTGATGATATCCTCCTGGCTGGACGCACAAGACGCAGCAAACTTTTCCTTTTGCATTTTTTCTGCAGCATTTCCTTTTTTACATCCTCAGCAGTGTTTTCTTCCTCTTTTTTTTTTTTGTGTTTTGTGTACAGAAAAAATGAAGCGGAAGCACGAAAAAGCACAAAGTTAATGCGAAGCAGTGTGGGTGCAACAGGGTACAAGGAAGCGGGCATGGAGGAAGGCTAGAAGAACAAGCAAACGCGCCAATATGGCGCTAAGGACATTGGGCAAAATGCAGTGTAAAAAAAAAATTCACATTATGTGAGTTTGTGTGCGAGTTTAGCTTGCGTGTGGAAATAATGTTGGAGTGAGTCGTTGTGCGGGAGGCGGAGGGAGGCGAATAATGTTGGGAAGAGGGTTGAGGACTGGTGAGGAGAGTGCAACTGAAGCGATGGAAGAGGCAAAACAGCAAAACACACAAAAACAAAATGGCGCAAAAAAAGGCTACAAAAAAATAGTCGACGTTAGCTGGTTGGTGGATGGTTTGGGTTGGTGTTTGGCTCTGGGTTTGGGTTTGGGTTCGGGTTTGGGTTTGGGCCATGGGTGGTATAAGTTGGGCTTCTCTGCTAGCGTCTCTGCCAGCCTTGTTGCTGCATTTTATTTTGTGCTGAAAAAGTTTCGTGTGCTCGAAAAAAGTTTCGTCGCTTCGTCGACATCGTTGCCTGTCCTGGCATGGCGTTGCTTTCGTAGTGCTTTTGGTAGTTTTTGTGTTGAAAGGTATAGGGGGAGGGGGTGGCCTTATACCCTAGTATATGTGTGTGTGTGTGTGTGAGTGTGGGTGTGTGTGCGAATAGCATTTGGCTTGGTTTGAGTTTTGCAGCAACATTTGGCTGCGCTCGGTTGGCTGACTGGCTGCCTTTGAATGGGCGGCCGCCTGCCTTATAGTTTGGTGGGTGTATCTGGCATTTTTGTCGAATTTGCAGTAGTTGTAGTTGTAGTTGGCAGCGACAGCGACTGCGACTGCAGAGGCAGAACTATTTGTTGGCTGCTGCTGCTGCTGCATATTGGCGTTCGGTGTTCGGTGCGCATTGTGCAACAAGTGAGTTTGGCAGCAGCCACCAACAGGACGACAACTACTTTTCGGCAGCTAAACCAGCAACAGCAATAGCAGCAGCAGCAGCATAAGTGACACTCATTTTGATGGCATTTGGTTTTACCTACCAGCATTACCATTACCGTTAACCACTGCCTTTACCTATGCTCAGTTAATTGTATTAACTTAAAATGGCATAAGTGGTTGCATGAATAAAATCAAGTTGCTGCAGGAGCAGAGCACCCATCTGCCATTGTGGCATTGAAGTGTTGATTGAAATAACAATTGGCGCGCCAACTGTTGCTCTCTCTTTTGACATTTGCCATTTTGACGTTTAACATTTGACTTGTTGTCGCTGTCGCTGTCGCTGTCGCAGTCGCGTTCCATTTCAAGTGTATGACAAAAGTGTTGTGTGCTTTTGTGCGTTCCGCTCCAGCCGTCGCTGCTTCAGCTGGCAACACCTTCACGCGACGTGTGTATGTGTGAGTGTGTGTGTGTGTGTTGGTGTGCGGTTGTGTCTATGTATGTGGTTTGTTCAAAATTTAATTAAAAACATTGTCATTGACTGCAACGAGATAATTTATGTGTAGGCCTTTAATTAAAGCGATCACACCAACTTTGCATATACACACAAAAGACAGACGCACACTGATATAGTGCGAATAAGAACAGAAATGTGAGATAAAGAAAGAGATAGAGACAATACATACATATATATAGAGTCTGGCAGATAATTGACTGATGTCTAGCATATGTCAAAGCTTGAAAATTACCAGTGGTGTAAGAATTTAATTAAAAATTTACAGTTTCGAGAATAGAAATTTGATTGATAATTGAAAATGTTTTTCGGCAGGTGAGTGAAAATTTACCTTATTTACTTACTAATAATATTTACTTCTATAAAAAAATTATAGGTATTTGTTTTATGAGCTCAGTTAAAATACATGTACAAGATATATATTTGATGGAATTGTCTGCAAATCAAATGAAACCTTTATAATTTGCAAATATGTACTTATAATTAAATATTCATAATAATTATCAAAAAACAATAATGACAATCGTATTGATTGGTTTTTTTTATTGTTATCGCTTGGAATTAAATTATTCAAATATAATAATGGTTTGCTCTTCAATATTTTTCTTAAATTTTTTAAATTAATAAAAAAAAACGGTAAATAAAATAATAACATCTCTTTTCATAAAAACTTCCCAAAATTACTTTTATATGTATTAACAGTAGAAATATTAAATCAAAGTATTGGAACCTGTTTTAAAAGTGAATTGCCGTGGTATCTGTTTTATACCCCAAAAAAGTTAAGCTTTATATAATTAATATTTTATGTTGAAGAACACTTTGAAATTGTTGAAATAGTTATGCCAATGCAAATGTTATTGTACGTTAAAAATGTTTTTGCTATCATCCAACATGTACTTTATATTGCACTTTGATACTTTTATAAACTATTAAAGATTAAAAATAAAAGGAAAAAAAAACTTGGACAACTTTGTTTGATGACAGATTGTAAAAAAACATATGCAAAAACAACTCGTTGACTAGGTATTTTTTGAAAATTTACATCACAACCGGAAACTGTAGTAAACGTTCAAGGCAACGAGTGTAACAAGAATTTTATGCTTATATGGAAATGCTTTGAGTAAAACTTTTGCAAATAGACAACAGCCCGCAAGCAGCAAATCGTTCGTAGTAAACAACAAAAGCCAACAATGTGCCGAAAGGAGAAGCAACAGCAACAGCAACAGCAGCAGCAGCAGCAGCAGTAGCACCAACAGACCAGACACCCAGAAACCCAAACATGCAACGACACTGATGGCGACGTTGTAGACGTTTATGTTTGACTTTGTAACATTGTTACACAACAACAGCAACAACAATAAGTATAACAACAACTGTAACGACAAGGAGAAACTAGCTCACTTGTTGCATAAGTTTTACACACACACAGACACACACACACACGCACACACAGAAAAGCATTCATACTCACACCAACAAGTGGCAACGCAGAAAAGTATGCAAAGACTTGTGAACGCCACATGCACTTCACACGTCCTAACAACAACGCAGAGTGGAGTTGACTGTGAACCCCAACCACTGTCCCAATCCCAGCCTCCGCCTTCGGCCAAAAGGAATGGTGCTAAAGTGAAGCTGTTGTTATTGCCATCGCGGCACTTTCGGCGATTTTCGACGTTTGCCTTCCATACGTGGTTTGTGTGGAACTGGGCATTGGGGGGAAAAAAAGGAAGTTTGTTTTGACTGGAAACCTTCGACGACACCAATACCACACAGCAACAGTTGTCAACTGTCGACAACTTGTTGTTCTTCTTCTGACTATACTTGTTTGCTTGGTGGTTACTAATGCTCGTCACTTGGTGGGGGGGAAATAAAAACATATACATAAATATCTACGTATGTATGTATGTTTAGGCAACAGGTAACTGGCAAGTGGCAACATAAGCATTGAAATTAACAAAGCAATCTCAATCTGTTGACAGTTTTTGAATGAATAAGAAATTTCTGTGTTTCTTGTGTATATGAGAGGGGATGCGTTTGTGTGTGTGTGTTTGTTGTTGTGCCAGCGGCCACACCCAAAACTCCATTATCACTGCATACCCAGGCAACATCGAAATCATTTTAAGTTGCTTTTGGCCTTCATTGTTTTGCACCCACAAACGTTTTTAACAGAGTACGCACATACACAGACAAAAACCCAAAGAGAAATGACAATTTCCCATTTTTTTTTTCGTAAAAGCAGTTTTTTGTGTGGACCAGTTGGAAAAACTTGTAGCAAACCAAACCAAACCAAACCCATGATTTTACCATATTTTTCTGTATACAAAAACAAAAAAAAAAGGGAAAAACTGTTTCTTGCATTCTTTTTTGCTTATGGCACTTGTGGCATTTTTTTTTTATTTTTCAACTCCTTGAAGCAAGAATTGCCATCTTTTGTACGGACACTACAAACTGTACTTCCTGTACTGTACTAGCAGGGTCTTTGTTTCCCGAGACATGGGAAGAGACAAAAAAAAAAAACAACAAAGAAATGTGAGAGAAACTGCGAAAGAGGCGACGACATCTAATCGATAAATATTCAGTACATTGCCTGTAAAAATACATTGAAAATGCATTAGACTTTGACTCTATGGCATGAATTTTAATGTTAACCATTGGAATTTAATTTTTTTACAAACATTTCTATAAATTCTAGTATATATTTTGTTCATTTAATTAGGAGCAAGCTGACTCCTGGTTACTAATGCAGAAATCGTGTGCTATAAATTATCCAAGCAAATCTGACAGACCATCTAAGTGAACAATTTCTAAGTATATAGTGATAGAAAGATTATATATATATATATATATAGAAAGATATATGTATGTATATATGCGCTCTCAAGGTTGACAATACGAAAACTAATCAAAATCCAGTTACCTGTTTAAATTGCAATCAAAATGCTGGCAAGTCAAATGCCATGTGCCGGCCACTAATCAAACGTAACGAAATTGCAAACATAAACAAGCTTAAAGAATGAATGAGACAAGTTTACCTTGGATTTTGACCAAAATGGCGTTGCAACGGTAAAGTCAACGATGGCAGCAAATCTGATGACGGCAGCCGCAACTTGTTGAGCGACATTTACACGGAAGCAAAAAAAATAAAAATACATATATCTATACAATAAAAAAAAAACATTCAAGTGCGAGAGTATTGTAAAATATTTAACACAAATTTATGTGCAAATGTTGCGTATACGTAATATAACTTCCAATTCTAATGATGAAACTTTGAAATCAGTACTACTTAATTAGTAATGCATTTAATACTATTAATGTAGAAAATCAATATAGCCGGAACATTAAGAATGTAATATAAATACCTGGAAGCCACATTAGATTAATTCAAGAGCCTAAAACACAGTTCCTTATGGTATTATGTTTAAAAAACTCATAAATTCATGTGTTAAGAACAAAAATGAGAAATTAATGAAAGAGCTTAGGCAATAAATCGCGAATTATAATATTTCAATTTGGCTGCTCCTCACAAACAAGAAAAATTTAAACAATTTGCGAGCCTAATAATCATGTCAGTGAAATGAACATGACTAGATCAAGTAGAGCCATCGATACCTAAATTTATGGGATCAAAACTGATAGCCTCTGTGTAGTAAAATTGCATGACCAAATATAGAATGCCCTCTAATAAATTATTCATTCGTTAGGTAATAAAAATGCTTAATGCATGCAGCAATTTAAAAATTTCAATCAAAGGAATTGCAATATAAATAATAAATATGTGTGTACAGACATACAACAACAAAAAATCAAGTCAAATTGATTAAAGCTTATCAGCTTATTAAAATAGAAATATTGAAATAAAAAAAAAAAAGAAAAAACGTTCGATATACATACAAATACACATATTTGTATATATAGAACATATATATACTAAAGCTACAGTTCAATGAAGATGTTGTGAAAAACTGCATGTGTCTCAATAACTTTTGTGTGGCAACAAAAAATGCGTTGTCTTTGTCGTTGGAAAAAAAAAAAAAAAGTCAACAAAAACAAAGATAAGCAATGGACGACGATCAAACTGTGAACATATACTATATGTACTATAAATTATACTGGTGTCACTACACTCCAAAAAAGTAAGAGGCATTTGCCATTATTCCAAATTTTTTAAGAAGTAAAAAAGCAAACAAGACTTAAGTACAATTAATCATAAATATGTAAATCTACTTCAGTTAAGTTTATAAGTTCCAATTAAATTCTAAAATTTAATTCTCAATATAAATTTTTTAATTTTTTAATTTAATTTTTTTTAGTGTACGCAATTTTTCTTATCAATGCACTTTTCCTCATACCCTTACAAAAAGGCGTATATGGAAATTGTCAAGAAATATGTTTCACGAAAAATGAGGCAAATATTTTAATATATGCATACTCATAATTTTTCTTTTTTATGCCAACATTTAGTTAATCTACTGGGATAAGATGTCCAAAGATTACAATATCAAAAAACACTATATAAGACTTAATATATGTATCAAGATAGGATACTTATGATATATAATTATATAGAAATTATAATTGTATTTATAATGGTAATTAAACATTGTTTGCATTATTAAATTTATATTGATAAAGTTAATCTCAAGAAATTTCTTCATAATTAGTTCAGATTATTTATTAAAATGTCAGACTCTATATGAACTATATATTTTATAGATTCCAATAGAGCAATCTTTTGGAAAGACAATTGGCATATAATGACTAAGGCACAGATAAAGTTTATTAATCAGATAAAGTTAATGATAAATCAATTTTCAAAAAGCCACAGCCTTATTTTCCAAAAAGAAAGAGATAGAAAAAGTGAGAGATAGAGAGAGAGAGAGAGAGTGGTGCAGTAGAGGGAAGTATCTAAGTGTGAAAGTGTTGCTCAGTTGCAGCATTCACCATATGACTTTGCAACTGTTGCTCTCGCATTGTTGTTGTTGTTGTTGATATGAGCAAGGGCTCATGCTTACACACACAGTCACACACACATATGTCAACTTCAGAATGTATGTATGGTATATGTGTGTGTGCATTTATGAGATAATACCTTGAACGTGCGTCAGTCAGGTCGTTGTCGTTTACAATTGCAATTGTTATTGTTGTTGTTGTTGTAAGTAGTCGGTTGCCGTTACTACTGTTACTCTTACGACTATTGCTAAAGGCAAATGAAATCAAAAGTGTGTAGAAATTTTATTTAATTAACTCGAGACTTTAGACTTTATTTCTTTATAATTTTTTTTGATTCTTAGTTTTGCATAAAGTGATGTTAGTCATCTCAAAAGACAGCCAACAGTCGAATGACACGTTTTGCATTTTGGACAATCTAACTGCGCATTTTAGGTTCTCCCCCCCTACGGTTCTCTGTCCATCACTTAACCCCCCTTCTTTCACCCATTCAATCAGTTATCAGCGAAAATGTTTGTAGTTTCATTTTGTTATTTAGTAATTAAACAACGCCGAAGCAAAGTTCATTTTTTGCCAAAAGAAAAAAAATTAAAGCAATCCACAAAAAAAAGCGACAAAAACTATAATTGCAATGTTCTCTCATTTACAACAACGAACGAATGCGTCTGTGTGTGTGTGTGTGTGAGTGAGTGAGTGAACGAATGAGTGGTGCATGTCTTGAGCCATGTTCTTGAGTCGAGTATAAATGTTGAGTTGACTTTAAGTGCAAGGGGAAACTCACCACACAATGCCCCATCGGACTACTGCAGTTATAATGAGCAGAAGTCGCACATTAATCTGCAAGCGAGTGAGTTTTTCTCTGGATTCCTTTTCCTGACTTAATAATTTTGAATAACAATTAAAATCTTTTAAGCAATTAACATATTAATATTGAATTTATTCATTAAGCCAAACAAAATTCATAAATAATAAAAATACATTTAAAAAATCTTTAACGAATCTATGAATAAAATATAATTCTAGTGGAAATCTAGTGGAAATCAACTGATTGAATTGTCTATTATAAATTTATATTACTTATTTATAATAAATGTTTAATAATAATAATTCGTTTATTCCTTACAAAATTTGTGAGTCAGGCTTGGATTTGTTGCGTATATAATACTGATATAGAAATATCTTTATGTGAAATTATTATTTGAAACCAATATTTGTTGATTCAGCATGTTACATCACATTTTCAGTATTACATATACATATAAAAAAGCATTTGTTTAATATATAAAGATGTTAAAATGTATGTTTAAGTAGATGAGATCATTTTAAGTACAGAATATATATAATTATTGTTGTACTTCACATTCAATGGGAAATTTTATTGATAGCAAATATGATTCATTACAATTGATAAAAACAAATTAAGGGCCTGAATCAAAAGATTTTCAATGTTTCAAAGTCTTAAAAGTTTTTTTATAGATCATTTCAAAAAGTATTTAGATCTTTGTTAGTCAAATTTCGAGTTTTCTTCATTTTTTTTCTGTACTTCCCCTTCATCTACCATTCCAGCCATTGCAGCTAATTGCTGTGACGATGGCAGCGCTGCAACAGAAATGCATTCTATGCGATAGTATGTGTGTATGCGAGTGTGTGTGTATGTGTGTAATTCTCTGCTTATTAACTTAACCCACAGTCACCACACTCGTATGCGTAAGCGAAATGAAAATAAAAAAAAAAACAGACCAACAAAAAAAATGTGGTGAATAAATTTGAGATGTTTGTCTCTGTATGTGTGTATTTAATATTTGTGTTGGTGTTGTCATTGTTCTATCATCTTATATGTATGTGTCAGTGTCAGTGTCTGTGTGAGCGAATGGTTAACAGTTTTTGAGTGATTTTTTCTTTTTCCGCTGCTGTCCTTGCAAATATCCATCCATGCTTACGGGACGGTATATATGAGTGAGTGTGAGCGTGTGTGTGTGTATGTGTGTGTGCATGGCACGTATGTGTTAATTGTAAGCTACATTTCTTATAGCAATTGTCAACAATGTCAAGCTCTGACAAGCAAGGAAGAGAGACACGAGACATGCGGCGGCGGTGACGGCGATAGTAGTAGCAGTTGCAGCAATGGCAGCAGCAGCAACAGTACCAACAACAACAACAACAACAACAATAATTATAATAACAACAACAACAACAACAGGAACATCATCATTGACACCGGCTATTTTGGCAGCGCAGTCGGCTGGCTTTTTATCAACGCGCGCTGGCATCGCAGTCATTGCAGTTTGTTGAGAATTGCATTGCTTGCAATCCATTTCGCTCATCAAACTCTCTCAAGCGCTCTCGATTTCATACTCCCTCTTTGTCTCTTGCATTGTGTCTCTCTCACTTAGTCTGAGTCTCCCTGCCAAATGTATCTATGTGTGTGTGTGTGTGTGTGTGTGTGTGCGGCTTACACTTACCCCGTTACGTGGTACTCCTAAAGTTCTCGCGTTTGCGCCTTACTCAATGACTCAACGGATTCTCTTACTCTATGTTTCGCTCTCGCAAGTCTCTCTGGGAGCGCTCTGAGCATTCTAGTTTTATGTATGAATGCGCTTGTATGCAACTTTTTTTTTTTCTCCATATATTTTGTCGTATTATATTTTGACGTCGCTGCTGGTGCTGCGGCGGCTAGTTGCCTGTCTTCGTGTTGTTGTGATATAATTTTGCAGTCGGCTTCGGCAGTCGCATAAACACAACGCATCCGATATGCAACGGAACGCATTTTCGGACGCGGCCCGAGTCGTACCGAGGTTTAGGTGTAGCGTCCGACGATCGCGTATATCAATCGTAAAGAGCATTAAGCACATTGCCATTGCCCATTAACACGTAGTCATTGGCTTCATAAAATAGCTACAAAATTTTTAACAGAAAATCCAAAAAAAAAAAAAAAAAAAAAAAACGATACCACATATAAAAGAAACAAAAACAACAAAATTTAAATTATGAATATACAAGAAAAAAACGTGATTAAAATATATATAATAAAAAAGCAAAAGCATGAATATAAAAATAATTTCAATTGTGAAGCAATAACATAAGAAACAACATCAGTCAGAGCAGTGTCAGTGTGCTAAAATCAAACCGAAAATTTCGGCAATTCAATCAAATTATCAGCATGTTCTTTCCTTTATCATGTATACGCAGTGTACGCCCCGCGATGAGTCTCATTTTTGGGCAATCCGCACACACCGCACACCGTGAAGGCTTTCATTGACTTTGTTCGTTTGATTTTTTTCGGTTATTCTTACTGGACATTAATTGAAATTGTCTCGCTCGTGTGTGTGTGTGTGTGCGTTTATTTGTAATTCGGTGTGAGTGTGTATGTGTGTGTTTGCAATTGTGTGGGTAAACGTTAACGTCGACGTCAACTTCGCAGTCACTGTCGCCGCTGCTGTGCTGTCGTTGTTGCCGTCATGCAAAACGCGGAAAACGTTTTTTTCGCGCACTCGCAAAATTTTTATAGAATGCATTTTTATTTCGGTCTTTTGGTTGAATAGTTGCATTGCCCAGCTCATGTGCGTACATAAACGCCTGCGTGTGTGTCTCACTGTATCTGCGTGTGTGTGTGTGTGTGTGTGTGTGTGCATGTGTGTGAACATAATTGTGTGCTCGTTTAATTGTTAATAAAATTGTATAATTAATACCACGACAAATTCTCATGAATTTCAAGAAATCCTAAAAAAAAAAAATAATACCATATAAAAATCTTGTGATAAAAGTGTTCAATTAATGGATTACCACAATGCTTAAGAACATAAACAGATATTAAAATAAATTCTAATAATAAATTTCCGAAAAATAAACTTTAAACAAATATAAAGAATATATATATCAAACTTTTCACTATTCATATTTTTCAACATTTTGCTCTGCACTTTTTTGTTACGCTTCTGATGAAGTTTGGCGAACAGAATTCATTTGTCGTACCAAATTTGTTTTACCTAAAATTGAGAAAAATACAAAAAAAAACTCAAGAATTAAATAATAAAAAAAATTTAGAGAAAAAAGGAACCACAAAAGCAGCAGCATATAAATGAACTGTAGCAAACTTCAGAAACAGCAGCAGCAGTAAAACAAAACAAACAAAGCAGTCAAAAAGAGAAAGAGAAGAAGATGTAACAAAACAAAAAATAAAAAAAAAACAGAAAAAATTTTTAAAATAAAAAAGTGGAAGCTGCAAAAGAAGTATCTACAAGTACCTACCGAGGAGTATTACCTAGAGTATGGTGGTTGGGTTGGGCGCCTTTACATGGATATAATGTGGGTGGTTGCCTGAGCTACCCGTCAACTTTATGCAAAGGCAAATGTAACAAATTTTTGTCAGTTTCAATTTTCGTCAGGCGGCCAGCTGGACGCCATACCACAAACAATCCAACACCACCCCCCCGAAATCCAGCCATCTACTAACGCAGCAACAGTGCAACTCCATCATGACAATGGCCAGTGGTTCCCCATTACCATTTCATCCTGCCAGTCCTGGCATTTACTTTGCCGTCGGGTTTGGCGCACAGCATAATGAACAGAGAACAAAAAATAAACGAAAAAAATAGTGAAAATAAAACACAGAGACCCACAAAAAAAAAAAAAAAAAAAATCAAAAGAGAAGAAGAACTTGCAACAAGAAAAGAAAAAAAAACCAACGAAAAAAATGGCAAATTAAATAGCCAAAAAAAATTCCACTACCCGGATGGTTAGATTCGGTTCGCAGCGAATTGTCCATGCGCTGCCAGCTGCGCAGCAATTGAAATACCATCCAAGCTTAACCCATGTGCGCTAGCTGGCCAGAGCATCTTCTAGCATCCATATTGCATAGCTCAGCAGTAGTTGTAGAAACAGCAGCAGCAACAGCTGAACAACTAAGCAAACTGAAAGCAGCGCAGCAGCGTTTGATTTTGCTTATTTCCTTGGCTTGGCTCACCTTCCGTTTCGTTTCATACACCCGTTCGTTGGCAATTTTTTTTTTTCCCCTGCCTCATCGTTTTTTGGCACATCCTTTTTGCCCGAAACTTAAATTACTATTTACAATGGGTTTTTTCATTTTTTTCCCCATTTTTTTCTCATTTTTTTTTTCCTTTTGTTTTTACTTCTGCCGCTCTCTGTTGAAACTTGCCAGGCGAATGTATTTTTCGTTTTTCGTTGTTTTTTTGTTTTTGGTTTTTTTTATTCCATTCTCGCATTTTTCCGCTGCCATCAACTTTTTCTTTTTCCCAATACCCAAATCTTCTTTCTCTTACCATTCTAGTAAAAGTCCTAAAGCTGGGCAGTTTGTTATTTTCATTTTAGTTCATCGTTTTTTCGGCCATATCTATAAATTGTAAAGGTTGACTTATTATCTCAATATAAAATATGTAATAAATTTCATTTTGATCAGCTTAAAAAAGTTAATTCAAACGATTATAATTGTTTCTTTTCTTAATTATGTTCTTGCCAGTGTCTAAAAGTTGCAAAATTAGTTTTTAGATTAATACTTTGGTTAGTCACCTTATGTTTTTTGGACTAGATGAAATACATACATAGATATAGAAAGAAGTATCTTTGACCATATATAGAAAATGAAAACTTTTTCTATTTTTTACTTAAAGTTCTATAAATGTTAATGTCTTTTAATAATTTTCCATCTACCGGAAGTCAGATAGGTGATATGTTGCTTTCATTGATATCTCAAACTTGATTTCAATATAAAAATGTCTGATTTGGTTTTGTTACAACTAGTTATCGGATTTTATTCTGATCAAACTACTTTATGAATATAGTAAATAACGAAATAGCTTTAGTAAAAATATCTTTTCGCATTTTCATATTTTCTGTTGTCGCCCATTGAAATTATTGAACAGTTCTTAACTTTATATATTACAGTACATATATATGTTTGCATATATATGTTTTTTACACAAATATTTATATGTATAAGCGCCGCTAAATCTTATCAAAGTCAGTTCATTGACAAAAACGTGAGCAAAAACAAAAACATTAATCAGAAAAAAAAAACAAGAAGTAAAATAAAATAAAATAAAATGTTGACAAAAAAAAATGCCATAAATAGCTTAAATATTTGCCAGTGAGCGATAATTTTTATCACTGAGATTTCAATTTCATTTTTATCTTAACAAAAGTGCAGATGCAATGACATCATTAATCACACGTTTCACAAAAAAAAAATTGACAAAACATATCTACAACAACAACAATAATAATGAATAAAAAGAAAATTCATAAATTTTTAACCATTTCGTTTAATTCTCAATATTTCAACAGCAGCAGCAGCAACAACAACTAAATTTTTATTAATAAATTTATGTTGAATTTAATACAAAATAAAGTTATATACAACAACAACATCAACAAAAGTGCAATCCATATAAAACATTATTATACAACAACAACCAACCAACAACAACAACAAAAAAAACTAGCAAAAAAATAATTAAAAAAGTAAAAATCACTTTTGAATTATTTTTAATGCTGTATAACACATTAAGCTAAAAAAAAAAATAAAAATATTACATTGAAACATATCACACAAAACACAAAAGAAACAAACCGAAAACCAAAAAAATTAAAAATTAAAAGAAAAAAGTATAATTAAAATAATAAAATACATACAACAAAGTGCAACAACAAAATCACACAATTGTCGCTGTCTGTAAATTGGACATATACAACAACAACAACAAGAGAGAGAGAGAGAAAAAAGGGGAAAAAGCTGGGAGGAAATAAAAGAGAAAAAAAAAGAAAGAAAAAGAAAAATTGGAAACGCAAAACCGTTTCATTTTCACGCTGCATATTATTTACTTTTTGCTCTACATAAAAATAACAACAAAAATAAGAAAAAATTTAACCAACCAACGGCCCAAAAATATATATAGCAACAAAAAAATAATCTGCAACAGCAACAATAACAACAACAGCAGCAGCAGCAGCAGCAGTAGCGGCAGCAGCAACAACTGCAACAGCAACTGCAATAATAACAATAATAATTGCCTGCATTTTGCCTTTTGTGCGCGCACAGAAAAAAACGACAGAAAAAAAGAGAAGAATTTTTATATATATTGTTCATATATATATATATATCAATATATAAAAAATTATATACAACAGCAGCAACAACAACCACAGTGGCAACATCACCAACAGCAACAGCACAATTACCACAACAGCAGCAACAACATCAGACATCCCAAGCCACTCGACTCCTCGGCCAGTAACTCTGACTCTTTTTTTTTTTTGTACATAGTACCAGCGCAGTCGCGACCAGCAGCGGCAACATCAGCAGCAACAGCATCTGCAGCGGCTGCAGCAGCGCAGCAAACGTTAGCTGCAACAGCAGCCGCCGCATGGTGGCAGCAACAAAACCAATTTCGCTTTTGGGCAAATATAATTTAAGAAAAATATATGTGATGCTATGCACATCAGCAGCTATGAAATATGTACGTATTACCTCATATCGTTTTTAAAAAAAAAAAAACCTTACATTCAATACAATTTTAATTAGTTTATAAAAATATTAAGAATAATTCATTAACTTATATAGGAACTACTTTAACTGGAGGGATATTTCAAACGATCAAGGGCTTTTCATATATATCAACATAGATTCATTCGATCAAGTTAAAGAATTAAAGAGCGGAATATAATTTGTAATTTCTAAAATCTATATACTTTGAAAGATTGAAAACATTTTGACACTTATCCTATTCCAATTGGTTTTCATAACCTACCGGAAATTAATTGTATTTCATGATGACAAATTTTTTATACAATGTCTTAAATTTCCTTTATGTGCTCTTTGTTTTTGAATATTGCATTACACTTTCCATCTTGCAAAATCCTTGAATGTCTCATTATTTCATATCAGTAAATATAATTTCCGAATGTATCAATAACCTTTCACAACTCTTTACGTTAATTTTTTTTGTTACTTCATTTTGTTTACTCAAGAACTTTGAACGCTTATCAGTTAATCATAAAAAAATAAATATATAAATTGTAATTTGCGCAATAACTCATTGACATTGTCCTTCAGTGAAAACGAATTACATATATTATATAGTATACCTACCTATAGCGAAAATCAGAGCAAAACGTAAAATGAAAAGCGAAGTGTGTGAACAAAGATACACAAAGATACCTATCAGACGCTGTCTTTACAATGGCTCTTAAAAGTATACACACACACAGACAGAAAGACGATCATTTCAATATATGTATATATATATACTCGTTTACATATATGTATGTATATATGTAGTAAATAGTCGCACTTAAGGACAGAGGTTCAAGCAACTGTAAAGTGCTTTCAAACAAAATAGTACTTAGTATGTAATACCATAATACAGACATATTCATACATGATCATATGCCAATTATGAATTACAACATATTTGTATCTATGAATACAATCTGCATTCATTCAGAAACTGAATCCAAATCAAACTGAATCAGAGTTTAGCCGCCCAATCAAGAGCGGAAGCTTTTGCTCAAAATGAAAACGTAAATCTTTCTGTTTCTTTTCGTTAGTATCTCAAAAATGATGACCAAGAGCCACAACAGCTGAAGATAGTTTTATTCAGAATGCGCTTAATATATATGTATATATAGTAATCTGCCAGCAGACACATACAGTTACGTTTTCTTATCAGTCGGGCCTGACTCGGCCGATTCTGACCCAAATTACGAGAACGAAAAATAAAATATAGCAAATCTGCCACGCCTCGCCTTGCCTCGCCTGATATGAGGTATTATGTACTTATGAAATCTCTCTCATAAAATGCAACAAAAAAACAAAAAGAAAAAAATTTAAGCAAGAAATTTATTGAACAACAACAAAAAAAAAACAACAGAATATTGATATTGACTGCATTGCAATCAGCAACAACAACAACAGCAACAACAACAACAACACCAATGCAACTAAAATGCGAAACAAAAAAATCAAAAGCGGAAACATTTTCGCATTTTTTCTTCTTTTCTCTCCTTCTCTTATCAGCCGCAAAAAATTGATTTTATTTTGTGTTGAAAATTTTGTGCGCCATAACAAAAATTCAGCGATATATATATTTATATAAAAATATAATCATATATGTATATATGCTTATATATATATATATATATATATATATGTGCATATTATATATCGAAGCAGCTGGAAAAACGTCAATGCAACTAATTGCTTATAGTTTAAGTTATCGCAATTTAGTTTTATTTTTGTTATAACAAATATGATGAATAAAATTATAGGATGTATAAGTATATGTATATACATACATATAATCAGTACTTTATAACATTAAATAGAGTCAAAGTATTTCTAGAATCAATTCGCCATTTTGTTCTTTCAAAAGTCATAAGCAGAATTATTAAAATATTATATCTTAAATAAAGAGCTCCTCAATCTTAAATAAATCTTATGCACTCCTGATCATCTATATGTGTTATCAATAAAATAGATTAGTCTAACAGAGAAATTAATTGTTGGGTTCTTACTAAAAATGAAATTTGGACTTGGAACTAACAAAAATATGTTTATAAAGATGTTGTCGAACTAGATTTTCCTTACTTGTTTTTGATATTATTTTCCCTCACAATGATTAATCGAAAAATTCTTGCTTACTAATCAAAAACTTTGCCCACTACTATTTTATTAAATGAGTCATTTAAGCAACAGGCAATTATAATTTAAACTTACTTCCAAATCATAATATATACAAATACCCACAGTTCTGGAAAAAAAAACCTAATATTTATTCCTAATCTAAGTACATATAATTAAAGTTGTTTTTATCAAACAAAATTTTTCGAGAAAGCCACATACAGACACAACATATGCATATATTTCATATTAGTTTATTAAAATACTTTATTTTATAATTTAAAGAGTAAAATATTCTAGAACAATAATTACATATTTTTGCAACAGAGTATTTTATAGTTGAGGTTTTTTACTTTGAACTATGATTCGTTAAACCGCTTAAAAAAGAAAAAGATCTTTATCCTATTTTGAGTGAATAATGATTGATAATTTTGGAAATTCATAAAAATAATGATTTAATGTGGTTTTTTGTTTCATATTAATAAAAGTTATTACAATTCTTAATGGTATTTCCGTCGGGAATCGAGAAAGATGAAGAGTAATTTTTTTATATTTTTACTTTATTAATTCAGATTATTCATTTTTGTTGTAGTAGTGTGACATTAGTTCAGATAAATTCTTTAAACTTTTAGTTTGCTTGTCTTGAATTTCGTTTGCCAAATGTAAGGGCAGCTGTTTTGGCCATTTCTAATAGATACTGGACACTCAAAAAAGTGTTTACCTAGATAACACTTATATACACCAACCAACCAACCAGTCAGTCTGTCAGTCAGTAACACATGCACAACAATAAAATAAAGGTATTGTAAATAAATGCAATGACTGGTAAACAAAACTAAAACAACAACGTGACAAAAAGTGTGAACATTAAATATACTTATTAACAACAAAAAAAAAAAAACACATACATACATACACTATAAATGAAAAACAAAAAAAAACAAAGAAAAGAAAAGAATTTCAGGGCAAAATGAACTCGAAATTGCTGACTTGGCCAAATGGAAGAAAACTGAGGTAACTTAAGGAAACTGAAAGACCACACACATGGCATATAAATACTTATCTAGTAATTAGTTACATATACAGACACACACACACACATACACACACTCACATTGAGTTAAAATGCGACTAATGCATAGAAGTTTAATGCCAAACAAATTTATAAACATCAATGTCTTGGCCAGATCTGGCTGCAATCTCTTGCCAATCATTGGGCTAACCAAACATTTTACAAACGGAAACAGCTGTCTGTGTTGGCATGCAGATACGGCCAAGAGTGGCCAAAAGACGCTAGGCTTTTTTTTGTCTAAACCATTTCTAGGGAGGGGATATTAAGAGTAAAGGGAAAAAACGTCAAACAACTGCCAAAAGGAAGCTGCTACTACCACTAACACTCTACTAAAAGAAAAATGAAAGAGGCAACAACAAAAAAATGCAGCCGGCTGGTCGAACTTCCACCAATGCTACAGTTCTAGCAATAAAAGCAGCAGCAGCAGCAGCAGTAATAACAACAACAACAACAACATCAGCGGCTTAATAGTAACAACTGCCTAGCAAGTAACCAACCAACCAACCAACCAGCCAACCAACCAGCCTATCTGCCTACCTTGCCTGCCTGCTTGGGCCTATGCATTAAACTTGGCTAACGACTTTTTTCCGCTGGCGCTCTTGACTTTTGCATTGAAAATCGTGCAATTCACCTGCTGCCTGGCAGAGTAACTAACTGCAGCAGCAACAACAATGACGTTGAATGCATCTGCATCTTCAGAGCAGCAGCAGCAGTAACAACAACAACAACAGCAACACTGCTACCACCAACAGCAGCTTCAGCGTTGTTGCATGTTAATGTTACAGCTGCACTTGCACTTGCAGCAAACTCCGCGTCGTCGTCGTCGTCATGAATGACGCGGCTTGAGCTCTTGCCTAGTTGTTCCCTGCCTCCCTGAATACTTCCACATGCAATTATTTTTTTTTTCTAGGCTGCAAATTGCACGCCCCCCGCCCTCTCTTTCTCTTTTTCACTCTATCTCAATCTTTCTCACTCTGTTGCTCTCTCTCTCTCTCTCTCTATTTATCTGTCTTGCTCTCTATCTAGCCTTTCTTGGCCAGCTTTTTGTTGATTTTACAAGGTGTGGAATGACTTTGGTAGCGCCTGTTTCATCGTCAAACTTTATGCCCCGTTTGCTAGTTTTGGTTTCGGTTTCGGCTAAGCCAACAGCAACAGCAACAGCAATAGCAGCAACAACACTTGCAACAGCAACTGCAAAAGCAACAAACAAGTCTAAGACCAAGTCCTGGTTTGTGGCATGTTATTGCTATTTGGCTGCACGTTTATGGTCGCGTTTTAATGTAATTGTTGTTGTATTACAGCAAATTTGTACACTGGCAATTGTTGTTGCTGTTGTTGCTCTTGTAATTTGCCATTCATGTTGTCGACCAAAGTGGCGATTTGTTGTTTGCTGTTAGAAATGCGAACCGCTGATGCGACTCTTGATGATCAATTTGTTAGCCGACTTTGTCGTGTGCCACACCAGATTAGTTGCCACTCAGTATAATCAAAAACAATTCAAAACAAAATCAGAGATCATCTGCCTGGCTACAACCAAATTATTTGCCATTAAATAATACATATTATTAATTTACCTCTCAACCTACAAAATAAAAATGAAAATTCAAAATATTGTATAAAAACAGGTAGCCAAGTGCCTATTTGTTAAGAATTAAAGTTAAGTATTAGCCATTTCTCAACCAATAATTTTGCTCGCTTTCCAATCTATTTAATAAACACAATGATTATGGAAGGGGCAAGGTTAAACCTGATAAACTTGTACCAATAATACAAAAATTCAGATTATATTAAAAATCTTAGGAAAAAAATTGTAATCCGATATTTGAAATAGTTAATTTCCAATCTTAAAAAAAGATAAGCCAAATCCCATTGTTTCAACTAACTTGCGATTGCTTGGTATTAAAATTGATCAGGCCAACGACTTGAGGAGCTTTGGGATGGTTAACAACGGCTATCCTTTGGGGAAATTTATTATGACATTGATGGAAAGGATGTGCAAGATGCATAAACATACATTCACAAGGAAATGAATGGGCTCCACTGGCCTAATGAATGACTGAAAATGACTCCCCGCTTTTGAGTGAGAGAATGAATGAATGAATGAATGAATGAATAAGTGACTGAGTGACGAGCTGAGTGATACCTGATGGCAAAAGTAACGCTTCACATTGCCAAAGCCAAAGGCAAAGTCAAATGCTCTGTTATTAGTTAAATGGCGTATAATGGATGAATTACTTGGCGGCCAACAGTGGCTAACAACCAAAATGACAAACAAAACAAATGCAATAACAAAAAACAATGGCAAAGTCAATGCGCGTGCTTTTGTGTTTGGCAAACTGTTGGACTGACGACAGCATCGGAGATGGAGGAGGAGAGGAGACGGAGACGGAGACTAGGCCACACCTTAATAATTACTTAAAAGGAAAATAATTTACGAAATTGCATTCATAGTTCAACATTGCAGTGCTCAGTGCAACAAAAGCCAGCCATAACAAACAACGCCACACAACAATGCCACACAACAAAAAAAAAAACAGAAGGAAAAAAAAGTAAAACAAACGACCAAGGCAACAAAAATATACAAAAAAAAAAAAAAAGGAAAACAACTAAAAAATTGTGCGAAAAAGTCAAAAGCTGCGCTCGTGGCCATTTTGTATTGCCACCATATTGAGTTTCCTGTGGCGCGCATCGGTAAACATTTGTACCCCCCCGGCAACAACTACAGCAACAACAAAGTAAAAGTAAGAAATAAAGAATATGACAACCGCTTACCGCTCTTATTGTCATATTTTCTTGGACAAGTTGATGTCCAATATTGGTATGAACCCTCTCAATAACCATAATTGCCTTCAGATTCTTATCAAAGTCATTTTTAATTACACAAATTGATATTAACGAAAGCCAAAAAATTCCATTTATACCTTTAGAAACATATGCAGGCTGATAACTGGGGAGATACATTTAGTTAATAATACTTTAAGAACTGTAATCACTTGATTAATATGACTGGTTTTCTATTTAGAGTTAATTAATACTTCCTTATTCTGAACACATTTCCAATATAAGTTTGTAAGTTAAATGATTCCGGAAGTAGATTATGATTTCATCTTAATCATCTGAAAACATAAATAAATTAACTTTTATAAGAGTTGAGAATTTTTGAAAAAAAAAACAAATGTAATATCCAAATTTATGACAAAACAAATTAATGTAATTTGCATGTTTAAAAAGAAAAACCAAATTAAGTTTAGAATTAAGATCATGAAAGTATGATCCAGGGGCCAGTCAGTTAACTGAAATGCATGCTTTCGCATTGAAAATGTGCTAATCAAACACTAATCAATATGCAAATTCCAATTGAAATGCAAAATGATAAAAACAATGTATTTACAAAGTTAGATAAAAAGTTCATATATGTATATCTAAAGTCTACTGATTCACTTAAAATCATAATATAAACCAAACAACCTAATTTTAGATACTTCTCCTTTTAATATCAGTTAGATATTGCAAAATTATATTAAATACTTATGTCTTATAGTGATAACCTATTTTAGGCATCGGTTTTTCATGGATAATGCTGTTTTTTAATAACAAGATTTCTACGCATTTTATGATGAACATGGCCACAACTTAAGTTAACCAAAACCAGACATGGAGACAAACAGTTTAGTCCTCCAATCTGTAGTAGACGACAGACTTTGTGTAACCTTCGGCAATTGCTTGGCATGACAATAACAAAGAATTGAATGCCAACATTATTGGATAGAAATAACTACAAAAAAAAAAAAAAAAAAAAAATAAAAAAGTAAATATGAGAAATTGCATCTATTTTATTTGCCATTGTCTAGCCAGAAAAATAGATTGAAAACGATGTTGTTGAATGGTGGGGGGGCGGGTTGGTGTTGGAGGGGAAATGCAGTTAAGACCATTCAATAATTCAAGTGTCAGCTTAAAATAATTTTCCGTTTCATTTAGCTATTTCCCTGTAATCAAATTTCAATAAAACTAAGCATGAGGAATGACAAATGCTTCCCGTTTGGTTAAACAAAACAAAAATTTGCATAATTCAGTGACTCAAATGTTTCAACAACAACAACACTAACAATAAAATGAATAAAAAAAATTAGAAAATTAACAAGTTAAGAATAGAAAAATATTTTGCGGGAGCGCCCGGTGGCAATAATAATTCACGTGTATCTACATATATCTAAACGCTAACGAAGGCAAAGATCAGCTTCGATCCATTGTTGTTGTTGTTGTTCTTGCTGCGACCATCGCCTTGCCACACTCACACAGACACAGACACACACACACACACACAGAGAGAGACACTCACACACAAACACACACACATGAGAAGCAAAAACCATGAACTGGAAAACCTTGAAAACTCAACTGCAATTTATTTTCATTGCATTTATATTTTGCGTCGCTTTTCTGTTCTTAACGTTGCGTATCCAAAAGATACTTTTTTGTTTTGTTTTGTTTCGTTTTTTTTATAATTTTATTGTTTCATTTTGAGCGTTGACAATTTCCTTTCTTCTGTGGGCAAATCAAGAATTAGATTTGAAAACCTTTCCAACTCTCTGCCAAGCTAGCTAATTATCAAGTGAATTGCATTATATATCCCCCACACCGACCTCTCCCTCTCTTTCTCTCTCTCCCTCTCTGTCTCTCTCTCTCTCTATCTTCTTCCTCATGTGTCTTTCACTTGCAGCATTCTACGCAATTTATTCGCAACTTTGCATTTCTTTTTATATTCTTGTTTCTTTTTTTTTTTTGTTTCCCCTCATTCTTAGGTTTAAGTTAACATTTTTTCCTCTTTTTACTGTCTTTATTGTGCGCACTCAGTTGTAATTGTATTAGAGAGGCCTAGGTAGACCTATCCGCACTCCCATCCGCATCCGCATCCCCATCCGCATCCCCATCAAGTGCCACGCATGTCTCAAACTGCATTATTATTATAATTTCTCGCTTTTTTCTTTTCCATTTCCCCATGTGGCAGCAGGTCGCAGAGCCCATAGGTTATTTAGTTGGTTATTTAGTTAGTTAGTTAGTTGGCTTTTGTAGTGTTTGGTCTATCACAATTGTTTTATGGAGAATTCGATTTGGTTAAGTGCGCTTATGTTGCCCATGCAATATAATTTTTTAAACTTAATTATTAATGGTTAAGTGGCTTCATTTTTTCTTCATATATATATTTTTTTATTTTATAATTATTTTTTTTTCTGTGTTTTGTTTTGTCTCGACAGTTTACAGCCTTATTATTAATTATGCATTTGCCTTTGACAATGCAAGTGTAAGGCAATTAATTTATGAAGGAGGGGCAATTGCGGTTTACCACCCCCACCACAAAAAAAGGGCTATTTCTATGGAAACTGTCCAATAATCTTATAAAAAAGCAGAAGAATATATATAGAAATCTATAGTTGATTAGCCTTATGTGAACTAAAGAAATCTATATATGTATACCACATATAACTAAAACCTATATAAACTATAAATATATATGTACATATATACATATATATATATATATATATATATATATAAGATGAATGTATTTGCCTAACAGTCTATATAACAATTAAGTTTCTTCTTTCAAACGAACAAACATATATACTCGTATGAACATTATTTTCGTTTTCTATCCCTCTATTTGATTAAAGCGTATATACTCCATTTGCTAGGGTATTCAAATTTGCATTTGCCTATAGCTCTCAAGGCTAATAAAACCAAAAATGAGAATAGAAAAAAATAAAAAAATCAAAAAACTTGCCTCAGATCGAAAAAAAAAACCAAAATGTCAAAGCGACGCCAGCGTGGGCGCCCCCACCCTCTACCCCCATTTACCCCTCACCGCAGACCGTTTGGCGGTTCCAAATTTGGTCAAACTAAATTTACAACAAATTGCAATATAATAAATTAAATATACACACAACTGAGAACAAGCCTTAGTTTAGAATCGAATTGTATTTTCATTTTTTCTCCATTTTTTCTTCATCTTTTTTCGTAGGTTTGTATTTAGTTTTTTTGCTGGCAAAGTGCAACACAATTAACACCCCAAATGCATACAATTTTTGTTAACAGTAAAATTTGTTTGTCTACTCAACAAAATACGAAAAAAAAATTCAGTTTTTTTTTTTTTTGTGCGACCTGCAGCACATAGAGATACTTACTGTTGTACAAATTTTCCACACATAGATAGACACACACACACACTCACACAAACACACATATACATGCCTACAGATAGGAGGTCTGTTAATGAAAATGAGCAACAAAGCCAACCTCAGACACAAACCGCATGCAAATGTGTGCAAAAAAGACAAAAAAAAACAAGTTTTTTCCAACAAAAAAATAAGACAAAAAAAAAGAAGAATTAGAGAATTAGAGAATTTTTCAGCATATACGAAAATGCGCAAAATACATACACTAAATAAGTAGAAACGTCAATAAGCAACGAAAAAACAACCTAAAAAAAAGAAGAATTTGAATATTGAGTTAATACTTCGACTACAGAACACCCTTGATCTATTTGACTTAACATCTTCTAATCTCAATAGCCATATTACTTAATATTCTCAACAATCAAATAAACTTTTCTAAAAGTCGATTTACGCATTGGATATATATAAGAATGCTGATGTAGAAACATTTTTTTACCATATATTTTTTCGGTGATATAGAATTAAGATAGAGTCGAGCCAGGAAGTAAAGTACATCAAAATGAAAAGAGATAGATCTACAAGAAAGAATAAACAATAAATAGGTAAGTTAGTGATGAAATATAGCAAATCGAGGACACGTAATTTATAGACTTTAAACTGATAAGCCTAAATGTTAGACACAATAATTTTTGTAGAATTAAAATAAATCATGTATTGATAAATAATATATACAAACTAATACAGATTTTCAAACATTCTGTTAATTTGTCATACCCTTTTCTCTTTAGAGGGTATCAAACAACAAAAAAAAAAAAAATAAGCTCACATTAACGTACCCAAATCACAAGGCAAAAAGAGAAACAGAAACATAGTTAGATGGTTAGAAAGATGGATGAGTAAAGAATGAAATGAAAAGAAAGAATAAAGAAAAGAGATGGCAAAGTGCAATGGCGGCGTTGTGAAAAGCTGACAAAAAAAAAACTATCATGCAAAATCACATAAGCGAAAATTCATAGAAAATTATGTAGATGCAAATGATATAGAAAATTACATACATACACATACATACACACACACACAGATAGAAGAAGAAAAAGAAACAGAAAGAAATTATGCTATCGTGTAAAGTGAGCGGTCGCAATACAAAGCAAAGAAAATGAACAAAAATTAATTTTTGTAAAGTAATAAGCAAAGTTTAATTATGCATAATTAGTGGCGAGAGTGGGGAGGTGGAAACGTAATAAACTATATAACTATGCAATTGTCTATCAGCCATATACATACATATACAATATATGTACATACACAGTGTCATGATCTTTGAAAATCACTTTTATGACATTTTAATCTATTATATGTATTTTAATCTATTATACATATATACATCAAATTCAACTGAGCACACCCAATTGACTTTTATGGTTTGCTATTGTAACTGTAATTCAACAATTTCATGACATTCAGTTTTGATATCCATTAGCTTCATACTAGAAGGGTAAACTTAAAATCCAAACAGATATGAAGTTTAGTGTTTAGAGAAATATTAAAACGATTTCATATTCCAGTATCGGGATGACAGAAACGAAAAACTTTCAACTTGCTTTAAGCATATAGTATAAATATATTATACACACTTACCCAAGGGTATCTACCAGTCGACTCTCCTTAATTAAAGCAATATAAAATTAGTTTATTGCCATTTAATATTTCCATAACGGAATGCCAAGTTCAAGATGGAAACTATTTTCTATTCTATTTTATAAAAAAGTTTAAGGATTTTTTCATTTTTAGATCTTTGAAATAGTTTCAAAAATTTCCATTGAATCAATATTGTTTAGCCATATGTTAGTTATTAATATAAATCTTTAAAAATTGATAATATTCAAAATGCTGATCATTGGGGAAAGGTCATTAAAAATAAGTTTAAAATTGATTATAGAAAAATAGCTGTGATTTATTCCATTGAATGAAACGCCACTTAGACATAAATTATTAAACATCTCTTTTAATTAATGAGCATTTATTTTTTTTTTTTGTTTTTGTTTTCTTTTTGTTTAAAAAAAAAAAGCCACAAGTCGAATTGCAATTTGAATAAATGCAGTCGATGATGGAGTAAAATTCATTTGTAATTGTTATTTGTGCAATAAGTAAATAAATTAAAAATTATTTAGCTAGAAATTTATAAGGTGAATGCGACACGTTGCCAAGCCCAGGCCCAGGCCCAGACCCAAACTCAAAACCAAACCCAAACCCAAGCCCCGTGTCCACACCCATTGCCCCTCTACCGCAAGCCCACCTCTTCTAATCCTCTCTTCCATCTCCCTCGACTTTATCCCACAACAACAATATCACCTCCCCTCACCCCCTCACCATCACCCTCACTCTCTCTCTCTATCTATCTCTCTCTCTCGCTCTCTCTTTACGTATGCGGAATTAAGCACTGAAATTGTAACCAAATATGGCGCAGCAAGTTCAATTCTAATTTGCTTGTTGGCTGATAGGACAGCGGTAGCGGTAACAATAGAGAGGGGAAATATGGGGGGAACTGGGACCACAATATTTTTAGTTTTTATTTTTTTTTTATTTATTTTTTTTTTTTGTTGTCTTGCTCGCATTTTGTATCAATTGATTCAAGGTTTTCTGTAGCTACTTTTGATTTGAGTTTTTTTTTTGTACATTTTGTACATGTTTATACAATATAAACGAAATTACATACATATCTGTATATCTGTATATAGAGATATATCCTATACATATAGGCAAATCGTGAGCTTTCATTGGAAGTGACAACAAATGCATTTTTAAGTGATTGAAAATTAACACGACAATCGGCGATGAAAATTGAAAATGAATGATCGTACAGCCAAGACCAGAGTTTGAACTGCCATCGATAGATATATGTAGTAATATTATATGTGCATATTATGTATTATATAGAATGTACTTAAAAATAATATCTTAAGCATGCCTAATGATACTTAAGTATGTGTATTATTAAATAATTAATGGATAAGTAAGCAGAAGAATCTTTTAAATATTTAAAACGTTTCAATTTATTTAAACGTTACGATCTGGTTTACCAACATTTGCCATTAGATTTTGACATATTCAAATTATTATTTAACATTTTTATTATTCAATTATTTCTCTTAAACATGATGCGAAATAAAAGTCAAGAGCTTCCACTCCCCTTTTTTTCGATTTTTGGTTGCCTGTCAAGCAAAGTGTTATATCTCAATTGATAGCTCGTCTGATATCAGATTCTCAATTTTGTCTTATTTTTTTAACGCTCTCTTCCCAACATTGTCTGTGCTGTTGTTCCACACAAATCACTGACAATCACAGGCATCTGCCAGTTTTGGTTCTAGCCAAATAAACGAGTGCTGTATAAAAAAAAAAGAAGCAAGCAAAAAAGACTCCACTTTTTTTGGAGGCAGTAAAAGCGCAGGCTACCGCAGCACAGGATAATCCACAGCCAACACACATGCCTCTTTCGTCCTTTGGTGTATGTCTATTTAATTCCTCTTTTTCTACTTGCCTCACCATCGCGTCGAGGTGTTGTTCATGTGGCCGCGAAAAAATTGGCAGACGCCTGTCCGGGTATGACTATGAGGTTTTTTTTCTGTTTTCTTTTTTTTGTTGATGCCCGCCTACAATGCAATCAAGTGGATGAGTGGTAGAGAAGAGAAACAAAAAGAGAGAGAGAGGAGTGGAGAGGGGGTTAAAGAGAGGCAGCCAGTTGGCTTGTTGTTTGTTTACGGGACGAGACTGCAACAGTACAAACGCATACACCACTCATACGCCATGCAGGCCACATGGCCTAAAAGGATTAAGGCGATCTGTGTGCAATCCGCGCAATTATCCTTTCATTGGTTTAAGGGGGATGGGACAGATTCTGTGTGTCTGTGTGTGTGTGCGTTCTGCCACTGTTCGTTGGCAATGCCCAGAGCAATTAGTTGCATCACTCAACATTCTCGCGTTTTTTTTCTCCTTTTTTTGGCCAGTTGACTTTTGGCTACATTCTGTAAAGTGGCAGCATCCACTGGCCTGGTCGGTATGGTCTGTGCCACTTCACTTTTGTGCTTCGCTTTGTTAACGTTGCGTATACGTAACGCAATCATTTTTATGTTCATTCTCATTCGTATTCTACAGTTTTTCGGTCATTCGACATACAAATGTGTACATGTCCATTTGAAGTACACACTTAAGTGGTCCTAAATTGGTTTCACACTTGCCCATTAAGTGTTACCACTGCCACTGTCCGGTCCAGTTTTTTGGTTCGAATGCGGGTTCTACTTGTCGGTTTAGGGATGTAAATGCTGTCAAAAACAAAGTTCATGTTGAATGCCAACTAAATGTTATACTGGTCTAAATGTGGCTGCTTTGTCCTAACTGTGGATAGAGTGTGTGTCAGGCATCAGCATCAACAGCAATGCCTTGGCCTTGTTTAGGATAGTAGGAAAGGGATTCTAACTTTAGTTTGAGTGCTGATTTAAATATGCTCATTCTATGTGCTATTGCTTTGGTTACCACTTGTTGTTCTTTTTGTTGTTTTCAAGCATTTAAATTGAAATGCCAATGTTCTGACTATTATTCTGGTTATTACAGATGTATATATATGTAGAGAGAGAGAGAGAAAGAGAGAGAGAAAAGAGATATGTCACCATTTCTGGTCTCGTCTGGTTTATTGTGGAGACATGTTAGCGGGAGTTCGGGAGAGATATACATAACTAAGCCAAAATCCCCATTCATTGTAAATTCAACTAAATCCATGAATAAAATTTCCATCCAAGCTAACTTTCCATCGGTCTGCCTTTCGGTTTGTCCATTTGTTCAACAGTCTGTCGTCTCGCCATGCCATGCTATGCCACGTTTTATTGCACATCGTTGTGCAGTTAACAATCGTAGCATCTCTCTCGCTTACTCTCTCCCTATCTCTCTCTCTCTCTCTCTTTGCGTGTTTTGCAGCATTCGCATCCTGTTGCGTCTCTTTCTAAAACCAAATTGAATTTCCGAATTCAATGAATGAATGAATGAGCGCCTGAATTGGTTTAGTTTTAGTTGTTTAGTCGTATTTTTTTTTCTTTTTTTTTTTTGGTTGCCTGTTGCATACTTTTTGGCTGCCGCCTGTTGCATGTTCCAGTTTTACGATATATATTTACTTATACATATATAGTACTCACATTTAAATATATATATATATCAATGTTTGTGAATGTGCGCGATTTATATATTTCACCATCAGTTTAATGTGCTGCTGCAATAGTTGCTCTCGATTTGCCTGTTGCTCTTGCAGTTGCTGTTGCAGCTTTTTTTTTACCAGCTGCAATTTTAATGTCCTCATTCTGCACCCTTGCAATATTGCTTGCTGCTGGCTTTTATTTAGATTTTTCTACTCTTTTTGTTGCCCGCAGGCACATTGTCTACTTTTGCTGCAGTTGGAAGTTGTGCGAAGGAAATTGCATTTCTCGCTATTTCACATTTCAATAAATTTTGGCCTGTTGCCTCAATGCAGACTATATACAGTCACTATAGATGCCGTGCCAATGTTTATCTATATTAAAACTCTTATTCTTTGTTTTGTCTATGGGATATTTAGTTGGATGACATTTCTGTTTATGTTGTCGTAAACTTTTGACAATGATTGTTAGACTGGGAATATGCGCAACAACTTATTGTTATCTTTTTGGACAATTTTTAGGAAATTGTAAAGTAAAAAGTTCATTAACATATGAACAAACTCTCCAAGTCAACTGTTACTTTTATGTAAAATTGAAATTCCTCTAAACAGCATGAAATATTTAAAATTTAATCAGTCTTGTTTGATTTAGAGACTTAAATTTATTTGGTGAATCTTTCCTATACAAATACTTGATCAGACTTTAGAATTTATTTAACAGTTTAAATTCTTCAAAGAAATAGTCAATTTTAATTTATGAAATACAATCACATACACATATATTAATAATAGTTAATTAATGGTCCGGAATAAAGGTTAATTAAATAAGACTTCATTTATTGGATACATTTTTATTGTTCTGTATTTGTTATTCAAATTTTTAGAAAATATTTGTCTAGAAAGTATATTGTGACATTGGCCAAAACTATTCAGAAAAATATTAGTATTAAATATAAGATATTTTCAAAGCCAGGAAATCCATTTATGAACTTGCTGATAAAATAAATGTCAAATAAAGATTGTGATTAAAAATTCCTAAACAAAAATTTAATATGTATTTATCTATCTGAATTTCGATCTACATTCTTACATTTTTAATCCTTTTAAGGGGTTATTTTCGAAAGCCTTTTAACAGCATTAATTCCTGCAGTTTTTGGTTACCAGTGCTAACAAACCTTTAGCCAAATAACAATTATCCAATCAATCAGCAATCGTGATGCCTGTTATTACCAATGGCAGAAACCCTTAAAATATGCACTCGATACAGTAATTACAGGAACTCTAAATTGGCCCACCCTAACTACATACATACATGAATTCATATGCATTTTACCAATTGCCAAATTCCCAACAATTTTAGTTTTTGTTGTTATTTAATTTTTTTGTTTTGTTATTTTGCTCCTTTTTTTTTTTTTGTGTTCTGTTAACTGCAAGGGAATCCACCAATTGCAGGCCATATTCCAAGAGCTAAGCAAACGTGCAATCAAATGCAATCGAACTGAATGAGGAACGAAACGAAAGTTGAAACACAACAACAACAACAACAACAAAATTTTTTGTTTTTGTTTTTAGCCGAAATATTGCAGGCTAGCCAATCAAATTGCATGCAGGCCGAAAAGTGCATGCGAAAGCGCATTAGAGTGAGACAACGATAGCAATACGAAACATACGAAACATAAACAGAACAAGAGGGGTGGGGAGGGGAGAGGTAGGCACCCACGCCAAAAATCCACACGCACACACACATACACACATACACAGATAGAGAGGGAGACGAGTCAGTATATGTATGAGCCGAAGCCGAGGCGAGGTTATCCGAGCGGGGCAATCGAATTTATTTGCTGCTTCTAATTTTTCCAGTACCAACGCTGACGATGACGACGACAATTTCTATGCCAAAGTGACACACAAAAAGCCCCAAAGTCTACAAATACATATGCACACGGTTACATATGTATATGTATATATGTACATACATACATTGGCCTAATGCATATGTATTGATGTTGTCAGTATGTAAATTGCCATATGCGACAAGTTTTGCCTCGGTTCTTGCTTCTCTTTTTCCTGTTTTCTTTTTTTTCGATTTTTTTTTTTTTTTTTTTGGGGTAGGTTACGTTTAAGTTGTGAAAGGGTTGCTAATGGGTCGCTGGCTGTCAACGCTGCATTTTAGCCAGTTGCTTAGGATAGACCTACTCATAGATATGCATATGTGTGTATGTATGTTCGTATATGTTTGTGTGTATGTGTTAAATTGTGTGCGTGTATTGCTGCGTATGTCCTTGTATTTTGTGCAATTCATTTACATTTCGACGCTACAGTTTTACCGCCTTACCATGCCATAGCTTTGGACAATTTGGCCTAAAGCGTTTGGCTTACACCCAGATATACAACCACATTCATATTACATACACACACACACACACACACATGCATATGCATGACACGTGCCCTATGGCCGCAACTCGCATGTCCTTTTCATTACACACAACATTAAACAAGACCCTCGAAAAAAAGAAGCAAAAGAAAACAACACAGAAGAGAACAAAAAAAAAATACGAATCCCTCTAGTAAAGAAAAAGCAAAACCGAATTTTCCTTCTGTTACCTTTCATTTCCACGCATTGGTATTTTTCATTTTCGTTTTTTCTTTGCGAAAACTTTACTTTTAGCTTTTTCTTCTTTTTGTCCTTGCTTGTGGTTTTCATACATTCTAAGTAATTTGTTGTTGTTAAGCCGGCCGGCAGCTAGTCCTTTTACCCTTTTCCTCAACTTATTTTCTTAGCCATTCCACTGATTCGGCCCTTGGTTAGTAGGTAGCCAGGTATCGTAGGTAGGTAGAAGTACGTTGACATTAGACATTACTCAAAATGTTATGCATAACGCGATGGCGTGTTAAGCAGCCCTACACCAATGGCAATAGCAACAACAACAACCACAATAAATATGTTGAATTTATAATTAAAGTATTTTTAGTGGTATTTTTAGATATTTTAATTATTCGTGGGTGCAGCAAAAGCCAGAAACGAACTTTGTTTGCGCCAAATTGTTTCTCATGCAAAAATTTTCTAGCCCAAAATAGTATTGCAAAAATAAAGAATTCAGTCCAATTCTAACACAATAAATTTAAGTCTTAGAGAAATGGCATTTATAGAAAATGGAATAATACAAATTAAATATAATTGATCATGCTATGAGAAATAAAAAAGAGAGAAATAAACTAATATTTTTAATTTATCAAGAATTACTTCTTATATGCTCAAATGGTTTAGCATGTGAAATCTTTTTAACGCACCAAGTTGTATAAAATACGAAACACCTCATCACTTATACAATTACCAATTGTGGCAATTATTTTTACACACATGTTATTTAATGATACTTAATTATTTGTGAAGAAGAACAGATGTCTTTCGCACTATCCATATTCAATTCATTGACAGACATATATATGTAGAATTATAGATCTCAAGGTCTGCAATATGAAGCTAATATTTGACAGTGTAGCACGCTGTCATATTGCCAAACTCTTGCTAGTAAGTCATAGCCAACAGCGAAATTCGTAATAACAAAAAATGTCAAGATATTGTGATAAATTCATATATGTACATACAAACATATATAGTTTTCTATTCGTGTGTGTGTGTACATGAGTTGTGTATAAGGTTGACATGGGTTGCATGCCACAAAAATAATACAAAAGGTAATAACAAAAGAACTGAATATATAAAAAAAAGGAGAAATGTATATTATATACTCGTACATATATACACACACACACACACATATCTACATCAGTATGTACAAATATCATTACAGTAATTTACTTATATAGACGGCTTGACAGCCACATACAACAATAAAAGCAGCAGCAACAACAACAACAACAACTTCTCAAAATGACATAAGAAATTAAAGGATGAACAATAAATGAAATGGGTAAAACGAATTTTTTTTTGTTAAAAAACTCGCCAAAGCATTCTCTGGATATACAACTGCACACACATATAGATATATATATATATACTATATAAGGGTTTATTTACCTACCGACAACTGTATGTATATAAATATTTATATATATAGTTGTATGTATATATATATATTTGTATGTATGTATGTGCATGTATATGAGCCATATAATGTGGCACATTAATCGATAATTGCATTTTTTTCGCCCATTTCTTTTGCTACTTTTCATGCGTTGGTTGTCTCTCATGGCGCATGCCATTTGCATTTGTGTGTGTGTGTGTGTGTATGTATGTTTTTACCATTTTTTAATGAGTTTTTGTATTTAATTGCTTTCTTTTTTTTGAGGTATATTCCACCTACGTAAAAAGCTAACAACATGCATATTAATCATACGCCCCATAGGATATTGTACACTTTAAGCCATCCGCAATTAGTTCAGTCATTTGGCTTTAATAGTTAACTTTGATTAAACGCACTTTCATTTTTGATTGCAATGATGACGCGCTGTTAGTTTTAGAGCGCCCACCGCAACCGCAACGACCCTAAATCAACAAACAAACAAACAAATAGACAAATAAACAAACAAACTGACAAACAAACATATGTATGTGTAGACATACTGACTGATAGGCAGACAGAGCCCAACCTACCTGACATGTCACGTTGGCTTGTGCGTCGTTGCCTTGAATGCAAAAAAAAAAAAAAACACAAACACACACACTATCTCATATAAACACAAACACACACAAACTTGTACAGATAGGTCAGACCACCCATCGACATGGTCTAAACTGACGACACGTATAGCAAGAAAAAAAATCTATTTAGCATACATTCTGGCGCTTTCTTGGCATAATGCAAAAAACGCAACTCTTCCAGACAGCAGAATCAGAGCCAGAGCCAGAGCCAAAGTCAGAACCAGCAACAACTCTAGAATTGAAATCCCACCTTGCCTACAACGCATAGTCATCATCATACGCAATGTGTGTCGCTTAACCGCATACAAATATACATACATACATACATATACATATACACCACAGACACACACACAAACACGCATGCATGTAGACATTTTATGCGTGCCAGCGTGCGTGTGCCGCATTGTATGCAATTGCTGCCTGGCTGACAGTGCAACCCCTAGCATTCTTTTTCTTTTTTTTTTTTACACATATATCTCAGTTGCATTTCATATACCCTGGCCCAAAAGTAGCCAAAAATGAACATTAACTTGACACTCGACGTTGAAAATTTCTGTAACTGATTTGCCATCTACAAAAGCTATATTTTTACTTAATTTATATAATAATATGTAAACTTGGACTTGGCTTATATATAATAGGTACTCAATTTAATAACTACAAGTAGATATAAAAGTCACACCTTATAAAATTATAAATGAAAAATTATAGAATTAAGTTTCTCCATTCATTGACTTTCCCTGTCTTCTGATTTTCTCAAGCAAACTGAAATTTAATTTTACAATAAATTTGATTGATTTTATTGAATTTTCTTTGTCCGATTAATTTTCGATATATAATTATAAAATATATTCATAAATTGAGACTAATTAATAAAAAGGGTATTCAGTTTTCGAGAACAGAATACCTTTTTCAGTGCATTTGTGTATGTGCGTGTGTGTCTTTTTTTTTTTAAATAAAATGCACATGTATGTATGTGTCTGTGAACTGGTTGCATTTTAAAGTTTGAGATTCACAGGTCCCGAGCGTGCATTCACCTCGTTTTTTCGCCTTTTTTTGTTTTTGGTGCGTGCGACGGTGACGGCGGCAATGTTGACGCAATGCTAGCACAACCCCCTGAAGCGCCAACTTAACGGTGACGATGACGATGACGACGACGACGACGACCCTGTTTATTTGAGCGCTCGAAAATGAAACGTTAACAAGAAGAAGAACAACAAAATCCAACTGCAACTGCAATGCAATTTTTACACTAAAAAGTTTTGAACATGCCGCTCCAATTTTACACCGGAATGAGCAGCCTGCCGTTGCAGTAGTCGGCGTAGTTGTCGTCATCCCCACCATCGTCACCGAGTCCTGCCTTCCAGGCGCTTGGCGCGGTCCCCACTTTGGGCCCCAACTTGCCAATGCACGCACCAAGCGCACGCACTTTTGCGCAATCAGGACGATGACGCACCGATGCAAGGACACCATGGCTAAAGTTAAAGTAGATTGCCCAACTTCCGGCTTATATATGTGTGTTGGGTTCCTTTTTTTTTGTATTTGTTATGTTATTGCTGGTAAATTCAAAGAACATTATGCAAAAGTCCTACAAAATGCAACCACACCAAAATTTTGCAATTTGTAATTGCAAAAATGCATTTATTGTTGTTGTTGTTGTTGTTCTTGTTGTTGTTCTTGTTGTTGTTTAACGGGATGCCAAGGCGCCGCAATTTCACTCTTTCTCTGTCTCCCACTTTTATTTTTCTTATTTTCTGTTCATTTTTTTTTTTTAATTCGCATTTCGTGTGAGTTGACGCGTAGCCTTTTGCCATATGCGCAAAAACTTTTGCTTTTGAGCCACGCATGCCTGGATATTAAAGTGGCACCACCGGCACCACCAGCAACCAGCGACCACCTAGCCGCGGGTCTGTCCGTCTTGATACCCTACCCCCTTTTGCTGTCCGAATGCCACGCTTACCCATCTAGGTCTTAGCCTATGCATTTTGCATTAAATTACATAACTTTTGTGGCAATTAGAGACAGTCGCCAAGGCTCCAAAATGCAAGGATATGCAGCAAGGAGTTGCACTCGTTTTCATATGCAAACACACACACACACACACATAGACAAACGCACATACACAAATCTATCAATTTTCCCATCGTACATATGCTCGAACAAACATACATATACACTTAATAATTACGCATACGCAGAGTGTGCCACATATATATTTATATAGTGGATAATTGACTGCTGCCATTTCTTTCATTTCCCATTTTGTTTTTTTTTTCCTTTTGCCATTTTTATTTCATGTATATTTGCCTTACATTTCAATTAAGTAATTTCTGTCTGCTCAAATTCCCAGGCGCAAAACACATTGCGAAAGAATTGAAAGAAAAGAGAAAAAAAAAAGCGAAGAAAAAATGAAAGGATATAATTGCCATTCCAAGCAAATTATAGTTTATTAAGCAAATCGACTTATATAAAATTCTTGAGTAAAAAATTTTATCGTAATAGCAATACACACACACATACACATTTAAACAGATAAATGCCATTGCAAAACGAATTATTTAATTATTTATTAAACTCGATTTAATTTTTTATTGACTGTTTTGTTTGCTTTGTTTTTTTTTTAGGCTTAGAACGCGTTGCTGAAGAATTGTTGGGTCGCAGGAAATGGAAACATTATCAGGAACACCAGACGCGCACCCAATTAAATATCGCAGAACAACAGCCCATAGCAATAGGCCCAGAGGACGAGCAATACAACAGCAACAGCAACAGCAACAACGGCAACGACAACCACTGTAAACCACAGAACCACCGTCTAGATAAGCCCAACGTTCCACAATATTTCAACAAAACGCTGCAGTTGCAAGCAGAAGATTTTGGTAAGATTAATAATCAATATAGGCAATCAATTCATGATCGGTTGCTAACAATAAAGATTAATTTTTGAATGAATTTTGATGGAGAATCAATGATGGCAATTCTATGTATCATATGATCTTAATATTTATTTATCTATTGCAGAGAATAACCATACATCACAAGATTCAAGTGCAACATCACCATCACGTACACCATCACCACCGCCAGAGCCCAACGATTGGATACCGTCTGAGAAGTGCAATTTCTGTGTTAACGGTCGCTTGTTAACGGTGAATGCCATAGGTGAATTAGTGGCCGAAACGGCGCCCACATTGTCCATTGGCCACATTCAACAGAACGGCAATATAGTGCATGAGGTTAGTTCTACCGCCCATTATCTTCTTGGAACGTTCATATAATAACCTTAAACTTTATCATGCAGCACGACAGTGACAGCGATTCAAGCGCATCACTGCACATCAGTAGCAATAGCAACAACAACAGCAACAACAACAACAGAAACAATAACAACAAATCTGGAACACGCAACATTGCCGCCGTAGGAAAATTAGCAACATCAACAAGAACAGCACCAGCACCAGCACCAGCACCAGCGACAACAACAACAACAACTCCAGGAACTGCAACAAATTCTCAAGAACTTTATAAGCTGCTCACCCAACAGGCAGCCAAAATGACATCAATGGACTCAATGGCTGCCCATTTGGCACTTTTAGCCGATTTCAATTTGATCAATTCGCTGGCAGCAAATCAACAACAGCACGCTAATTCGGTAACGCCAACTACCTCAGAAGATATTTCTGCCACTGCAATTAGTCCCATACTCAAAGATACATCCAGTCCCAGTGCAGATGCTCCATTGGATCTTAGCAGTAAACCATCGCCAAACTCATCAATTAGTGGCGATATAAAGTCAACCAGGTAAGTGTTGAGCCAATATATATTATTAACTCAAAGTTCATACTTACCGATGAGGCACGTATTTAATAAATATTCATATATACATATATTATATACATTATATACATTCAGATGTATATAAGTGTCCAGCATTGCGCAAACGCCAAAAAAAAAAAAAAAAGTCGGGAAAAAATTCAACCATCATCACAATACATAAAAATGCATGTAAAACCGAAAGGATAAAAAATATCTCAAAAAAAAAAAGTCATCTAGTGAAACGTTAATACCCTGACAATCATTAGCTTAATAATCCGTTTTTGAAATTTATTACTTAGTTACTGGGTTATGTGTAAGACCCAAAAGCAATTCATATAAGATTTTTAAACTTTGTATTTTTCTCAAATTTTTTTGTTGCTTACGAACAACTTCTTAGGTAGCATTTTAGCCAAGAAATTTTTATGTACTAAGAGCTAATTTTTCATAGGATTAAATACTAATATACTATTCAATTTTATAGTTTATGCTTATGGTAGCATATTAAATATATAAAAGACTTTCCATAGGTAAAAATTATATTTTAATTATGTTAGACAAACAGCAAAGGCCATTAATAAAATCATAAAAGGATTTTCCAGCAAAATTCTTTTAAGATTTGAATAACTCTCTCTCTCTCTCTCTTTACTCTTTTGAAATTTCACAATTTGGCTATAATTGTTGACTTACATATTCTTCATTCAAAACTTAAATAATAATAAAAAATTATAGATTTTTAATTTTAAGTACGATAATAAATTAGTTAATCCCATCTTGGAGGGTAAAAAGAATATAATAAAAAATAAAAAAGGGGGAAAAAAGGATGAATCGCATGCCAAACAATACATGAGATAATTGCACTTTGGGCGTTGCTTTTCCTCCACCTCTGACATTGCATTTATTGTAGCATACTTATCCGGGGCCCATCACACAGACCAGCCACAGTTTTGGTTATTTTTTGTTGGTTGGGTGAAGCTGTTTTATTGTTATATATGCCTATATACAACGAAAAAAATCCAACAATTTCACTTATACATATGTGCATACTTATGTACATACCATATGTCTGTGTCTGTGTGTGTGTGTATATATATATATATGAGGTATGTGTTTGATTGTGTGTTTTATGAAACGATGCCGAAAATTACACATACGCCCCATAGCACAGTACAGGCAACGCATCGCTTGACGGCCACGCTTAATTACCAGCAGAAGGGCGGGCAAGAATGGGCGTGTGTGTCAGCTGCATAAATTTGCATAAAATTTGAGCAACCAAAAAAAAAAAAGAAAATAAAGAAAGCTTAAAAAATGAAACGAAAACGAAAGAGAAGAGGAATACTAAAATTTATGTATTGCGTTTTGTGTGCTCTGTACCTCAACTCCTTGAGGTCTTTTTTTCCCAATTTTATTTTTCTTCCTCCCATTTTTTTTTAATTACTCTAAAATGTTCAGAAGCACCTTTTATTATTATTTTTCGGTGTGTTCGTTCGTATGAGTGTCTGTGCACTTCAGACAACAGAGCCTTGTTAGTCAGTAGGAGCTAGCATTCCCAACGTGTGCATAATTTTCCAGCACTTCCACAATTTTTGTCATTACTTTTTTCGGTTATTTCTTTTTTTCGCCCGTTTGTGTTTTTTTTCCTTCTTTTTTTTTGTGTGTGATGCAGCGGCGACTGTGGCAACGACTGCGGCTGCCACTTGAGCCGCAAACACGAGTCCTTGTCTATTGTCTAAAGCATGGCCAAGTGTTTGTTAGCAGCCGCCGCCATGCACCATCTCGTACACCTATTTTAATTGTCATACACAAAAAAAAAAAGAAAAAAAAAAAAGGAAAATAACACACAAAAAGGGGAAAATGGAAAGGCAAAAATGTCGAAAAATGTGAAAAACAATAGAGGAAAATACACAAAAAAAAAAATAAAATGGAAGGAATAAGAATGGGTGGAGGAGAAAGACGAAAGGTAATGGCGAAGGCAAAGTGTAGACAGGAAATGCGACAAGTATAAAAAAAGTTGGGAGTTAACTTTCAGTTAAGAAATGCATTAGACAATGATCGGCAAGTGCTCATAGCGTAGTAGACCCAAACCGAAAAAGGAAAACCCTATTTGCATCTTTGGCTATCTGTCTCTTTCTTTCTCTCTCGCTCTCTCTTTCTCTCTCTCGCTGTTCTCTGTTTCTCTGTAGTTCCCTCTTAGCCACAGTCCACTTGAGGCACAAAAGCTACTGACGCTGCAATTTTTGGCTTTTTTCAAGCGTTTATTATTTCATGCTGCTGCTGATGATGAGGCAGCAGCGGCAGCAGTGGCTACATTGCCACTCCAAGTCAAGCTGCAGCAGCGTTGTCGTCAGCGTCGTCGTCAACCGGCGCAGCAGACAGAAATGAGTGCATCATATCGATCGCTTTTTTTGCATGCTGCGTTTTACGGTTTTTTTTCTGTATTTTTTGGTCTTTCTTCTTTGCTACTTTTTTCTATGCACTTTGACAAAGGGTGTGGAGGGAAGAGGGGGGGAGGGATTGTCGCTTGGTATATATTCATTATTTTTCGTTTACGAAAAAGTCTCCCGACGCACATACACCCACACACAGACATACATACATTAACACACAAAAAACAGACGAGATTGTGAACGTAATAACTGGCATAGAGCGATGACGTTGACGCCAGCAGCGACAGCAACTGCAACGCAGCTGCTATTATACCCTACCTACCCCCCACCCTACCCAATGAAAATAAAAATAAAAAAAGTAGAACCAACAAAAAATTTCTTTTCAAATTTATGCAGGTAGCGAACTTAAGATACCCTTTTTCACTTTTTTTATTTACTGAACTGAGGCTAAATTAATATCCCCCAATTTAAGATAAGAGTTCACCGACATGATTAAAGATTGAATAAAAAATATATCTATATATATATTTTGAGAAACTGTATATTCTATTGATACCATTCAACCCTAAAAGTAGAGGGTATCACAAAAAAAAAGTGAGCTGAGTGAAACAAACAACAGCAACAAATACTTAATGCGTGCACTTGTCCATTGTTTTTGTTATAATTATTGTTGTTGTTGTTGTTGTTACTTTTGCTGCAGGCCAACATTTTTAACAGGGTTTCAGTATATTTTTTTTTTGTTTCGTTTATATTTTTGTATTTTTTGTTGTTGTTGTTGCCATATTTTTTGTCATTTCAATTGGACTGAGCCTGGCCTGGTTTGGGGATATGGATGGGGATATGGATGGGGATAAGGATGGGGAGGGGGCTGCATTTGTGGGCCCCATTTTCGGGTGAGTTTTTCGACCTGGCCGATTGCCGTTATGTGCGTGAGTGAATGAAATGTCGTTTAAATGAGCGAGATAGAAAAAAAAAGAAAAGTATATAAAAATTGCAGCAGGGCAACGCTGGCAGCGACGTCAACAGAGACAGCCGTAAAAAATGAGTGCATATCTTCCGAAAAAATGCAACTGCAGTGCATGCACACACACACACACACACACACATGCATACATATATATATATATATATATATATAAATGCAAGATTGTGTGTGTGTGTGGGTGAGTTTTTTCATACATGTTGAAGTGAGTGAGTGTGTGTGGGTGTGAGTATTGCTGCGCACGCATCAAGTGTAGGCCGCTGCGGGGCAGGATGAGGCAACTGCATTGGCAACAAAAACAAACATGCAATTGCATTCATACCCACACACTGACACATCGAAACATATACATGTATATGTATATATATATATATACATGAATGCGGCACACGCACACATGTACTTAATGCATTTTTAACAAAATTGCATTCGGCGGAGACGAGACACACACACCTACATATCTCTATATATACACACGTTTGGTAGGGGACAGTTGGAGGCATTGTATGAACGTTGGACCCTACAGCGGATGCCTTTAACCCCTTCACATCTTCACACACACATAGCACATAACGCATTCCAAGCCTTTTCAGATCACCCACCACCCCGTCACCCTTTCTATCTAATGTCAAGGAACCCCTTTTACCCCTACCTCGTACCTCTACTGGCACATTTAGCGGTCACGCAGCACGCAACAAAACTCAAAGACTAAAAAAAAAAACTTAAATTTAAGACACAAAATACATTTTTGTAATTAAGCAAGTAGGTCCAATGGAGAAAAAAAACATTGCTTATTTTTTATTAAACAAAATAAAAAAAAATACAAATAGTTAAATCTTTAAATAGTGAATTAGCTAAAGTGAATAAATTTGCTTCTTACAGAAAGGGACAAGTCATTCTATAAGTTATATTTCGGATAGTATATAATCAATCAATTACATTTACATTATAGAAGACTAATCACATGAAGGATTAGCCCCTATAAACGGTTAACAAAAAAAGATCACATTGACAAACAATTTAAATGATCGATTAACCGTAATTAAAAAAATTTCTTCTAAATTTCATGTTTCTTTTAATTTGATATAATTAACATGTATTTGTTAATTTCTAAGTCTGCTGCTAGATCACTTCAATATTTAATTAAACCCCTATTTATATATACATTTATTTTGGGTTTTGAGTATTTTTTGTTTAAATAAAATTAACATTTATTACATTCGCCTGCTTCCATGCTGCCTTTCACAATAATATTTCCCCATTTAACCTTAATTTTATCAATACGTTGCAACAACAATAAACAGAAATATTGTATAAATATTGCTAGACTTTGACCTCATATTTTATTATTAAATCATTTTCGAAATATTGGTTTAAAAACTGATTTCCAATAAACTTTATATAATAATAAATTGGCCTTTTTACATCAGGTTTAAGCTATATGCTAGAGAAAAAATGAGATAACCAATGAGTATACATATAAGCAGTATATAGTAAATATATTCTTATTATATATGTACCTATATACATGAGTTAATATGAAGAAGGGGACTGTTGATAAATGAGGGCTCAGTACAGTGTAAATAAGAGGTGTGGGATCAATGAGAAAAAAGTACTCAGTGAAATACGCACAAAAAAAGACTGTTAAATATATTTCAGTTACAGTAACAACAACAACAACATGGAGTAAAATGCAACAAAAAATAAATCGAAAAAATCAACCCTTTTTGCACGTTTCAGTTGTTGTTTTTGTTGCCACTGCCACAAATTAAAACAAAATGTCAGAAAAATTGCAATGCCGCTGCCAACAAAAAAAAAAAAACGAAATAAAGGCGAAAAATGCAAACAACAAAAACCAAAAAAAAAATGTAGGCACATACATACATTGAGTTTGAGTGCAAATGCATCCTCACCACATGCGTGCAACAACAGCAACAAAATGCTCATGTTGTTGTAGAACAACTGTTTGCGACGCAGTCACTGCCGCTGCTGGCAGCAACAGCATCGGCAATGGCTGTGTTGCAACTGGCAAATTGCAATTGAAGTGCAGCCAAAAGGTAAACGACACCAACAAAAAATCCAAACGACATTGAAATGACATTTTTCATTTCATTTTTTCTTTTTTTATTTTCTCTCCATCATACTTCCTTTTTTTTTGAAGTTGTTGTTGTTGTCGGTGTTGCTGTTGCTGTTGCTGGCAGCAGATCACCTCAACTCCGCGTTGGTATGGTTGACTTCACCGGGTGCAATTATGCAAATTTTTGCACATCTCTTGCCTATCTTTTTTTTATTATTTTTGGGGAGAAAATTATTTTGTATATGCAAAATGAGCAAAAATGCGAAATACTGTTGCCATTAATGATGATGTCTCCTACCCAATGCAATTTTCCTCTTATTTTCTGCAGCCAACACGCCAGCCTTAACCCAATCCATTTACGGTCAGCAAAGGCCACGCCTCCAGTTTAACATTTACTGTCACCTGCTACCGTTTTTTTTTGCTCCTTTTTTTTTGTGTGTTGTCTGCACAAAATTTCAGACATTTTCCAGACGCGAACACAGAAAAAAACAAACACACAAAAAAGGAAAGAAGCAACAACGAAAAAATGATGTTGAGGGAGAAAGGGTATGGGGGCAGGGGGACGAAGGGGGGCTTGAAATTACTGTGACTTTAGCAGGGCCGTCAGCCGACAAGGCGGAGGACAAGAATCTGTGCGTTTTCCTTAGCTACATCCAGTTGCAACATTGGCGACAAACAGTCAGTGCAATGCCCCATGCTGCCGTCCACGAAAAAGGGTCTCGAGCTCGTCTCGTCTCATCTCGTCGCGTCTCGTCTCGTCTCGTTTCTCGCGCTTTTTCTCTCCCTGCTGACAGTGCATAAAGAAAAGAAAAATTTCGTACTGACTGCTTTCACTGATGTTGTTATTATTGTTGTTGTTGTTGTTGTTTTTGTTGTTCTCATTCTCATTGCACAAAAAGTTGCCTTTTCAAACGGGCCACCAAAAGTGAGCGGGCCATCCAACCAGGAACAGAAACAGAAGCGCCCCAAGAGCAGCAAGTGGTGCGGCATGGCTCGGGCTGGGTTGCCTTGGGTTGACTTGGGTTGAGTTGGGTTTTGGGTTCCTTTTATTTTTTATTTTTTTCCTTTTTTGGACTCGCGTTGGCATTAAGTGAAAAATGTTTTGTGAAATTCGTCTAATGAACTTCAAAAACATGTTTGTCCCTGGCTGACGTAGCAGCTCTTACCTCCAACTCCTTTAGTGTCTTTAGCTTTTGCCTAGGCTTCTTCTCCTCACTTCTTGTCGCTTGTCATCTTTTGTCTCTACAGCACCCGAAAAAAGGCAAAAGGAATACAGTAAAACGAAAAAAAAAAGGGGAAGAAAGGCTAGGTATAGGAAAAATGGAAAAAAAAAACTGAAAATTATATACCAGTGCACATCCTTGGCTTGCCTTTGACAATGTCCTCGCCAACTCCCCATTTGCCTGCTGCAGACATTTAAGAAGCACTCATTGTCAGCTCACTTTACATATGTGTACGTGTGTGTGTATGTGTGTGTGACTGAGTGACAGAGTACCTACCAAAAAAAAAAAAAAAAAAGAAATAAAAAACCAATAGCAAGAACATCACATTTTTGAAACCCACAGGGGAGGATATTGCATATCTTTTTGCCGAATGTCTTTATTGGACTTTGAAGTGAGAAGAGTGAAGAGTGAGAAATTGCCAAGAACTGAAAGTTGATTGAATCATCGTATATAATCTGTGAAATGTTTCAATTATTACACAATTTGATAATGCAATCTGACAGGAAAACTCCATTCCGTTATCATATATTATATAAAGTACTTGGAGTTTATCTAATCGATTTATTAAAAAGCTATAAAAAAAATAATTTACATCATTTTATTATTACAAATATTTTTATTATGATTACAAATATTTATTTCTGATTATTTATTATTTATATTGATTACAAAAATAAAATGGATTTTAAGTTACGAATATATATGTATAGATAGAGTATATATGAGTCACCAGACACAAAGAGACAACAAAGCGTGAATAGAAATATATAAAGCTATGTAAAATAAGGGAAAAAATATGATTTAAACAAAGAAAAGAAAACTAATTAAACGCAATCAAAAATGGAAACGGATAAACAAGAAGTTAATTAAGCAAATAAATCGAAATAAAAGAAGAGAAATCCTCTTAAAGAAAAGAAGGAAAATGAATGTCTAAGGATTATTTCAAGTTTATCCATCTTACATATAAGAAATCAACTTTTTTATATACATTATATAAATTATTTTTGTTAAATTTGATAATTAACCAATTGTCTATTAAATTTTATATTTTCAGAGCCCTCTCCGATTGTGCAACGCCTATATCATCAGCCAGACGCACCTACAGCGAAGAGGATTTAAATCGAGCTTTGCAAGATGTATTGGCCAATAGATTGGGAACGCGAAAGGCGGCAAGTCAATACCATGTGCCGCGTTCAACGCTACGAAATAAACTCTATAAGATTGCATTGGAGGCGAAGCGTTTGAATGCACCGGAATTGCAACAGTTGCAACATGAATTAGAATTGGACGAACAGGACGATTCGGGGGATGATGATGATGGTGATGGCGATGGTGAGGGTGAGATTGAACGGGATAGTAATGCATCAACGCCGGCACCACATTATCATGAGCTTGCCCAACGCATTGCGGCGACAGCCCAATTAAGTAAACTTAGTGTCATGTCCGAGCATAATGGCAGCGATGATATGGGTGATGATATGGAATCTGGTAATATATCTCCAAAATTGCATAGAATACAGGGTGGGGGTAGTTCTTCAGCATCTGGATCGGCTGTTGCAACTGCTAGTGGTGGTGGTCTACCCATGACCATTGATCCAAATGTCCTGCTACAAACACTAGTGCTTGCTGCTGGTATTGGTGCGATGCCCAAATTGGATGAGACGCAAACTTTGGGGGATCTGATCAAAACAATTGTGGTGGCCAATAATGGTAATATTATGAATGAGATTCATGGCAATGCGAATGCATCATTGCTATTGCAACAGCAGCAGCAACAACAGCAACAACACCAACACCAACAACACCAACAACAACAACAGCAGCAGCAACATTTAAATGCAGCAGCCGTTTTTCGGCATCGTCTACCAAAGTCTGAAACGCCCGAGACTAGCTCATCGTTGGACACCAATGAGACTGTCGAGGATTCCATATTGAAGATTCCGTCCTTTAAGATCAGCGGCCCGACCAGTATCTCGCCAAGCATTCCCAGCAGCAACAACAACAACAACAGTAATAATTCCAACTGCAGCAGCAGCAATCGCAATGGCAGTGGCTCACCGATGCTGGCAGCTGCAATTGTCAATAGCAATTACACCGGCAACACTTTACTCTCACCATCGCCCACGTCCATACAAAAGATGATGGCCAGCAATATACAAAGGCAAATCAATGAGCAGAGTACACAAGAAGTTGCAATAAGTTTACGCAATGGCAATACCACCCACAGTGATTGCAGCACCAGTAATAATATTGGTGGCAGCGGTGTCATTTCATCCAGCGGTAGCAGTTATAAAAAGCCAAGTATATCGGTGGCAAAAATAATTGGCGGCACAGATACCTCACATTTTGGTGCATCACCCAATCTGCTGGCCCAGCATACGCATCATTCCCATCTGCCTGCTCATCATGCCGCTGCCCATGCCCAGCAGCAACAACTTAGCGCCCAGGAAGCAGCAGCATTAGCGGCTGGCAAGGGAACACGTCCCAAACGTGGCAAATATCGCAACTATGATCGCGATAGTCTAGTGGAGGCAGTCAAGGCGGTGCAACGTGGTGAAATGTCCGTGCATCGAGCGGGCAGTTATTATGGTGTACCCCACTCCACATTAGAGTACAAAGTCAAAGAGCGACATTTGATGAGACCGCGTAAACGGGAACCTAAACCGCAACCGGATCTAGATTGTTTAACCGGAAGAGCTAATGCCAGCAAATTGAGCGCCCTTAATCATCTGGATAAATTAAAGGCAAGCACTAACAGTTCCAGTCAAGCCAATTCCAAATTAAGCAATGCCCTCAAGAATAATAGTCAGGCAGCGGCAGCAGCAGCAGCTGTTGCTGCTGCAGCAGCAGCACCGAATGGCCTAAAATTGTTTGATGCCAATCCGCAATTGCCCTTTCAGCCAAATATGTTCTGGACCCAACCAAATGCAGCGGCCAACTATAGCATAGAATTTAATCGAATGGCCAGTGCTGCTGCATCGGTTGCTGCCAATGTCAATCATCATGGTCATGGTGGAGTGCAACCGATGAAGAGCGCTTTAGAGATTGCCGAAAATATGTACGATGGCATTATACGCCAGACCCTGCAAAATGATGCCAAGAATCAAGGTAATGGTCATGGACACGGCAATGCCCTGCTCGATCAGTTGCTGGTAAAGAAGACACCCCTGCCGTTCACCAATAATCGTAGCAATGACTATGCCTCCATTTGCCCGCCAGTCAGTACCGAGACAATTAAACGTTCGGCCAGCCCTTTGGGTCCATATCCGGATATTAAGCGTGAACGTTTAAGTGGTGATAGTGGTAGTAGCAGTGATGAGGAATTAAATGATCATTCCAGCAGTCATCACAATAATAATAATAATAATAATAATAACAATAATAATAGTGATCTGGCACATAATAAAAACAAAAACAACAACAACAATGGCACCAATAACAATGGTAATGGACGCAGCCGTATGACCTCAAGGGACTCTGAAACGGATGTTAGTAGTATAAAGAGCGAGCAATCGCATAGTTCGGCCCAAAAGCATACCCACAATAACAACAAAATGATGGATCTCAATGGCCAATGCCTCAGCGGTAGTCACATTAAATGCGAATCACCGCCAAGTCCCAGTCCAACAGTGGGTGTCAATAGTAGCAGCACTAGTACCAGCAGCAGCAGTGGTTCCATATTGCATGAGAAACTTGCCCAAATAAAGGCCGAACAACAACAACAACAACAGCAGCAGCAGCATCAGCAACAACAACAACAGCAACAGGCCGAAGAGCAATTATAGGAGCAACAGGTGGCCTCATCGGCATTTGCCACATGGCCACCGTTGGCCACACACTACTACAGCTTCTAAATGCAAAAACAAAACACGAAAAAAATGGAAAACAGTGCGAACAGATGCAAAAAAAAAAAACAGAAGAAAAAAAAAACAACCAACAAATCAAGCAAATAACTTACAACCAAAATGCAAAACTGTAATTGCAAATTGCAAAAGTTATGCAACTTTTTCAATAAACATTAAACGATAGTTAAATATGTGCGTTCATATTAGACGCCAACTAGCTTTTATTGTTAGTTAAGATGTAAGAAACAACAACATGCAACCAGAGGAAGAGAAACAACAACAACAACAACAAAACACATACATATAAAGTAATAGCAAATATGCGATATGTATGTATATGTATTTTGTTTCATTTTGACAATCGACTAATAGGCATTCTCCTGTACAAACTTTCTTAAACACATACACACACACACACAAACATATACATACACACAAAAGGAATACAAAGGAACAAAAAACAAATCTTAAACGAAATGGGCTTTAACTAAATTCTGTTTAAGAGTTAACAATTATTATCATTTTTTTTTATTACCTTGTCACAAAAGTTTTTATTTGATCAACATAGGATAATACATATTCCTTCGAATCGAAATGATATTTATGAAATTCGAGATTAATCTTTATTATATATATGTATATACTTATGTCCGTTATCAATTTTATAACCAAAAATCTACCATTATTGGGTAAATGAATCTGGTTTTATTATACCAATTTGCATTATCATCTTCTATACCTTCAGAACATCCAGTAGTATAATATAAAGTTCATCGGCTTAGCCGATCTTCATTCTATGTTTGATACGATAAAAAAAAATAGTGGCAAGAAAAAACATATTAAAATTATTAAATGGAATTTAGAACAAGCCCAAAAAAAAAAAAAAAACAAAATTTAAAATAAAAAGAAAAAGAAAGAAAAAACCAAATCATACAACAATAATTACAACTTAAAACCTTAAGACCAAATAGAGCAAAGTAAAACATTTTTCATTTTGCATTTTCTATTTTCAAAACAACAAAAACATAAATAAATTTAATATTTTTATTAGACACACGCACTCACACACACAAATGCACATGCATACTTATGTGTATATATGTGTGGGTGTAACAGGCATTTTGGCGTCTGTTTGTTTTATGTAGATTTCAGTTTCGCAACAATTTCCACATTCCATTAAAAATTTCTAATGAAATTTTATCGAATAGACGCCAAAATGATTCATAGACAGTGAGAAAGAAAAATTAACAACCAACAATACCAACTACAACAACAGCAATGACCATAATAACAACAGCAACAACATCTACAAAATCCGATCAATAACAACAACAACAACACAACCGCAACAACCAACAAGCAATAATAATACAATACTCTACAATAAAACAACAACAACAAAATAGCGAATCAAAATTCAAAAAAATCAAACCAAAAACCCCAAATTCAAATTCACAAAATTTACAAATTTTTATTTGATTCTTCAATTTTAAGTTGAACTGTTTAATTTAAAAACGATAAGAAAATGGAAAGAGAAAAAAAGAAAGCAAAGAAATATGCAACCCTGAAACCTTAAAAACAAAATAAACATATAACAAAAACATAAAAAAAAAAAAAAAAAAATAAGAAAACAAAAACAAACGGAAATCAATAAACAAAGCTGCCTTCACATTTACAAATTAAATAAATTAGTAAGAATCAAAATACAAAAACCTAAAACAAAAACGAAACAAAAGAAAAAACAAGGAAACGTTAGGAAAGAGCACACAAAATATTAATAATTACAACAGCAACAACAAAATGAAAAAGATCCATGAATGAAATACGCAACCAAAATTTTATAAATATCAAAATTAAATTCCAAAATCCCCACATTAATCCACAAAATTCCCATTAAGCAATTTCTTGCCCATAAAAGACGACTACAAAATTGTGAAAATTTACCTTACACATATACATACACATACACACACAGTAAAATTGGAAAGCAAATTGTTAGATAAATATACTATTCATATTCAATTTTCAAATTCTTTAGATATTTTCTGCAACATTATCTGTATGAGGTTCTTTTCATTTTTTAAACAAAACTAAATTCATTCCGTACCAAAAAAAAAAAAAACTATAAAAACAAAATTAAAATGTTTCGATGTTCATATATACATAATTATAATATATAAAAATTAATAACAAAATTATACGTGTGTTTAGGCTTTAGAAATTGAACATTGGCTTAATTAAGTATAGAAAACTCTGAACAAAAATTATATACCAACATATAAAATTATACAAAATGTGTCAGCCCAAAAAAAAAATTTAAAAAAAAAGTTATCAGAAAAAAAAAGTCTTTATATACATATTTAAAACAGCAAAAGTACTTAAGTTACATATGTATGTACATATATGTATTTATATCTCTATATTTATATATATACATGTGTGTGTGTATAATTGTGCATATTTATGTATGTGTGTGTCTTCATCACTACGCGTATACCTCAAACACAACAAACACATGATCATTTTGAGTCACTCTACCTACCAACTAACTAACTAACATACATACATATTCTATATTTAAATTTTCTTATACACACGATTTACAACCAGCAGACAAGAGATAGGGAGAACGAAATAACAAAAACAGAAAAAGAGATAGTAAGAAAGCTAGAATATCGTATGACATATTTACACAACGGAAAAGTGACAAGTCCCAAATAAAATCCTTTCCAGTCCCAACACAAACACTCTACCTATTACATGGAATGAAATGTCGCTGTCCATTCAACTGATCAAGTGTAAATTATAAAGAATTACTAGATCGTTACACATAGAAACGATTGGGAAAAAGAAGGTTTAAATAAATAAAAGCTTGCAATAAATGTTGCTTAGCTGTGAAATATTTGATCACAGTTATAGGCTATCAGCTAACAGTTCTGTTAAAAATTGAATTCAAAACTATTTAAAAGATTTTTAACAGGGAAAGACATATCATTCCATCGTAAAAAGACATTTTGGCCAACTTTTTAAATACCAACATACACACACCTCAACCCACAAACACACTGTCCATCCCCATCCCCTCTCCCATTTTTCTCGATGTATCTTCGTTTCGAAAACTACATAAATAAATGTATGCGTAAAATTACAAATTACAAAAAAAAAAAAAAAAGAAAAGAAACAAAAAAAAATTATATAAATGTACCTAAAAACAAAAATCATATTTTGTGTGCTAGCTAGTAAGTGTCAAAAGAAAAAGAAGAGAGGAAAAATATTAGAGAATAACCATACGGAATTATACAATATATACATGATATATGTATATTGCAAATGTCGGTAAAAATGTTTAGTAAATTATTAAGAAAATGAAAGCGAAATGGATATGGAAAGCTAAAGACAAATGAAAATTACATTTGAAACGATTCTGCAAAATATAACAAAAAATACATTTAAAGGCATTTTGTCCTATGATTTACATAAAAGATACAAAAATGAAAGGCAACTTTACACATATGTGAAATATTTATTGGCTAATATCCAAAATTACATTTGATGTGCATCAATGTTGTGGTTTAGTATACAAAAATAAAAAAAAAAAAAACAAGTTTATCTTAAGGCATATATACAAAATTCTTAAAAAAAAATATGAAGACATCCAGCATTAAAAATACATCAGTAAAAACAAATTCAAAGGATAAAATTTAGTGAATTCTTTGCAAAAATTGATATGAGAATGAACCCAACAAAAAAAATTGTTTATTATATAAAAAAAAAAAAAAAACCAAACAAAAAAAGATTTAAAAAAGAAACGAGAATAATTAAACAAGATGAAAGTGTATTTATTGCTAATTTAATTATATTTGAAGTATACATACATATTTATTATATATACATACATATATATTAGACACACTATCTGTGATTAATAATCCAAAATTTTGAAGAGCATTTTCTGAATAATGTTGGTTAGGCATAAATTAAACAAAATAAAAAAATAAATAAAAGAGAGTAAGAAACGAACCGAAAGAAGGAAGGAAGAAGAAGAAAACGATTATAATATTGAACAAAACTATACAAAAAAGAGAAAAAGCTATATAAACAGATTGTAGACAGATCGGATACAACTACAACTACAATAAAAACAACAACAACAACATTATAACACAAGCAAAGGAAATATCAACATATACATAAAAGTATATGTTGAATGATATACATAGATATATCTGACTACCAACTGAGATCAGAACAAAAAAAAAACTGAAAAGGAAAATATATTTAAAAAAAAAATGGCAAAATCACATCACTAACTCTCACCAAATCAAAATAAAAGAAATAAATGCATATATAGTTGTATATATATTTTGGAATAATGTTTACTCAACTCTGACAACAAAAATAACAAAAAAAAAAAGTCTACTGCATTAAAGTCAAAATTTCAAAAAGAAAAGAAATGAAAGTAAACCAAAATGCAAAACTCTTTGATAATTAAAAATTATACAAGAAACACTCAGAAATTGCAAAAACACATTTATTTTCATTAAACCAAAATTAAACTAAACGATAAACAAAAAAAAATATTATAAAACAAAAAGAAATGAATAAAGTGCAATTATACGGTTTAAATAAGATATAAAGAAAAACAAAAACAAAAATGAAGCATGTTTAGCTAAATTCCAAAGCAGAGAGAAAATGTTCAAAATTCATTAATCAATAACAGACATGCCGGTCCAGGTCCGTGGCCAGAGGTTAACCTTATCACGTGAGGTTAACACTTGTCATGTTGACCAGTAGACCTTCAATATACAACCACCAAACTTACATACATACAAACAACAAGAAACAGCAAAACCAAGTCGAAAGCAACTAGAAAAGGGGCAAATTGTCATCCTAGTGGTAAAATTAAAAAAATCAAATATTAAACAAAAAATATATAAATAGAAAACAAAAAAAAAAAAAACATTAAAAAAGTCGAGTGTAAAATGAGGCGTGACAGCTTGAGAATGTTGAATTGTATAGAATTTTTGCATATTCATCTGGCCAGAATTTATAAAAAATCCACCCACAACCAACTAACGCCGAAATGTAGGCAATAGTTGAAAGCTGGTGGATGCAATGGCTTCAGAATGAACATGCAAAAACGCTCAGGTACGTGTTTTATTTTTCGGAGAGAAAAAAGATTGATTACCCATACATTACTTATTCTTTGTTTACTACTATTACTACTACAACAACAGCAAACAAAAATAAAAAAACCCAACAAAAAAATGAAAACTAGTTAATAATTGTAAAAAAAGAAAAAAAAACAAACAAAAATATGAAAATGCATTCATAATTTATGATGTAGCTCATTTCGGGAAAGAATTTTATTTTGGCATGTGTATAGAAAAGCAAATATATATATATACATATGTATATAAATATATATTGTACATCATATAATTTGAATCAAAATTTGCTGAATATAAGTGCATATACATTATATTTAGACTATAATTTGATATATGATTTACTAATATTAATATTATAATCAATTACAATTTATTATTATTATTATTAAAATTATTATAAATATTATACTTAACTTCATAGAAAAAGGAGAAACAGGCGAATCAAAATTGTACTTTTTTCTTTTTAGATTAGTTTTACAATTACTTACTTTATATATATACATATATATATATATTTATATATATATACATACATACTGTTGTTAGCATTGATTTATGGTTTGTACATATTAGACAACATTAGAAAACAACAAGAAAATGGTTCTTTTTTCTTTTTTACAAGAAAAAATAAAACAAAAAATATTAAACATTTTTCTATTACAAATGGGCAAGATATTTGAATTTATAGTGCAATTGTTTCAAACAAAATAAATACAACCGACAAATACATATATATATATATATATGATTATTGTATTAATCAGAATTATTTATACATATATATATGTATGTGTATTATTTTATATATATATATATACATATATGCATATATAATTTATTCAGCTTTCTTTGCAATGCCAAGAAAAAAACTTTAATTGAAAATCAAAAATCATTTTAAGTACATCAACATTTTTTTGTGTTGTTCATTTATAATATTAATACTAAAACCTAGTTTATATCTAGGATTTTTTTATTTTAATTATGCAAAAACCCAAGAACAGGATGAAGCATCACAAACTCAAAACAAAAACAAAACAAACAACCAAATGACGAATTCCAAATCTATAAAAAAAAAATACTTTTTCTTTATTTGTTTTAACTTGAGCGAACTAAAACCAATCAACTTAGAAGCAAAGATCACAACAAGCACGAAAACTGTAAGAAACAATAGCCCAACATGCACACCAGCAACAACAAAAACATTACCAACAACAACAACAATAATAGCCCAAAAATAATTGAACTAAAAATTGCAAAAATTAAAAATAATTTACTGCAAGAATAGAAAAACTAAACAAAACAAGCAAACAAAAACAAATTACAAAAATCAACAGCCTAAAGTCGATTGTACTTTTCTTTTTTCTACAAGCAAATACAACAACAACAACAACAACAATAACAAGAACAACAGAAACAGCAACAAACAGTAAAAAAATTAAAAAAAAAAAACAGAAGAGAAATCCAAACAAATTTTTTATTAAACAATAGTCTTACTCTTACTACAAAACATAAAATAGCAACAGTAATAGAAATAGCCACAGCAATTAACTTTAAACAAAAGAAAAGAACATAAAAAACTTACACATACACACCAACAACTACACCAATTGCATACACTGAAAGAATTACAATACTACATACATACAAACAAAGCAAATTGAGACAACCAATCAATAGACAGAAAATGTCTTTCAAAGCAGATTTGTAATTTCTATAGCCATAACCAAACCAATTTAACAATAGCCACATAATTAGAGATCATAATTAAATAGCCAAGCATCGTACATACATACAAACAAACAATTACACTTACAATAGACAGAGAGAACAAATACAGTTTAGCAAAAAAGAGAAAAAAGATAAAGCACAAAATCGAACCTAAGTGCAGTCCAGATTAAATAAAATGTTTTGCCTAATTATTACACATACGCAATGTTGCCCGGCAGCATTTAAATGCCGGCAAAATGCAAACAATTTTTATTTCAATTATTCAATTTTACTACACACATACACACACACACAAACATCCACTCAACCACAATTACAACCAAACAACAACAACAATAGTAAAAGAACAAAAAATATTAATCATAATAATCAGCAAAATGGCAATAGTTCTAAGCAATTGGCAAAACGATAAGAAGACAAACTATATATTTTATCTCTTTGCTTTAACAATTTCAAATACATTGAGTTGAGTTCTAAATTTAAAAAAAAATAAAAACAAAACAATTTAGATATTTTGGTAAATATTTTAATTACATTAACAAAAATAATAAACAACTAAAAAGATCGAACATTGTTTTTTCTTTGTTTCTAGCTTTTTATTTCTTTTATTCGTACACAGCCAATAAGCATATGAGAAACGCATTATTATTAATAACAATAGCCCATAAGTACAGAAAGCATATTTAATTAATTAATTAAATAAAACACACAGCAAAGAATATAAAAATACAGAAAATTAATACACAACATCAGAACAAAAAAAACTGCGGCCAAGCAAAAATATTGAAAAAAAGAAAACAAATAAGAGAAAGTTACAAATTTTGTTTAATCAACAATTAAAAACTTGTGTTCCACATTAAAGAGAATTTGTAAAATATATATTTTTTAAAAAACGGAAGTGAAATACATGAATCCGAGTGTTAATTTTTAATAAATTAAATGAAATTAAAAGAATTAAGTTGATTTAATTGGTTTAATTGAAGAAGCAACACTATTTATAATTATATTATTATTATTATGATTACTATTACTATTATTATTATAACTATTATTATTATTATTATTGTACACCTTAAATTAAAATATTGCAAATTTTTGTTCAGTGAAACGTGCATAATTGTTATACACACATAAACTAATGCTTAAGTTTTATAATTTTTCGTTATCTTTTTTAATTTTTATTTGATTCATATGATATATATATATATATATTCTATATATAAATATAAAATATTTACGCAGCAAACGTTTATGAATAATAAAAAAAGAAAAACAAAACAAACAAAAAACAAAGAAATAAACAAAAAAGAAATATATATTTTAGTTAAACAATTACAGTTTATGTTTTTCATTTATCCACTTGATTTTCCTTTCCCTTTTCCCCCTCTCTCTCTCTCTCTTCAATCCATTCAAACCGCAGAGGCTTTATTTCAATCAATTTCACAAAACATATTGAAAATAAAAAGAAATAAACCGATTATATTAAGTACACACACACACAGACAGTTACAATTGCTACAAGTACTTACTTATGTATTTACCATATATTAACTATATACAATAGTCAACTCTTTATGATTAACTAAAGAAAACCAAAACAAAACAAAAAATGAAAAGAAAACTGATCAACATCCATATGAACAACTAACTGAACAATAGTCCAAAGTGAATATTGGCTGTAATAGAATTTATCCAAATTCTAACATGGTCAATATTTGCTCCATTTTCACATTTTAACTTTTGCTACTTAGACAGTGGAGAGCACAATGCCGATAAATAAGAAAGGAAATCAAACGGCCAAGTTAACAGCCTAAACAAGTATGTGCATGGAAACTATGCCTTGGTAATATATCCGTATATATACATATATCTATCCGTTACTGGTCATTGTGATCTCCATAGTCTTAGTATCATGATTCAAACTAATAAACAGGCAACAATTCAAAAACAAAATTGGCTGAGAAGATATCGAGAATCGTATTGAACGCATTCAAAATGGCACATTAGCATACATATTTAATTTATTTAACCTCTTGACCATTATTTAAAGTTTTAGGTTTAATTTAGTTTCAACTCTAATCGTAAGACTTTCGAACAGGTTCTTTTGGCTCAAATAAATTGCAGCCCACTCAACATTTTGGACAACAGCAAAACAAAAAAAAACAAATAAAATATACTATCGCGACTCAAAGGTATGGCATATATTTTAACGTAACAACAGCTTCAGGGACCAATCCAGAAATGTAACAAAAACAAAACCAACAACAACAAAACAAAATGATAAAACCAAACTATGAAATTTATTAACTGGAAATTCTCAATGAAAAGAAACGAAAAAAGAAAAGAAAACTCAAGAACCCAACTCATCATGACAAAAAGAGTTTAAAACTCTGATCCATATCTCAAAAATCAAAAAAGAAGACAAGATTTATCAAAATTATGTTGAAGATTTTTTGAAAAAAAAAAAGAATAAGAGAAAAAACTGTCTAGGGATCCATTTCGGAATGTAAATTTGAAAACATGGTAAATGTTTTTACAAACATAAATTATACATGTATATAAAAAAATGAAAAAAAAGAGTAACCTTTTGGTAATACTTTAAGCGTGGCAAAAATAAAAATTAATTTAAAAATTATGTATAATACAAGAAGAAAAGAAAATTCTAACGAAATTAATATTTGGAAATCGCATAAGGCAAAAAACAAATTTGTATACGATATGGCAAACAAATTCATCTTGTCATTAATCAAATTGAAGAAGATGTAGACACTTACCAAAAAAAAAAAGAAAAAACTAAAAAAAGAAAAAAAAGACACATTAAGTACATATATATTTCAAAATATTTGGCTGGAATTGTATGTTTAGATAAATTTAAGCAGCAACTAAATAGGAAATTTACAATTTTATTTTGATAAAATTTTGCCCGATTTTTTTCCCCCTCATTCTATTGATTGTGTGTAAATAAAGAAGTTACATTATAAATGGGATATCAACTAACCCAAACACACATACACACACACACACACATACACAAAGTGGGTTTTCTACAACAAAGCGAAAATTATACAACCAAAAAAGAAAAACAAAAAAGGAAATCGATGAAAAAATCATTAAAAATTATAATTAGCAAAATTTTTGTCAACTCTAGTAAATGCTAAATTCAAATTTATAGTACATATTCAATAAAAAAAAAAAAAAATCCAAAAAAAAAGGGAAAATGGATATGTACAATTATGTGTGCACATTTGCGTAATGTGAGTAAATATTAATATTATGTATTAACATTATGGATTATGATATATGTATTAATTATTTCAAAAGTTATTCTGTTCATCAAATGAAACGAAACGAAACGAAACGGAACGATAAAGTCAAACAACAAATTCGTAAAAGCCAAACAATAAAAATTCAACTAAAAATTGTGCTGAATTCCAATTGAAACGGTTATTAAATATTGTAACTAACAAGAACAACCAAAATAAATGAAACAAAAAAGAAAAAGAAACACTACATGAATCATAAACATTTCAATCTCTGTAAAATGTTTAGCAACAACATGGCAAAATCATTGTAAAAAATTATAAAACAAAAACATGAATATTAACAAACAAACAACAACAAAGAACACAACAAATAAAATGAAAACTTAACAAATAAATTAATAAAACAAAACAAAACAAAATAAAAAATACGATTTGTGTATATGTGTGAAAGAAAACAAATAAAAAAAAAAAGGAAAATGAAAAACCAAAAACCAAAAACCAAAAACAAAACTAGCGAGTATAATGTGCAAAATCAACTAAAAGAACACACACAATTGCAGCTGAGAAATCACACACATAGAGAGACAACAAAATATAACTATTAACTTGTAATGATGTGAACTTGGAGCATACTCTCAGTATTTTTATTAATACTGTCAAATAAAAGTAAATAAAAGATCAAAAAAAAAAAGCACACACTACTTCTTTTTAATATTTTGGAGCTGGTATTAATGATACTTGTTCATAAAACTTTATTTTACTTGCTAAATTTTTTAAAATTCTACACTTTAACTTTTCCGAATGGATATGTGTAGATCAGATCCGAGGCTCATTCTATTTATATATCTATAATATCAATTTTATATTTTATATATTTTATTCCAGGAAAGTTGGCCGTGAATGCTTTAAAAATGAATAAATTCGAATATTTATTCAAAATGTTTAGTCCTATGGAGAATTTTAGATCTTTCGAGTTAGGCAGAATAAAAATTGAGTAAAACGTAGAAATTTTAAACCAAAAAAAAATTTAAAAAAAACACGTATAAAACGCAAAAAAAAATTGTAAAATTGGCAACAGTTTGAAGGGAATAAATTTTGTTTTTCCAAATTTTCCAATGACCATCATGCGATTGAAAAGTGATCTCAGTCCAGAGATTACAACATGCCTTAAAATGGCCGATTTTGAGCGTCCCGATTGCTGTAGAGTACGAGATCCTTTACCAGATAAAGCAGAATGTTTCATAAAGGATATATCAAAGGAACTAAATAAGCTTTACCAGCGCCATGAGCGTATGTTTGTGAAGCGGAAACGTTTAATGGAAATGGCATTGCCAGTGCGTCGATATTGTCGATTTGTACCCAAATGTGCATGTAAATTTAGCAAAACCATTGAAATTGTACCGGCGTATCAGCCCTCTTACACACGAACAGAGCAGCTGGCATTGCCAACAGTTCGAAGATTGCTCAATCGTAGGGAATATGCCAAAAATAAAGGTGATGACATCGGCGAGAGTATATTGAATCGTTTGTTACGTTCCAGTTATCTATCGCTCTATAGTCGATTGGCCAATTTGCAGCCTTTGAAGAAGCCGTAAGTTATACCAAACTATATTAATCTTAATCTTTTTAATTTAAAAATTAATTTTACAGTGTCAAGAAAAAGAAGCCATCGAAAAAGCAAAAGGCTCGTCAAAAGAAACGTATTGAAAATATGGCCAAACCTAAGGTTATACCTAAGCCACCTAAACCGGTAAGTCTCAAGCAAAGAATAATATATATGTATGTATATTAATACTTGATACATATGTATACTTTGTTTTCTTTCTAATTTTGTTAAATGCAGGAACGTAAGGTTGGTGAGATAAGTCCAGGTCGCCTTAAAAAACTATCAAAACCTAAAAAATATGAGGAAGAAGTCAGGGTACAATGGGAGCTTACTGAATCATTGCGTCGTTATAAACCAACAAAACGTATTGAGGTTTTGGCTAAACATGTATTGCGTGAAAATGTCCATATTAACGAGGAACCCGATAAAGTGTCCAGCAATGCCCTGCGCTATAAAGGTAAACTAAGATATACTTAGATCAATCGGTTATGAAACTATTAATATAAACTCTTGTTTTTCTTCTTTTAAAGCAACTTCACGCATCAAGGAGATGGCCCAACCACTGTCATTGCATGAGGCCAATATGGTGCCTGCTGATGTCAAGGAGGAACCGTTTGCCATATCACCCAATGCTCTCAAATACAAGGCAACCGCACGTATCAAGGAACTGGCCGAGCCCAAGGAATTCGAAAATGCTCACATTCGAGATGATCCATTTGCCATCTCGCCGGCAGCACTCAAAGCCAAAGCTTCGCCACGTCTCATCGAATTGGCTAAACCAAAAGGTGGCTAAATATGCCAACTATAAGATCCCTCGGGATTCAAGTGCTTTATTATATTCTATTTGGTATTTCGTTTATTTCAATATTAATAAAATTAAATCTTGTCTACGAAACAATCAGTGCCACAATGACAAAGAACAGTGGTCTGATTATCATAATCAGTTTCAGGCCACTGTGCTAAGTCATTGCACCACATTAATTTCTATTTTATTAACGAATTATGAAAGTTTCTATATTTTGGCAATGCAAGATGCTTTAATCGCGCAGACAATCTGCCAGGCACTGAAATTTGTTTCCTTTTATAATTATCCATACACATTTTTGGCTCGGCAAGCTCGTCTATCCGTCGTCGCTTAGGTTCTTTGCGTGGTGTTGGCGGTGGCGCCGTAGCAACACGTCGACTTTCTTTGGATTTTGTCAAATAATGCATTCCCAGAAATTGTTCAAAATCGGAGGCTTCAAACAACAAAAATTAGCGATCAAGAGTCTGGTTAGGCATTTTCATGGATAGCTTTTTACCTTTGGAGGGTTTAAGTGACACTTCAAAAGGATCTACTACATCTGGTGAATATGGTTTATACGTGGATAATTTTAATAATCTTTCACTGGGTTTTAACTGTTTCATTTTTTCGGGTAGTTGCCAAGATTTAGTCTTTGATAGATTCTCCGTGGGTTGGTTCTTCCAGTTCTTTAAACGAAACGAACCACTGGCAACACTTTTCGGCTCCTTTTTCAAGTTCTGAGGAAGTTTTAGTGAATAATTGGCAGAACTTGGCGATTGCTTTGCTTCAGATGGACTTGATTCCGGTGAACGTGTCCTTACATATTTGGGTTTAGCTAGAAAATCTAGACGTTTCATTTGCTCTTTGGATATATATCTGTTTGAATCACTGGAATTTAAATTAAATTAGATTTTACATATAATTTCGATTAAAATTGCTTGATTGATAACTTTCCTCCACTTACATGTGCTCTGCTAGAAACTTTTCAGGATCACGAGGCCTTTTTGCATAGGGCAAAGATTTACTTTTGCTCAATATACTGCATATGGTCTGATACTTTGGTTCATTTTTCTTCCCACTGGACTCGGGTTTCCTTTACAAGAGATACATTCTACATTTTCTCTCCGGGGACAAGGAAATATACATACATATCATAACTTACCATCCTATTAAATCCTTATCGTACAAATTTCTCGGTTCCTCACTTGCTGGTGCCAAATTCTTTGATTTTGACTTGACTTGATTGCGCTTACGTTGACTTGACGATTTCAGGAGTTGAGCGCATTGGAGAAGGCATTGCCTTTCTTGTAGATATGTCCATGCCGAGGAATTTCCATTTTCTCGTTTGGTACGAAATGACATATTTATTTAATAAAAATTTAAATAAAAATTTTGCTTCTTTTTTTCTGGAGGTTTTTTTTTTATTTATTTACTTAAAATTTAGACAGCTCAAACTGACAAAGTTGGCATGGCTTTTCATGTTTTTTTTTTATATTGATTACTGAATTTATTATCTGTTGAAATTATATTATCAGCGTCAAGTGCCACACTTTGCTGCGCTATCAATAATTTTATTAAATTAATTAATTTATATCTTGCATTTCACTTTTGTGTTGTTGTTGTTGTTTCAACAAAATAAATGTATAAACTAAAAATTTTCAACAAATTGTAGTTTCCAAAAAAAGAAAAATAAAATGAAATAAAAATAATACAACATAATTCTGTTTATCATCATAATTACGGCCAATCGGTAAAATAGGAAACGGGCGGCACGGGTTGGATGGAGGGGGAGGGTGGAGGGAGAAGGGTTGGGGCCTGGTGGGGTTAGGGCTCTGAATTAAACTAAACTTAAATATTCGCCAGAAATAATACTCAAAGAATGCACTTGAAACATGTGAAGAGAAACTCTCCATTAGAGAAAAAAATAATAATCGTGTGAAAGGAAACTAAAAAATTATTAGAAGTGTGAAATGTGAATAACAATTCAATTATTTTGGTAGCAAACAATACACAACTGTCAATTGTTTATGCGTGAGCCTGGGATGGACCATCAATCAGGTCCAATCAGTTCTGCAATCTAATGGAGATTAGCAATTACAGCGCGCGTAAAGTCCTGTGTGGTAGATTGACCACCTAAATCCTTGGTACGCACTTTACCATCATTAAGTACCTTATTAATGGCATTCTGTACGACCTCACTGTAAGTGGGTAAATTGATGTGACGCAACAATTTGGTGCCACACAGCAGCATGGCAGTTGGATTGGCCACATTCTTGCCTACGGCCTCGGCGAAAGTGTGTCGTGCACCCTGTAGAAATAAAATTATATAAGTATAAGAATGAATAGATATTAAAAGCAATTTAAAAATGGCTTTTACAAACCGGCTCAAACACAACCGCTTCGGAAGAGTATGAAGCTCCAGCCACGACGCCAGCGCCGCCCACCAAGCCGGAGGCAAGATTGTCGACAATGGCGCCATATAAATTTGGCGTGACCATGACATCAAACTGATTGGGATTGGACACCATTTGCATTGTTGTATTATCCACAATCATTTTCTCGAACTGAATGCGAGGATACAGTTTAGAGATCTCCTCGCATGACTTTAAAAACAGTCCATCGCCCAATTTCATAATGTTAGCCTTGTGTACAGCGGTTACCTTCTTGCGATTATTCTTGGTAGCATAATCAAAAGCGAATTTTGCAATACGCATGGATTTCTTGGCAGTTATAATTTTCAGGCATTCAACGATGCCAGGCACCGATTCGTGCTCCAAGGCGGAATACTCTCCTTCGGTCTGTTCACGAATGATGACCGTATCGATGTTGGTGTGTCGTGTCTTCACGCCAGGCAAACTGCGCACATGGACTACATTAGCATACAGATCCAGATCCGTGCGAAGTTTCATATTGAGCGTTTGCAGGTCGCCCACATTGCTATAATCGGGTGTTGCCAGAATTCCCTTAATGCAGACTTTGTTCTTTTGAATAGAGGCCACAACATCTTCCAATTTCGCACTAAGAACAGGATTGATCTCCGACAAAAAGTACGATTCAAAATCTACAGGTACATTGGCTGCCTAAGAGAAACGAAATCCAAAAAAAAAAAAAAAAAAAAGTTAAACAAATGGAAATTATCAAGCAATTAGCACCAATTATAATATTACCTTGAACACCTCCTGGAGAGCATAGACTAGCTCGGGTCCAACACCATCACCAGGTATGAGTGTGCAGGTAGTGCGATTGGCGCCATAGTGCGACTCCTGTAAAGAAATTCACCCTGATCTCATATACATCCCGCAAAAAACGCAAATTAAATTAATCCAATACTCACCTCCCTGAGAACGGAAGTGGCATGAAGGCTTCGTGCTCCTGCCGCCTAATTAACAGGATTAAAATAAAAGGATATTAGTTGTTTTCTTCCTGGGATTATAACCTCACAAAAATTTTTGCCACTTTGTGCTGCTTTTTTCGCATAGCCACAGCAGCAGCAGCAGCTACAGCTGCTCGAAATGTTTATGTAAGAGCAAATCAGCATTCCGACCCAGCCTCAGTCAGTCTTACCTGCAAAGCTGCACGTCCCAATGTTCTGGCCAGCATCGACATGTTGTTTGTTTGCACCTACGTTTCACAATTGGGTTGTTGGGAGCGATATTCAAATGTATCCAATTGTATTAACTTAAAATTTTATGCCTTAAGACAAGCCACCACCACAAAAGATCTCAATGGAACGAGCAGGCAAAAACAGCTGACCAGCAATGGCCAAAACCAGGGTCACCGTAACTCAGTGGCCATATGACTAGCGCGGGCAGTGTTGGTTAAGTACTAATTATTTTAATTCGAATTTGAAGGGTAGGTACAACCCGTTACTGGAAATTTGGAATTTGAATTATTCTATTTATTCGCTTTTGCTTATTGGTGTATCTGTAGGATCATTTTGCTGTTTTTAACTAATTAATATTATACTTAGCTTGTCATGGTGTGCTTGGTTTATGGAAACTATGGTTGCACAAAATTTGAACACAAAAAATAAGTAGTATTACATACCATACATCTTGTAGGATATTTTGAAGTTGTCGATCGCAAGAAATGAGAAGTCATATATATTATGCATCTTGTAGGATACTTTTCACCAAGTCGAGGTATATTACGAATTCGCCGCTAGTTTAATAAGACAAATATAAGGATGCTTTCGGTTTTATATATTGCCTTTATTCTATCAAGCAGACAGCATATATATATTTATCCGTTTATATCATTATATTTATGTATTTTTTGAAATGACTCAATCATGTGATAATGCGGACCATAGACGGCAAAAGTTTATGAATGTCTGGCCTTTATCTATTTAAAAATTGTTTAATTGTAGCTAAAAACAAAACATTACAAATATCTAGGTTTTAAAGGGATTTTCTTTTCTCTTCTTTTCATTTCGTTTATAGGATGTTACATATTGCTGTTATTTTCCTCTAGTTTCTTAGTTAAAACAAATCAATCAAAAAGAGAGGACACGTATGCAGGTGCGTGTTCGTGTATGGAGGGTGGATGGGCAAAAACATAGTCTACAAATACAACAGGCCACTGGCGGCAGCATGAGCCATTAATGTATTGGCTGCCTGTTGCGTTTCCAGCATAAGACGAGCCTCCTTCATCCATTCACAGGCTATTTGCCTTGAAGCACCTTGGAGCAGGTTTAAGTATTTAAGGGCCTGCAGGAAATCACTGCGATCCACATGGTACCTTATACCGGAAAGTAAAAGTTATAATTTCAATAATTAAAACTAATAATAAATTATTATATTATACCTGGCCCTGTTCAATATATCATAAGTATCCAATTTACTATAATCGAATGGCTTATTCTCCAGTTCGTCTTTAGAAATGGGGCTATCTGGTCTTAAGATGAATAGGGATTGCAGATAGGATAGGAAATAAATGGGCAAACTGGCACCATCTTCGGGGACCAAAGCCAATCGCCGGGCAATGCGTTCCACATTAAGGAATCGTTCACGCAACGCATCCTCTGGATAAACACCACGATCCTGAGCCTCCTTTGGCATGCTTTGCAAAACGGCAGCCACCAGTTCATCACCCTCTAAAATATAGAAAATAATATATGAGTTTTATTAACATTATAGGGAGAACTCTGCTTTCAGTTACCTGCCACCTTGGCAATGGCATTGATTTCATTCTTAAGAGGGCGCAACTTCTCTTTGTAATGTACTCCAGGAGTGGCAGTGCGTACAGAGGCCCAAAGCGCTTGGCAGGCAGCCCACAAAGCCTGGGCCTGATTAGCAGTACGTTCCGCATCGGCACGTTCTATATATATATATATGGGAATAAACAAAGAACAAATTAATAAAGACAAATTCTATGATTTTATATTTTGTTGTTTCCAAACACAATCAATGGAGAAATGAGATAATAATACCTTGGAACTCATCCTCAATTTCTACACAAGCAGCATGGTTTAGTAATGGAAAGATTAGATTTCTGCCTAGCATAAATACTTATAAATTGGATTGTTAATACATAATTATATATAACAATCCAATTTAAAAACTGCTACAAGAAATATATTTAATACTTGGATATTACCTGCTAATGCAGCATCCATGCCACGTAATTTGCCCAGCATGGCAGCTAATTGCAATTTATAGTTGGCCTTTTCCACTGCTAACTTGTCCTCCAGTTCCCGTTTAAAAGTCCTTGTCAAATCTGTTTCACGCTGAGCTACAATATCCTTGATGTGATCAGCATGAGCCTCGGCTTGCTTTTTAAGCTGCAGACGTAGTTGTTTATCCGATTCGGCGTGAATGTGGAAAATCTTCTTTTGATTTTCCACTGCTAGTTTACGTCGCTCGGCCTCCAGATGATATTCCAATTGCGCACGCAAAGCCTCAGAATCATTGTCACCGCGTAGCGAGTCAATGGCACGCTTTAGACGCAATTCTCCATCTGTTTGCAGGCGCTGCAACTCCTTCTGATAGGCCAGGACATGGGTGTAGGCATGCAGGATAAATAAATCCAAATCTTCTTTAGACAAATTCAACTTTTTATCGGATAGATTAATGCCAGGAAATATGGATTCAATTTCATCAATAAAATAATTGCGAGCTTGTTCCACACTACGCCAATATTTATCAGATACGCTGGCCGTATCCTTGTGCCTATAGAGCTCATCCTTCACATTGGTAATGTGATCCACCAGTTTCTTAATCTTATTGCGTATCGCCTCCACGGACTTATGATTTTGGGCAGTGGCCGCCTTGCTAAGTGCAATCTCACACTCCGCTATAAGGAATCGTTTAAATTCGAGCTATAAATTAATTATATATATAGAATAAACACACCGATCTTCTCCTGAGCTACACGAGCAGCACGTTCTGCCGTTGAAACGGCCGTATCACGAGCACTAGCACGATTCTTTAAAGTTGTCCAAACAGAGTTTTCACCATGGTCCACGGCTTTGTCCACCACTCGACGAACATCCTCATTAAAACTGCAATATCATTAAAAATTCTAATTAAGATTCGAATTAAGTGGCAATTCCTTACCCCTTTAAAATGGCAATTGCTGCATTATACTCCTTGACAGCAATTTGAGCTGACAATTCAATGGCCTTTTCCAGTTCTCCAACTTCATGGGGCAATGGATCAACTTTAACTGCAGCCGGTTGTGGAGCTTGTGCTGGCACAGCTTTGGTTGCTTGGGATTCATTCGATTTTGCTGCAGGGGTTGATGGTTTCTTAATCTCTACTGTTTCCGTTTTAATTGGCTTGACTTTAATCTCAGATTTATTCAACTTGTCATCGCCACCAGCGCCGCTGCTACCGCTACCGCCGCCACCACCACCACCAAACAGACCAGACACCTTCGATGTTACCGAATCCACACTATTAGAGACAGTATTAAAGCCAGATTTAACTTTATCCAATTGTTCGTTAACATTTTTCGTAATCCCCTGGAATGGTGGCTGCTCTTTTAGAGCCACTGCTATGATAGATTCAGCTCCAGGCACATTTTTCTCAACTAATTTGCGAAACTCGTTGTCGTATCTACAGAAGAATAAAACATTTCTTAAGAGATTCATGGTTAACTGGAATAAATTAATGCTCTCACTTGGCATAGGTAATAACGCCGCCGACTGCAACAAGGGGGGATACAAATAGCATTAATTTGCCAAAGCCAGCTTCGCGCATATGTGGCGGGGGTGGGATACCGCCATATCCTTCCTGTTGCCTCTGGCCATGTTCGTTGCCTTCCCTACTGCTGTCACTTCCACTTTTACTGCGTTTACTGCTGCTGTTATTGCTACTGCTGGAACTGTTGTATTGCCTGCCGCTTGCCGTTTGTTGCAGCGATAGCTAGAATAGAATGGGCTTTTATGCCTATTTTTGGGCAAGTCTCGTGTACGCAAATCTCATGATCATAATCCCCTGCCCAACCACCAATTGCCATATGTATCATTATTTTGCTGGAATTCTGGACATTTTCGCTTATTGATCACATTTGGTAGATGACATAACAACAGCGACTCTTGTATATTTTTGCAATTGGTCTGTTGTTTCTGGGAGCGGGGCAGAGTGGGGGCAGAGACCATGTGGGAGGGGTAAGGCGAACGTGACAATTGATTTTCACAAACTTACCTGCCACGCACATTTGCACTGCTCTCTGACCGCAAATCGATACATGTTTTAGTTACAGAATTTTGTTAATTTTGTTTAGCTAAGTGCCCCAATGCTGCAGATGCTTGATGTTATAACCGGCGGCGGCGTGAAATAATTTCCCCAATCGCCCAATAACAATTCTCTCGGCAACGTTAAATTTTGGTTGCTGCTGTTGCCTGGCCCTCGTCTAGTGTGTACGTCTTCAGGTGAATGGCAGGCGACAGCTGCTTCTTCCATCTAAGCAAGATCGTCGATTAATACCCAACTAAGCTTATATTGTTGGTTTCATAAATATTAAATACTTTCATTTACTATAAATTTGTTTGTTAGTTGTTAATGACAAATAGTGTAAATTGACTAGGTTTAAAAAGTTAAAAAAAAATATATGACGCTTTTGTGCGAATGGCAAGCATGTGTTATGATGCAAAAACAGCTGATAAGCAAATAGGGATGATATTTATGATTTTGCAAACACAGTGACTTAAACGATATAATTGGTTATGTTGTCATTATAGAAAAGTCAAATAAATATAACTATATAAGTATGAGTGCATTCACCAGGTAAACTTGTTTTAAAACAGGCGGGAAAATATAAATAAAGCGAATCCAATTACATACTTGCCATCAATCACTACCTTGTTGTCTGTATAATATTCACAGTGACTCGTTCCCATAAAAAGCTCATCTCTAGTTAGTGTTACGCGATTGATCCAGCAACAAAATAAAGTGGAGTTATTAATTTCGTAGTTTGCTCAATAAGCCAAAGAAAAATGCTGCGATCTCTTATTTCTGGGGGTAAGTAAAGATAACTATGTATACAAATTAATTATCTATATTTAATATTTATAGCCCTTAGGAGCGCCAACCGCTTATCGCCGGCTATTACGGCTCTGCCTACGACACATCGTGCCTGCTTCTCCCAGCTGATGATGGCGCAGAAGCCACCAAATATGCTACCTGCCTCCATTTTAAAACCATTTACCACTTCGCATCTGCTGCAACTGCTGCCACTGTCTCCAACGGCCACAACCACACGCACCGTAACTAAATTCTCCCTTATTAAGGGCAAACGCAAGACGGTGAAGGCTGTTTTAAAACGTTTTAAGCGTCTGGATTGGGGCGCCTGGATACGGACACATTCTGGCCGCCACAAGAAAATGTTCAAAAAGTCAACCGCACTGCGTCGTAGGCTTCGCCAGCATGTCTTCACCAATGCTACGCAAAGTTGGCTCCTTGACAAGATGGTAACCAGTTTTTGGCGTAGACCCAAACACTATATCGATGATCCGTACGCTCCCTATCATAAACGTAACGAATACTTTGCCACTAAAGGCAGAACATTTAAAGTTTAATATCTTCAATGCTTATTAAACATTTATAACAACAATTTGTAACAAATTTTTAGGGGGCAACGACAATGTTAGTCATTGTGCCAAGGCCAACAATTTCCGATTTAATCACATCGCCTGGTTGCAGATATTCTGGGGGACTGCGATGCATGCCAACACCTTTAGGTGTGCCCGTAAGAATGATATCACCTGGCAATAGGGTTATGGTCTGAGATAGACGATTAATAACATCATCGATCTTATAGATCATATTTCCCGTATTGCCATTCTGCTTCTCCACACCGTTAATCCAAGTCTTTAGGGGCAAATCATAAACATCCTTGACAAGGCTTTTATGTACAACAGCTGGACCGAAGGGTAGGAATGTATCCATTGATTTGCCAATTAAAAACTGTCCACCATTACGTTCCTTTTGCCAGTCACGGGCAGAAATATCCTGGGCCACACTATAGCCAAATACATAGTCCATAGCCTTCTCTTTGGGCACATGACGTGCGACCTTTCCAATGACACAAACCAATTCCACTTCCCAGTCGATTTTCTGCTCGAAATACAAAGATCATATCTGATAGTTTTCGTATTTTCCATTATCTGACACTTGATACGTACGTCACTCGCTTTATGGGCGATCACATTATCTTTGGGTCCAACCAGAGAATTATTGTATTTGCTGAAAAACATGGGTTCTTTAGGCGCCGGCTTGTTTTGTTCATCACAATGATCCTGGTAGTTTAAACCTATAAGAGAAGCTTACTAATCTGTACAAGCAGTTTATCATTTCATCTTTGCATTACCGATACAAATAATCTTGCCGGGATCCGAGAGCGGGGGAAGCAGTGTGACGTCATCATTTAATTCCAATTTGGGTTGCTTTTGTGCCTTTTGTGCTAGCTCCTCGATATTTGGATTTTGAGCAATTAATTGCTTTAGATCAGAGGGGACTCCCTCAACACCTGATAGCTCCACCAATGACTTTTGATCATCAGCAAGTAGACCTAGACGTTTGGCGAGGTCACCTCTACGCAGATACTGTACGAAGCGCATTCTGGCAGCTAGCATTTATGACTAAGGGAACCGTCCCGTCTCCACTTTGACTCCAGAGAAAAAGATTGTTTACGTATACGTAATAACGCGATCCAAAGTCGAATGGAGCACAGAGGGGGGACAAATAACCAGTGTTTTCCAGCACTAATCGATGGAATAAAACAACCAGTTTGGGTCAATGTTTTATAATACTATGTTATCGATAAGCGAACATTAAGTTTGGCGGTCTCTTCGGAAAGGGCATAATGCAATTTTTATTCGCCGAATGGATTACATATGTATATGCATACGATATTCACACATTGCAACAAGGTTTTAACGCATTAACTATATAGTCTAGACCCTTTTTGATAACTTATGCCAATTTTGTACAATTATGGTTAATAAAACGCGCTTCACTCACTACCAGCAGACACTTTGTCATTGCTGTTGCTACCAAATTTCTCGGACAATTCAAATTTCCATCGCATATAGGCAACACGCATGCGATCCCAGACATTGTCGACTGAATCCATGGCCGGGCGAACATCCAACAAAGCAAAGCGGTAATCCTTATCGACTAGACCGCCATCATAGTAATCAATAACATAGCGAACATCTTTGCCGCATCTGTCCACTATCCAATCGTGGCGATCAAATGGCAATTCATAACTGAAATTAGAAATTCAACTTGAATAGATTTTCAACGTATTGTGAAGATAATAAAGACTCACCCCAACCAACTGCGGAATCTGGCACGAGGGCTAAAGTCCTTGGCTTTTCCTCCAAAACTCTTGAGACGTGGATTACCACATTCTTTGGCGTGTAGCGCTTCCCACTTGAGAACCTCCTGCCATGCCTGCTCATTATTGGCATTGTGTATGCGTATAATATCGCCCATATCCTTTTGGCTAACGTCCTCTGTCTTCCAGCGCCAGCCCTTGCGTAACATGGCATTCCAGAACATCTGCTGACTGGGATATTGCCAGAATTGGACTGTTCCATCTTCGGTCACCTTGGGTATGCTCGATGTCTGCCTGTCTGTGGGCAGAGGAAATGGTTGATCTGGGGACGGCTTCTGATTCGCTGGCGGCATCATGTTCAATGGATTCACATCGCTAGAATCGTGTTGTACAGGGCACTCGGAAGCGCGCTGCATTTTCGGATGTGGCGGGACAGCTGAAGCCGATTGCTCGTCCAATTTCTTATGCATGGGGCACTCCGGAGGTGGTGATCCACCGCCAGCCATATGCTTCGAATGATCAGCCGGCATGCTTTTGGTGGCTTCCATTTGTACCTTGGTCAACGAAGTGTTACCCATGTTTACCTGAAAATTAAATCAGTGTCACAAGTCACAAGAACATCCTCCTTGGCTCAGTTGCGTAATTACCCCATTAGAAGCAATCACTAATTGGATCCAGATAAATGACCTCACCCAACAACACTCACCTGATGTGTTTATAACTTATATACTTGTAAATATATCTAATTATTAAAATAGCAATCTTCTCCAGATTTTAATTGATAATTTAGTCGAGCATTGCCAGTAGGAGAGCCCGAAACACAGTTAGGTTACTAATATGGTTGTCAGCGTATGTGAAAATTCGGAATTATCTATAATGCATGTAATTGCTTAGTATAGAGCAAATGTAAACTGAAGTTGTAAGTATTAATATATCATGAATTATTAAATAGTAAATGACATTAAAGACTCCATGTTTGCTTTTCGAATATTTGAACCGTATATCAAATAAATTAAATAATAAATCCAGAACCTTGGCAACTCATTGGCGTAGCCAACACTTCTAGACGCTTACCAACACTAACAATTGTTTTTGGGTAGTTTTCAGATATTTGATTAAAAGTGAGTAAATTAAAGGCAGCGCTGCTATTAATATGGTCAAGGGGATATGGTTTAATCAACCAATTCATGGCATTGAATGAAAACGGATCAAGATTTATTTGCCACCGAACAGAAGACATACATTAGTTTTTGCTAATGCGAATCTCCTGTGATGTAACATCTACAACATACCCCAAAATTAAACCTACTCTTGCTTAAATTATGTACAACTAATCATATGATTCTTCTTTATACGCAGATGACTGCCGTGTTTCGTGTTGGCCTGATTCGGCTAGTCAGCCGTGGGGCCACCGCTGGCGCACCCAGCTCCAATACTCTTTTGCAGTCGAACGCTCTGCCAGCTGCCTTTATGCAAAAGTGTAACATCTCTGGGAAAACCATGCGCGGTGGACCACGCATACCCAAGGCAGCACCCTATCCGTATAAGACAAAGAAGTACAGCGTTATTAATGCCTTCTTTGACAAGACCTCCAAACGCTTCGATGAGAACTCGAAAGTGATTTGCGTTGAGGGTCCCATTGCGGCGGGTAAGACAAAATTCGCCAAAGAGCTGGCCGAGGAACTGGACATGCAATATTATCCAGCCGTTGATATGGATATGATGTATATCAATTCGTATGGTTATGATATGCGCCAATTAGACCCTCAATTGCCACCCAGCTGCCGCAGCTATGATGTGAAGAATTTCTGTACGGAACCTAATCATGATTTGGCTGCCTTGTTTCAGATACGCATGTATATGTTACGCTATTCGCAATATATTGATGCTCTGCAGCACATATTTTCCACCGGTCAGGGTGTTGTAATCGAGCGTAGTCCTTTCTCGGACTTTGTTTTTATGGAGACCATGTTCCGTCAGGGTTATATTTCAACTGGAGCTCGCTCGGTCTATAATGAACTCCGTCAGAACACCATTGGCGAATTGCTTAAGCCACATTTGGTTATCTATTTAGATTTGCCCGTTGATGCTGTACAAAAGCAAATCAAGACTCGTAACGTAGATTACGAGGTAAAATCCAAGGTGTTTAGCGAGGCCTATTTACGTGATCTGGAGATACTTTATAAGCAGCAATACCTCAAGGATATTTCTGTAAATGCTGAGTTGCTCATCTACGACTGGACGGCTGGTGGTGAAACTGAAGTAGTTGTGGAGGATATTGAGCGTATCGATTTTGATCAATACGAATCGGATCCGCACAACAAGAAAATGATCGATTGGCGCTTTCCTTTGGAGGCTGAATGGTGTGAAGCACGGATCAAGTACTGTCATGAGAAACCTGATCTAATGAACTATTTCAATATACCACGTTACGATGTGCCCGAACTGTTGCGCAGTGCCGACGACAGCAAAGTTTGGCGCGATGTCTGGTTCAATGTAAGTACAAAAAATTGGCCATTTAAACTTATAATAGCTTTATTCTCATATTCCATTGCAGGCGCCTGGCATGAAATACCGACCTGGCTATAATGCTGATATGGGTGACTCTGGACTCCTTACCAAAACCAAGATGGGCATCAATGAAGCCATCTAGGATTTGTCCTTTTAAATGTTGAAATTCATTTGGCAAAATGTGTTAATTATATAATAAACAATCTAGTAAAATAACAGGAAGATTAACATATTGCGATCCTTGTAATATTGCAATGATATAAAAAATTCGAAATTTTATAGACATTTGGACATTATTTCTGAAAACTTATAAGGCGGCTTTGAATTAAATTATGTTTTTTTCAAGTATTAAAAAAACCTGCAATGCGTAGATAGAACATAATTACATATGAAGTGGGGAAAACTTATATTTGATAAAAGACTCCTTTTAATTCGTAACATACTGACGAATATTTTACGTCACTTTGATTAAAGACTTCAAGTAAATATTGAACTTTGTATGGACCAGAACGCATTTGGGCTGCAGTAATAAAGGTCATCTCCAAAAGAAATTCATTGAACATTAGTTTTGTCTGAAAGAACAAACGGTTTCATATTAATTTAATTCTATGGGAATTTTTTAAGAACATACTCCAGGTGTGACACATTTGGATTTTACTTCGTCCATATTTTTAACATGTTTAAAGATAAATTGGTACCAATATTGGTTTTTAACATACATGACCGCACAATAGTCCTTCAGAAATAATGAAAATACAGTTGGAGTCCAATCGCCTCGATCATAATAATATGAATTTATTTTAGCCGTAATTCGATCACTTGGCTTTATATCCCAAATGTACGTAACATTTCCCGTAACATGAACGCCGGCTTCATCGATTTTCGAATTCAATTCACTAAAATCGATTTGCTCATATATTGTAAGGACATCTTTTGGTTGATCTTTACAATTGGAGAAAATCTTCTCATCATCAAATTCGAAAAAATATTTAAATTCCTTTGCATCGCATCTGTTAGCGATCAGGAGCAGGAACACCATCATCGGTGCCAGTAATTTTAACACAGTTTCCATTTACAATTTATTTGACTTTGAAAATCAAAATGTAGATACACCATTTATATAGCCACTAAGACTCATATATATGTCATGTGGTGGTAACCGATCCGATAGCTGATTTTAAAAATTGATAAGCCTACATACTACATCTCTATGGTCGTTGGCTGACGCTCAACCAATCTTATATAATTTAATGATATTTTTAGATTGCCATGATAACAACACGATCTCATGTTTGAATAAATTCTATAATGGGTTTGAATGGCTCTACTATATAAATATTATATTCTATAAGAAGACATTTACCAGCAATAATTATTTGGTGAATGTTGTATAATTTAATCAAGATTACGTTTGTACACTTATTTAGCACTTTTAACTGGTGTGCCCTTTGGAATATTTAAAATATATTTTATTTATGTTAAATTAATCTGCAGGATATTCTCTCAAATTCAAATTGCTGTCATTCGCTGTCATAATCATTTTTGACAGCGATTCTTCTTCATTCCTCATCAGGCCCATATACAACATCCTTATCAGAATCATCAACCATGGAAATGACAGGATTATCTTTAGATACGGCCAATTTAGCCAGGGGCAATCGGCTATTTGGTGAGTATTCATATGCCATGCTGTACAGATAGAAGATAATGGCACACAGCTAGATGGGCAACATAATTATCACCTTAACCAAATGAATACGCGCAGAGCTCCGTTTATTTTGACGCAATCCATGATAGAGGCATAGCCATATCATGAGTAATGCTCAGAGAACGGTCTTTTGGTGTACGGCATCCAGCATGCCTGGCAGCCAAGAGTTCATTAGAAATATCAGCGGAAAGAATGGATTTTTAAAGTAAACACAAAAGGACAAATAAAAGACTGTTCGGAATTGGCTTAAACTCGCCATGGGCAGAGTACCGATAGCCGTTTCTGCTCGATCAACCAATCATATATAGGAATCATATATAGGAAATTTGCGCAAAGTGTGTCCATACCAGCACTGGAAAAGGTCGAAAGCTTTAACCTAAAACCATTGATTTTACGTTTAAGTTTGACTTACGATTTCAATAAAGGTGAATAGAAGAAAAATGTATCTCAGCCAGATGTTTTATTTGTGTGAATTGTGGATATATAATATATTGAGGTCCTTGTCAAATTTGTAATATTTGCAATGATATAGATAGGTCGAAATTTTATGGACATTTGGAAATTATTTTTGAAAACTTGTGAGCTTTCCCTTGAATGATAATGAATATAGTGTACTTTAATGTTGCTTTGTTTTTTCTTGTGTTTTTTTTTCATTATTGACACGTTAAAAATTTAAAATATTTAAAATAACTGCAGTGTAGATAGAACGCAATTACATATGAAGTGGGGAAACCTTATATTTGATAAAAGGTTCCTTTTAATTCGAAACATACTGAAGAATATTTTACGTCACTTTGATTAAAAGCTTCAAATAAAATCTGAAATTTGTATCGACCAGGACGAGCTTGGGCTGTAGCAGTACACGTCATCTCCAAAAGGAAATCATTAAACATTAGTTTTGTCTGAAATAACAAACGTTTTCATATTAATTTAATTCAATGTAAACGTTTTAAAGTAAGTATGTATATGCGAGATCAAATTTCACATACTCCAGGTGTGACACATTTGGATTTTACTTCGTCCATATTTTTAACATGTTTAAAGGCAAATTGGTACCAATATTGGTTTTTATCATACATGACCGCACAATAGTCCTTCACAAATAATGAAAATACAGTTGGAGTCCAGTCACCTCGATCAAAATAATATACATTGGCTTTTGTCCTAATTCGATCACTTGGTTTTATATCCCAAATGTACGTAATATTTCCCGTAACATGAACGCCGGCTTCATCGATTTTTGAATTCAATTCACTAAAATCGAGTTGCTCATATATTGTAAGGACATCTTCTGGTTGGTCTTTACAATTGGAGAAAATCTTCTCATCATCAAATTCGAATAAATATTTAAATTCCTTTGAATGACATCTGATAGCGATCAGGAGCACCATCATCGGTGCCAGTAATTTTAACACAGTTTCCATTTACAATTTATTTCACTTTGAAAATCAAAATGTAGATACACCATTTATATGGTCACTAAGATTCATAAGTATGTCATGTGGAGGTAATCAATCCATCCCATTGTTGATTTTAAAAATTGATATACCTCCTACATCTCTATAATTGTTGTCTGTCGCTCAACCCATCCTATATACATTTAATGATGTTGTTAGATTGCCCTGATAACAATACGACCTCATGTTTGGATGAATTCTATAATGGGTTTGAATGGCTCTATTATATAAATATTATATCTTATACGAAGACAATTTCTAGCAATAATTATTTGGTTAATGTTGTATAATTTAATTGATAATATTACAGAATATGTTTGTACAATTATTTAGCACTTTTAACTGGTGTGCCCTTTGGAACATTTAAAATAAATATTTTATTTATGTTTAATTAATCTGCAGGATATTCTCTCAAATTTGAATTGCTGTCATTCGCTTTAATCGCTGTCATAATCATTTTTGCCAGCGACACCTCCGACCGAGGTAAGCGGTCTTCTTGATTCCTCATCAGACCCATATACAACATCCTCATCAGAATCATCTATCATAGAAATGGCGGGATTATCTTTAGTTACGGCTAATTCAGCCTGGGCAAATCGGCCATCTGGTGAGTACACATATGCCATGGTATACAGATAGAAATTCAACAGTCCATAAAAGCACATAAATTGGGCCGAACTTCGGTAGGTGGTATTCAAAGTGGCCACAAAGTTATCCTCCAGTATTCCAAAACCAAAGCGACATGTTGTCACAGTTATGGAAATTGAAATCACGAATAACATGAGAAGAGTTAAAAACTTTAGTCGCATATCTATAATTAAAAATACCAAATAGCATTAGTCTTGCTGGAAACAGAGAAAAAATTTTAAAGTTTCACCAAAATAAGGCATAGAACGAAGCTCAGTGTAGGCTCGTAGCAGTAGAAGGACGAGATATAGAATATACATGCAGCAGGCGATATAGAAGAATAGTTTAAACCCCTGCAAAAGAAATTTCAACTTATATATATAATAATTATCTATGTAATATCTGCTTACATTATAATTTTTAGTGTCCACAAAATGGCTATAAGTGGGATCTTTCAGTTCGTTGCATTTCTCCCATGTGGCCAAGACAATTGCACACAGCCAGATGGGCATCACAATTATCACCTTAACCAAATAAAAACGTACAAAGCTCCGTTCATTTTGACGCAATCCATGATAGATGCATAGCCAAAACATGAGTAATCCACAGAGAAAGGTAGCTTGGAGTACGGCATCCAGCATGCCTGGCAGCCAAGAGTTCATTAGAAATATCAGCGGAAAGAATGGATCTTTAAGGTAAATAAAAAGATAAAAGACTATTTCCGAATTAAACTCTCAATACTTACTATCGTAGAGTAAAAGTAATGGCAAGAGTACCGATAGCCATTTCTGCTCGATCGACCAATCATATATGGGAAATTTGCGCAAAGTGTGTGCATACCAGCACTGGAAGATGTCAAAAGCTTAAATCAAAAACCATTAATTTTATATTTTAGTTTCACTTACGATTACAATAAAGGTGAAGAGTAGGAAAATGCATCTAAACCAGATTTCAATTTGTGTAAACTCTGGATTATAGGTTTTGAACTAAAATGAAAAACATTGAACAAGATTAATTAAATTAAGAAGTTTTCAAAAATGTATTAAACTCACATAAAATGTAATGGCACGTATGTTATATTTCTGATGGAACGATTCTAATCCATAGAAACGCACTGTTATGATATAGTGGGCATAGTCAAGAAATCCTAAATGCATCACCGTAAACTCTTCACAATCATTTCGCACACAGATTAGATGCCTGGTTCGATTATGGGATGTGCCAGAGCCAAGGACACTAAGAGGTTTATGCTGTTCATTGACGCCATCGATGCTAACGCTAATCTGGAAGCTTTTGTCGTAGCGCTCATCTGAAATGCAATACCCAAATTAATCGTTGACTTATACGAAATAAAGGAGATGAAATTTGGAACTCACCATCATTGTTATCTGTGACCAGTTTGGCAATTAACCACAACTGTTGCGAGTACGTTGTGGTTAATGGAGATTTCATGGCAAATGGACCAGATGCCAGTACAGTTGGACTATGGGCTAATGAAGTATTAGCCAAAATCTGTTCAGCTGTCAATGTCGATGTGCTTGTTATGGGTGGGCCAGTTAGACCAATGATTATGCCTAGACCAAAACACGTGAAGAATCCTAAAAATACCATCACAAATTCACGTTTGTGCATGGAATAGAGACGCATGTGAACACTCCGTTCACATCGATCATGATGATAGGCGGGCGAGATGTATTTACTAAAATCGCTAAAAAGGTCACTAAACTGGGACAAGGAGTTCTTGATTCGTAACAGTAGACCACCGGACGGCAACTGATAGGCATATCCAAGACCCGATGCATCTGCAGATGACTTGGCCATGGCGATTGGCTGGAAGTGTTGGCTCCTCCGCTGGTGTCCGCTAAAAATGGAGGCTTCTATTCCAATTTTACAGTTCTCCACTTGACATTTTTTCCTTTTAATTTGGTTGTGCTAAATTTTAATTCATTTCTGCGCAGTTTATTTTTCCTTTTTTTTTTCTGGACAGGAAAAATATCGATTTTTGCCAAAAGTCGCATATGTTTTGAATCTTGGTGGTGAAAGTGAAACTAATGCGCATGTGCGGTCTTATCAGAGGAATGCATTGTACCCGTAAACAATAGACAACAGCTTTGGGAAACCACTGGGATAGAAATTCTAGAGAATGTAAGTTGAGACTTGAAATAATCAATATTCAAAATATCTGATCTCTAAGATAAAGGGATTTTTGAATTATATTTCATAATGCCTTCGGTTATCGCCTTCTGTTTAATTCCTTAGCATCTTCAATCAATTTTGATCAATTCTTCAATAGCAAAATCATTCGATGATCCGATCAGTTTAGTACCAGCTCCAGTTTTTTACGCTTCGATCATATCAGTTTAGATTCAGATTAAATTAATGTTTAGAATAGATTAATCATCCACAGATTTGCTAATAATTTTTGATTGAAGTTGGTAAATAGTTTCAACTTTAGTCAATAAATTTTTTATACATTTGTGCTTAGATCTATGGTATCTAATTATTCGTTTTCGTATGGACTAATCCCAATATTTGATTTGTCCATCCCAACCTGCTGTTACCACTTTGCTGGCCTCATGTGGATGCCATAAGGCACTGATGCAAACGCCATCATGCGCCTGCCATTTCTTGTACATTTTCGTTGTCTTCCAGTCCCAAATATAGCATTTGCCATCACCATCGCCAGATACCAAATAACTCATATCTGGAGAGAAGTCCAACTGACAGGCATAACCAGAGACCATATGGCCAGTAAATGATTTCTTTCGATTCATTTTGAAGCGATTGAGTGCTGAAAAAATAACAATTTTATTGTCCAGCGATTGGCAGGCCATCCATTTTCCATTTGGCGCCAAGGTAACAGCCGGCATGGAGTGCATGGTGGGATCCGCAATATATTTCATATCCACAGGTATGTCCCATTCCCAAATGCGCATGGATTTGTCATCCGAAGTGGTCACAAATCGTCGATTATCATCCACAAACGTAATTGTGCTAACAGAGCCCAAATGCCGATCATATTCCTGAACAATATCTCCGCTTCGTGTATCCCACTAAAATAATAGTAAATATAATCATTAGTGTTGGTTCTCTCTTATCAAAATTGAGGAATCTATACATACGCATATGATTTTCTTGTCGGATGTGCCGGCGACAAATAAATGTTGCTTACTATTATCCGGATGAAATTTGACGCAGAATGGCATTTTACGTGTTGTAAAGCGAGATATAACATCGCCCGTTTCTGCATCCCAGAGCTTTATATAACGATCGTACGACGCAGAGAGAAAATTTGTTCCTTTATTATTCCAGGCAATGTCCTTGATGGCCTGTCGATGCCCTGAAAATGTCCGTATACACCGTCGTTCGCCATAAACTTCCCACAGTTTGACACGACAGTCCATTGACCCCGACAAAAGCAAATGGGCCGTTTTTGGGAACCAGCGTATCGAAGAGATTCCCTTGTTGTGACCCGTCCAGGTGTGTATATGGGCCTTGGGCAAAAAGCATTTTGGTGGCGGTGCATTCGATCGCAAATTCACACCCAAATCATGGGGAGCATGCAAATAGGAACGTCCTTGATAGTCATAGCCATCTTTGACTATAATAAATAAAGAATATACATATTTATATATTTGCTCCATAGACTAACCCTAACTAAGAACTTACTGTGCAGTGTGGACTTCTCCTCCAGCGGTTTGTCTTCGGGAATGCGTCCACGTTTATGCCGCTTAGACAACAGTTCGTCAAGTTCAGCCCGCTCCTGCTCGTTAGGTTTGGCTATGCTTACTTCATTTTCGTATTTACCCCAAGGACCGAGGAAACCTTCAACGTCCTCTGGATTGTCGTTCTTTTCTTGTTTGCGCATTTTTTTGGCTTTTGGTCCCTCAAATACTGTTTTGCCGTTATCATCGTAGGCCGATTGCAAGTCACCTACATAGGACTGCCCATCGGCCATCTCATCCACACTTGGATCCAGCGCATAGCCGTAGGTATGGAATGTTCGGCGCTGATTCTCGAATTCAAAGGCATTGATGTGCGCTTTTTCCACATATCCGGCCAGGGTATTACGCGGTGCCCTTTGCTGTTGTGTCAGGTCGGGATGCTCAGGACCCTTAACGGGAGCGTACATCTCATCGTATTTAGGATTGTAAATTACCTCCTTCAATTTGGGATCCAAGGAACGAGGCACTGCAGCAGCTCCAATGGGTACCACATTCGGCGCAGCGCATACTGCGAGATCTGTTGACAGTGAATGTGTCTTGTCCACAGGTCGCAGATGATCCGGTGTAGTAGCGGACGCGGGAACGGATGCATCATTTGGCTCATTATCGGATTCCCCATCCGATGAGCTGGCGTACGATTGCAAACCCAACATCCTACAGGCTTCTCACAAACTCCGTGTATTTATTAACAAAATGCTGTAGATAAATCACAATTAAAGTGTACAGCAGAAAAACAAAAACGTTTATAGAAATTTCCATGAATTTGGTTGTCGTTTTATGTTCTTTTTTCGTTGAGTCTGGCAACGCTACAAAAAATTCAGTGTTGTAAAATGGTTAAATTTAGTTCTCTGTTAGTTAAAGTGATTACTCTGTTATTATCATTCTGTTAAGTTTGTTGTTGCAAATTAAAACACGTGCGCGTTGCTTTGGATTTTAGTTAAAAAGTTGTTTAATTGTATTTAAAACTGATAATTAGGTTTAAAAATTACTAATCATGTCAATCAGAGAAAAGCTGCTGATGAAGAAGATAGTAAAGCGCGAGAAAATGAAGAAGGAACTGTCTCAAAAGAAAGGGAAACCGCTTGGTCCACCTGGCCAACATGGCAAAAGCACCAAGAACCTTAAGAAGACACAAAAGCAGCCCAAGCGTTCTGTAGATGAAGAGGAGGGTAAGATTTCACAGCGGTACAATTGTGCATTATTAAATATTTAATGGTTTTTTCTTTGCAGATGATGATGTGGAAGAGGAGTTCCAAGAGGCACCTCAAATCAAAAAGAAGCAACAACAGACACACAAAAAGAAGCCACAAATTGAGGTGGCCAATTCCGACTCGGAGTCCGACGAGGAAGATGATGACGATGATGATGAGATTGACAGTGATGGTCAGTATGAGTTCCCAATGAAATAGATAATATTTATTATAGTGATGATTTAAAGGCGAATTTGAAAAGCGTTGGGGCAGCGAGTTACTGTTGCCTTGGGCCGAAATGAAATCCATTTACAAACAGACTGAATGTATACATATATAAATATAATGTATACTATTAACAAAAATCTTAATTTATTCATTTTAATATTTACAGCTGTTGATTCTGGAGAAGATGTAGAAGATGAAGATGAGGATGAACCAGCTCCCGCCAAAAAGTCCAAACTGCAAAAGCCCATGACGAATGGCAAAAAGGTTATCAGCAATGATGAAACTCCGTTTACTGTAGAATCCTCATTAGCTGCGTTGGATCAACGTGATTCGGATGATCGTTCATTTAGTTCATTAGAAGGTTGCGTTTCGGAGGCAACTTTGCAGGCAATTCAAGAGATGGGCTTTAGTGAAATGACCGAAATACAAGCGAAATCATTGACGCCACTGTTAAAAGGACGTGATCTTGTTGGTGCCGCACAGACGGGTTCGGGTAAAACGTTAGCTTTTCTCATTCCCGCCGTGGAGCTGATTAATAAATTGCGATTTATGCCACGAAATGGCACTGGGGTTATTATCATCTCACCGACACGTGAATTGTCCATGCAAACATTTGGTGTACTGAAGGAACTTATGGCTCATCATCATCATACCTACGGATTGGTCATGGGTGGCTCCAATCGTCAAGTCGAGAGTGAGAAACTTGGCAAGGGCATTAACATTTTGGTAGCAACTCCTGGTCGTCTATTAGATCATTTGCAAAACTCACCAGATTTTCTATATAAGAATCTGCAATGCCTAATTATTGATGAGGTGGATCGGATATTGGAAATCGGGTTCGAGGAAGAATTGAAACAGATTATTAATCTTTTACCAAGTAAGTTTCGGTACTATTTCTGTTTGATTGAGATTAATTACAATATAATTTCCCACTTTAGAACGACGTCAAACTATGCTATTTTCGGCAACACAAACTGCTCGCATCGATGCCCTTTCCAAGCTGGCGCTTAAGAAGGAACCCATATATGTCGGTGTACACGATAATGAAGAGAAGGCCACTGTTGAGGGCCTGGAGCAGGGTTATATCGTCTGCCCCTCAGAGAAACGTTTACTTGTTCTCTTCACTTTCCTTAAAAAGAATCGCAAGAAGAAGGTCATGGTGTTCTTCTCCTCCTGCATGTCTGTCAAATATCATCATGAGCTATTTAACTATATTGATCTGCCGGTTACCTCCATTCACGGGAAACAAAAGCAAACAAAGCGAACAACAACATTCTTCCAGTTCTGCAATGCTGAATCGGGGATACTGCTCTGTACAGATGTGGCAGCCCGTGGCCTAGACATACCCCAGGTTGATTGGATTGTGCAGTACGATCCGCCAGATGATCCACGCGAGTATATACATCGAGTGGGTCGTACAGCACGTGGATCAGGACAATCGGGTCATGCATTGCTTTTATTGCGACCGGAAGAGTTGGGCTTTTTGAGGTACCTAAAGGCCGCCAAAGTTCCGTTAAATGAATTTGAGTTCTCTTGGCAAAAGATTGCCGATATACAGCTACAGGTGGGTTATCTTTTTTTTTTAATATATATTCTCATTTATTTACATGTTTTCTTTTTCAGCTGGAAAAGTTAATAGCCAAAAACTATTTCCTAAATCAGTCGGCCAAAGAGGCTTTCAAATCTTACGTGCGTGCCTATGATTCCCATCAGTTGAAACAAATATTCAATGTGAACACTTTGGATCTGCAGGCGGTAGCTAAAAGCTTTGGCTTTTTGGTGCCTCCAGTGGTTGATCTTAAAGTGGGCGCTGCTAAACGCCAACGACCTGAGAAACGTGTTGGCGGTGGCGGATTTGGTTATTACAAGCAAATGAATGACACTAATGGCAAGCAGCGTCACTTTAAGCAGGTCAATCGGGATCAGGCCAAGAAGTTTACACGTTAAACTAAATAAAGAAGTAAAAGAGAAACAAAAAGAAAACCTTTAGTACCGTTAATATTTCTTTAAATTTGAATATAAGCAAAAACTTTTATAGATATAAATATATATATATATATATGTATATATATATAAATGTAAATGTATACATATTAAATACAGATGAATGTGTCCATTTCACAAATTCAGATAACCATTTCGCGCAACTCATCCCACTCGCTCTTGATGCGGATGTGGATTCTCCTTATTTGTAAGTTGTTTGTTTCAAATGTTTATTGACGCAGCCTCTTTTTGCACAAAAAAAAACTTATTAAGCGAGTTTTTCCAAACTTGGCAATTCTTATATATGTACATACATATATTTATATATATATATATTTATATTGGTATGTACATCTGTACATATATGCATTAAAGTGAAACTATCAGAATGGAATCAGCAAAGTTGTAAAGGGTGCTACGGAAGTTTCTCTATTAAAAAATGAATTGGCAAAGATTTCTCTTCACATTTTGATTAAAAAAAAATGAACATAAAAGAAGACCAAAGACCTTGTTCTCTACTTATTGTTCTAAAATTTAATTCATTCATTAAGACTTGGGTCTATCATTTGCTGTCTTTCAAATAAATTGTGGCCCACACTCGTTTGTTTGTATGTCCATGTAGATAGTTAGTGGGATGGTCAATGCTACTTAAACTATTTCAAGTTAACCAAAAAAAAAAAAAATGTTTTATCAATTAACAATTGTCACTTATTGGCGCCCACTGTACTAATTGCAATAGGCATTCGCCAATTGAAATGGCATTGGAAACTGAAAACAATTTTCTAATAAAACTTGTTTAGGCTGAAAATGAGAAGACACCCACCTAATGAAACAAATGGAACCAACCAACTAACTCCAAATCGAATGTGGAATGGGAAAGGCAACAAAAACAATGTGGCAACAAATTAGTTTTCAGACGGATGGGGCATGTGGGTGGTCATGGAAAAATGCCTAAAATAACAACAACGCCCACAAAACTCCCCTTCATAAACAGCAAACTGTTGCACTTGTTTTCGTTACGGTTTTGCCCAAAACTAAAACGAAATTCAATGAATGAATAATAAGTCAGCTCATTCATTCATGCGCGTGACTTGTTCAAACAAATTAAACTAGGTAAAACTAAAGTCAAAGGCATGCAAAACTAAAGTTCTTGTGAATGAAAATTTTGAAGGCTTGCCTAACATCTCCACATTGTGTGTGGGCAGCTGACATAGAAAATGCATTCGTTCAGGTGACAAAAGTTTCAATTTCCAAATGGCTAAACGAAATTGTCTTTCACTGTAAATTAAAAGGTGTATGTTTTATGAATGGTTTATAAATTTAATGTTAGCAATCTGGTAGGGATATATAAGTACATATACATAATATATATGAACACAAATTTGTTTCGACACTTTTGTGGGTTGTAAACACACTTGACAGCACATATTTAGGTATGTAGGTACCCATACTTATGTACATATATACATACATACATGCTGTGTGTGTCACCATGATTGTATGTGTTGAGTGAGTTTCAGTTTTGAGCTTGTGTGGGCGTGTTAGCCAGTCTTTGCCACAAATTTAAAGCCGAGACAGGCGCCTACGCATCATATGCCATGCGTAATGAAAACAACTAAGAGCTGGTTAATGGCTGATTGCTTGTCTTTAACCAACACTCAGCTAATTACATGCACACAGGTTGCTTACACATGTGTGTACACATGTTTGTATGTGTGTGTGTACATACAAAATGTCTGCTCCCTATGTGTGTGTGTATTTGCTTTATGTGCCAAATTGGCAATTGGCCAACAGTTGCGGCTAAATTCAAGAAACAAAAAAATGATTGGGCCAAATTTGCATCTGTCCAAAAAAGCGGATAGTGCCAAGGATGCCTGGCCTGCCTGGTGCTGGTGTAAATTATTGCAAGAAAACACACACACATATACACACACGTTGAGATTGTATCCCACCCGCCTTAACTGGTTGTTTGTCAAACTGTTGACTCGGTCGACTTCCTTATATGACACTATATACTGCAACTACTTGGTTGAACAATTCAAATGCATGTTAGATGCAATTTTTCTCCGTCGAGTGAAGCCATAATAAACTCACACCCATGAGGCAGACGCCATTTAGCAGAGTGGTGTGAAAATCCAGCAAGTTGGTTATTTTGGAAATTGAAAGTGCCAACATAGGAATTGAGTTTTATAACATTATAAAAGTAGAGAGCAAGGACGTGGAGAATGAAGACACACACAGGTACAAATAAAAAAATGTTGAAGCATTTTTAAATAAATACATACACATACATACATATGTACATATATGTAAGTATATATGACCAACCAAAAGAGTTATTGTTGTCCTTAAGGTCTACCCATAAGGGTTGAAGAAAGTCAAATACTAGTTAAATATGAGCCCTAGAGATTAAGTTAAATATATTCTAAATGTAAAAGCAACAAATAGAGTAAAAAGTTGTTCTATAAAATATACCTATGTATGCATATACATATGATCAAGGATTACAAGGATTTCTATTTACATATTGGTAGCATGTCTTTCTTCTTTAATATTCTTAATAAAAAATTACTTATGTACATATGTATGTATTATTTGTAGTTGGGGCGGTAATGGTGTAAATGAAAAGCTAAAGCTCTCTTAAGATTATGCATTTCGTAACACTCATTCATAAATGGTACATTCATGTGTACGACTTTAAGCCCTAGAGATTAATATAAACGGCCCACGATAAATTTAACACTTTTGATTGTTAATGTAGGTGTAAATATTCGAAAGGGCTTTTGCTTTTCAACTTGTAAATCGAAAATCCATAAGCATACAATGTCTTCATTTTTACGCACATTGACACAGATATTTCGTAGGCAATAAAAACTGTATTTATTTGTCTGGATATGTATTATGCCCAGCATTTGGCGCGGCCCACACATCATGCCAAGTGAGTGGCTTTCTGGCTAACTCTACTGTTTGTTGTTGGTCATGTCAGTGGTGGCAAGTGGGCGGCGGAGGTGTTCAATTTCTTGTGTGGTTAGTGGGCGCCTGCTTTTCACTGGCCCCTGTAAACTTTCACGTCTCATTTAAGTCAAGTTACCCGCATGCGGGTGCAATACACGGAAGCCGAAAACTCTGTGCAATGGAAAGTAAAAGTTGTAGTTGCAGCCATGTCCCAGGGTCGCTTATATGGTGCGTCGCCAACTTGCTACCAGCAAAGACCGGCATGCGAATGCCAATTTCAATTTTCCCACATACATATGTATATACAAACATACATTTTTTGGCCATTTCCATTTGAGCGGCTTAATTTGTGCTTCAAGGCAAGTTTAACACCAATATTTGGTTACATATTTCTAGCCAGTATGTGTATGACGGCAATTTGCATGAGCTTTTGGTCAAATTACGGCCCACAGACAAAATGTTGTTCTAATCTGCCATCAATTTCCGTACGTAATTAATTCATACATTTGCCATACAATTCAAATAAACGCCAACGCGCCAAATATATCATGCGAAAGTGAAATAGCAACATGTCATAAAACGAACAGATAAGAGGGCTGCCATTTGTCAAGGCTCCCAATTTATTTCTTATCGATAAGAAACTACATAAAACTATTTTATTTAACCTATACAATTGCTTTTAGTTAAATATTTCCTTGAAATTTTCCAATAAAGTCCCGAAATTTGATTATAGCCAACCAGCTGTGCACACATATTTCGCCTAGGTGGCAACATTGCCGCAACTGATCTCAGGCAGAGTAACCTCAATGAAAAGTACGTTCAAGAAATGAAATGACGAGGCCGAGAGAGTGTGACGTCACAATTACGCTAAGCTAAATAGATAATATTTAATTATATATTGTGAAATAAAAAAAGCTAATTCGCTTTAGCTTAAGAAAATGCGTTTAAAAGTAAAAAATGCAAAAGCTGAAAAGTATAATTTTAATGCTAATAGAACACCGAATTTACAGCTGTGACGTCAGGCAGGGAGAGTATGAGAGCATGTTAAGCTATTCGTCGAACGCTACTCTCGATCCACTCAATCGTGATCTCACACTTACAACTTTTTGCGCTCTCCGTTTTGCATTCAGTTTCTTTTTCTCCGTCTTTGCGCACGGTTCAGTGGTAGGAAATTAGGAAAAATCAAACTCGATCGTTCAGTTTAAATCCCGTGCGTTGTGCCCATCCGACTCGAATAACAGTTAAAACAAAAACAAGTTAAAAAGGAATCATAATTATTGTTATTACGATTGTGTATGAAAAATTAAAAAAGAATTAAATTGAAATTTCGAATGCCAAATGAAAGCAAAGCCCCTTTAAAACCAAGTTATAGCCTAACCGAAGCAACAACAACAACAATTGTGCAAAAAAAAGCCAATCTGTTCTCATCAAAAAAAATTTTTGCCACTCAGGCAACACCCTGGAATTCTACCAAATGAATTTCACATAGTCGTTATTTGTAGTAAAACTAATGAAAATACGATCGTCTATGTAGATATATTTAATTTGCAAATAAAATTATTTCCCTCTTTGCTTCCTCTTGGATTTGGATCGCATTGCAGCAGCCGCAGCCAACGAGTGAGCTAGTGGGAGAGTAAGCAGAACGGAGATATTTTGACATTCCGCTTTCATTCATCTCCGTTGTGTTGTTGCGCTCACACACACTATTACACAGGATCTGCGCTCCCGCCTATGTGTCCGTATGTGTATATACATACAAATTTATGTGTGTGCGTGCAATCGCTTTGCTGAGGAATTTTCAGTCTTCATTTTCATTCTCTCTCTCTCCCTCTCACTCACGCTCAATTCGTTTCTCCTTCTCGTTACTGCGTTCTGTTTGTTGTTGCTGTCAGTTGCTCGTTCGTTTTAGTTCGATGTTTCTCTCTCTCAAACCTTCTTTTCGTTTTTATTTTTCTTTGGGTGGAGTTTTGTTTTCATTTCGTTTTCTGTTTTTTTGTTTAAGTTTTGCTCTCTCTCCCGCACATTCTCTCTTAATGAATTCTTTGATCACTGCAGCAAAAACAAATTTGTTGAAACTATTTCACAGTACATGCCACAATACCCCCCACCATCCTTTTTCCCTCAAAAAAAAAAAAACCGCACACTCGAAACGTGTTAAATGAAAATTAGCTAGCAAATTGTGCAACATTTTATATAGAAAGCAAAAAGAACTGTAACAAATACATATGTATAAACATACATAAGTAAAACATCAAAAACGTATCTGAATCTCTGTCAACAATATAAATATATAAAAAACTTTGTGCAAAAGATTAAACAATTACACACACACACACATACCCACATACACAATAACAGCAACAGCAACTAAAATGAGTGTTTGTGAAAAGAATAATGTGCAACATCAATTGCAACAGGCTGCAGCAGTTGCAGCAGCCGCTGCAGCTGCACAACAACAACAGCAGCAGCAGCAGCAACAACAGCAACCCCCGCAAATTGTGCCACAGCCACATTTGACGCCCCAACAACAACAACAGAACACGCAAAGCATTGCCGACTATTTGGCCCAATTGCTAAAGGATCGCAAGCAATTGGCCGCCTTTCCAAATGTCTTTACGCATGTCGAACGATTGCTGGAAGAAGGTAAGTTAAACATAAAAATGAACGTCCCCCCAACCCCATTATCACACGCCCAATTTTGCGCACACAGAAAGAGCGGATGAGAATGGGTTAAAAAGTTTATAAACTTTTTGCCATCCAAAAAGGCCTTCAATATTTATAAGGAAAATTTATTTAAGTATGCATATTTAAAGTTATTCCTTGATTTTATTTCCAAATGAGTTGTTAATTAATAACGTATAAATCAAAATTTAGTTGAAATTATTAATTTATAATTTTAAATGTTGAAATATTTTTGGGAAAATCAATTTTTCAATTATGTATACATAAATGAAATTTTGGGCGTTTTATTTAAAAAAAAATTTAACTGATTTCTGATTTTTTTAGTCTATAAAAATTTTTGAATAAAGACGTTCTTAAAATGTAAATTTGCATTTTAAAGAGATTTGAAAAAGGACATTCTTATGATTAAAGATCTTTTTAGATTTTATTTAGAGATTTTAAATAGATTTGAAAATATTTTTCTTCAAAATTATTTAGAGGTTTGGAAGATCTTTCTTATAAGAGAGAACTGAATGTATATTCATTCGAATTTTGTTTTAAATTCTGCGTTCTACGGTTTTCTTCTTTCATCACATACATATGACTGATCTTTAGGATAACGTTTGGAATATAGATTTGGATTCTTCAGATTGTCTTCATTTCGTTGTGTTTGGCTTTGAGTTCATTCCACCTTACACACTCGTGAGAAGAAGATGATAATGATGTTGATGATGATGATGATGATGCCTCTTGTTTGTTATTTTTAGTTACTTCCTTTTTGTGTGCCACTTCGTAAACGCTCTTTTGCTCTCTCTTTCTCTCTCTCTCTCTCTCTCCCTCTCTCTCTCTCACCGTATCGTTCTGTGTGTATCTTTCCCCCCTCGCTTTGCATCTCTGTTTTTGGCTTGTAAAGAGAGGGCGACTTGACTTTTGTCTGGCATTGCCCCCGGTGTGTTCCTTTTGATTTTGTTGTTTTCTTTGTTGACTTCTTCGCCGTTGCATGCCCCCCTCTTAAACCAGAATATATTAGAGAAGAGACCCCCGCCTCATCCACCAATATATGTATATGTATGTGTATTTTTATTATGATGCACGCTCAAGAGAAGAAAATTTAAAAAAAAAGACTTCTTTTTCCTCAACTGCAAATATAACTTAAAGATACAAAATACATATGTATAGTTTACCCACGCCTGATCAAGCCAAAAGAAAACACTTGAAACAAGAGTTAACTTTATTTTTGGTTGGTTATGTTTAAGGGAGATCATGTCACTACCTGGATATAGTGACTCTGCCTTCGTCTCACTCCGTCTTTGACAGTATTTGCTCAACATCTGTTGCCCATATGCATATATATATATGTATGTGTGTGTGTCCCCGTCTGGTAATGACAAAATTATGTTGCACAGATACAGAGACTCCACATATCCACACACACATCCAACAACAACAACAACAACAAGATATATACTATTTGAATTTTTGTTTTTTTTTTTTGCCTTTACTAGCTGCAAACTAGTTTTCCAGTCTACAAATTGTACAAGTATTTGCTAAAAGCCAAATCAAAGAAGAAAAAAAAATGCCAAAGCGTTGACAATTTGTAAAACTCGTTCGACCAGCAGCTAAAAGAAAAACACATAGTCCAAAACAAACCAAATAAAGAAACAAAAATTTAGCCAGCCCTCGGCTCTTATCAGAAGAGCTGCCGCTCTCAACTCCCACAACATTAACAACAACTGTGTGGCTATCAAAAGTGAAGTGAAAGAATACTATATAGAAATGATGTTTGGTCGAGGAACCGGCTTGGACTTGGATCTAGTTGGCTAGTTGTCTACTTGGCTGGCTGGCTAGCTGCGGGCTGTTAACGGCTTTCAACTTTTCAACTTTTTGTTTGTCTGCTAGAAGTTTTTGCTTTTTATGCTGTCTTTTAACTTTATACATAGAAACATATATCTATATACATATATAATATATATATATATACATGTATTTCTGTTTATATACTTTTTTCTTTATTCTCTTTTTATTTTTTTATTTTTTGCAACTTTCTCTTTTCAATTGCTGTCGTTGCATTTGCGTAGTTGCCATTTGACATTCAGGCCAAAACCTCACTTAACTTTACACTAAAGTCCAACAACCAGCAATCAACTTACATACATATATCCTAGCCAAAGGACATAAAGGTTTTTTTTTTTGAAGAAAAAAACAAAATTTCAATTTTGAAACTTTTTTTTTTTAGATTTTCTAACCATTTATCTTAATCTATTTAGTTAAATATTTTCTTATTTAAAGCATTTGTTTTTTAATTTTTTTTTTTTCATTTAATTTATTTATTTTATTATTTAATTTAATTTAAATATTTAAATTTGAGTTGTATTTTATTTGATTAAGAAGTGAAGACAAATTAAATTCATTTTTGAATGTTGTCAAAACGAGAAAAATATTCAGAAACAAAAGATCCTTCAGCAACTGAGGTTAACGAATTTGTGATACCCTTTATTAAATGATGGAATATTTATTTATATTTTTATATGTTGATACATATACATAGTTAATTTGATAATAGCAAAAAAAATATATGATATATATGTATTTGTAAAATATATATATATAATAAAAAAGAAAAATATGAATACATAAACAATAAACTCATTCGAACCACCATAAGTTAAAGAGTATATAGAATAACAAAAATATAATGCTAAAAATCAAATGTTAAGTAGCTCAAAATTAAATATTGTAAGAATTTGAGGGGTCTGAGGTTAGGGAGGTGGGAATGTCTAATTGGATACCAAAAACGCAAACGATTGTGCGGGTGTGCATAGATAGATTTGTTGTTGTTGTTGTTGCTGTTGTATCTTTTGGGTGCCTCAACTGGCTGGCTGACTGACTACCTGTTTGGGGTGCTGCTCACTTGAAATGCACAGCTTGCGATTACGATTTGAATATACATATAAATATATATATATGTATTATATATATGCATACATATATCTGGCTATGTGTATACCTATATCTATTTTTTTTATATTCTTGTCTCTCTTGCTTATTTATATTATTTTGCCGCTTTTTTTTATTGTCTTCATTGCTTTTGGCACTGCTGACATAAATTTTGTTGTTCTTTTTTGTTTTTAACTGACTCACGCCTTAAAGAAAATAAAGAAAGAAGAAACGAAAAAAAAACACGACCAAAGCGCACGGTAAAGCGGCAGCTTTTGGTTAAAATATGTATGCATGAATGTATGTATGTATGATCAAGTATGTATACATATACATATGTATATATATATGTATATATGTAGATATATGTACATATGTACGTATAGGAGGCATTGTATCTGTTAGATAGCTCTCTATGACACACGACACACTGGATTGGATGGAAGCACGTTTCTTTCAATCACATTGTCATATTTTGCACAGTTGAAGTGTGCCTAGACTGTGGAAAGACGATGACGATTATGATTAAAACTATGATTACGATTACGATGGCGACAACGACGTCAAATATGATCTCAGATTACGGCGACAAATCAGACCAAGCATAACTGCACGTACTTAGCATATGAGAAGAGAGAGAGAGAGAGAAAAAAAAAATATCATTGTTGTTATAGTTAAAATAACTTCCGCATAACATTGGACAACTAACTAACTAAATAACTGACTAACTTACTAACTAACTTTGACTATAAACTATCATAGGCCAGAGAAAATTTAAAACCTATTTGAAATTAAATTTCTATCACGCCCACATTGAAAAAGATTCCTGACACTACTGTATTTCTCTCTCTCTTCTCTCTCTCTCTCTCGTTCTCTCTGACTCTTGTACGTGTCATCATCTTGTAGATACACAATCTTGTAGCTTTGCGTTGTGCATCAAAAAAAAAAAAAAAAAAAGAATCCCAAAAATTACGTTGGCCGCTTGACTACACCCGCTACGAGAATGTTTATATAGTCACATCTCAACATTCATATATAGCCGCCAACCTATATACCCAACCCCCACATACATATAAATCTATATACATCTAAATTATATATGTATATACATATATACATCATGTGTGTATTTTTATATGTATATACATACATACATATAGGTATTTTTCTATGTGTGTGTGTGTGTGTGTGTGAATCTTGGCATTTCCCAGATACACACCATACAACAAAATTTTCTGCTGCTACTTTTGCCGGCCGACATTATTTTTCATGAAAATTTTGAAATGTGTTTCATTTCATCTAAATTTAGATTATTGGAAAATGGTTTTTCTATTTGAGCGAATGATCGTAATGAGTGTTGTTGTTGTTGGAATTTTCCTTGCTTTTCTTTCTTTTCGTTTTCCTCTCATATATTATGGGTGTGTGTGTGTGTGTGTATATATAGGTGTTTTGGGCGTTGCTGGAAAATTGAATATGGCTTATCGATTTCGTTGTTGTTAGATTAAAGTTGCATGCAAATGGAAAATGTTGCCAAAATGCAAATACTAACTTTAAACAGAAGAAGAAGAAAAATTAAATAAAGTTGGCAACACCAACAATAAAGAACAAAAACAACTCAGAAATGTTTCGATTTCATCAAATTGTAGGCAGGGCCCCAACTGAACAACAACAAAAACAACAACGACCACTAACGTGCTCATAAATTTATTGACAATTGTTATGCGGAACGCGTAGGCACAGCTGCTTGGACCGAAGACCCGCACTAGAGAGTCCACACACCCGCACCCAATAACCGTTACCCCTCAATCTTCCCTCACTACTCCCTTCCATTCTCTCTCCTACTACTACTACTACGACTCATTGCGTTTTCAAATTTAATTAAAATCTTTTGTCATCGTAAATCGATCGCTCGATCGATCTATGGGTAGTTAGGTTGGTTGACTTATTTTGATTTGTTTGTTGATTTGTTTCACTTTATACCAAAAAATGCAGTCAAGCGTTTTGTTGGCTGTAGAAAAAGTTTACGGAAGTTGGCCACAGTTGCAATTAAATAGGCTTAGTATCTATCTTTCTATTACATATGTATATACAACTTAATCACTGTTGTCGCTGATGTATGTACATATGTATAAGTATATATTCATTGCATAAAAGGGCATTGAACGAGGGGATTGATTGGTTGACCAAATCGATTTAACTATTTTACTTATTATATTTTTTGTTTGCTTTATTTAAGGGCGAAAGTTGCAATTTGACTGGCTAGAGAGAGGGAGGGAGGGGGGGAGACAATGTGGCTTATATAATCATCTTTGTGTGTTTTGTTAAATGCACATACAAAAGGGTTTAATCTAAATTCAGATATATTTTATATAATAACCTTCAATGAAATTTAAGGAAAATTCTTTGGAAAGAATCTTTTTAATCCTTCATTAAAATTTGAATACACACGACATACATATATATATAAATATTTGATGAAAAGATGTAAATTAATTAGCCACTTGTTGCTTTCATTTTTACCGCCTCAACTCCGACCACAATGGGCATACTTATGACTTATATAGACGCATCTTTATCTATGTAGAAAAATGATTCACTTTAAGTCCATGGCAACCCCTAAACAACATATGTATATACATACATACATTATATCCATATACAGATGTACTTACATACAGACAAATGTATGTATATATATGTATGTAAAAATATATGTTTTCAGCCTTCAATTAGCTATTTTCCTTGAAATAAGTTTGCACCATTTCACATACAAAGACTCGAAGCAATTTGAGAGCCTTCTGAGTGCCTCTGACTTTTTTCCTACACCTCTCCCTCCTTCCCCCACAAACACACACACACACACACACACACAGTCTCAGACATATTTGTATCTCTATCATTAGACAGAGAAAAAGAGAGAGAAAGGGAATGAGATAAAGATAGAGAAAGAAAGATCATTACGTCATTTTGCTCAGTTATTTGATAGCCAGCTGCAACGCAAAAACAATTTTTTTTTTTTGGCTTTTGATTTAATTCTCTTGGTGTTTTTTTTTTTTTTTGACAAAAATAGCAAAAATTTGAAACAAAGCAACTGAAAATGAAGAAGCGTAATTAAAATATTTTTCACATGCTCATGTTCCCATTCTCCTCCATACACGCAACACATGGAAATGTGTACAATATGAAAGAGGCAAATAACCTCTCCACCGATCTCCCCGTTCGTCGCTATACGCCACCCATTCCACAAGGTCTTGGGAAGGCACGCGACTTACCGACTCTACCAGCATCATCATCATCATCATACAAAAAGCCATGTGGTATTCGGCAATTGCCTTAATATGCCCACTAGGCTGCACAAATTGAACAATTTGATAAGATGCAGAGACAATGGGGGAAGGAGGAGGGGGTAGAGTGTGTGTGTGTGCGGGGAGAGGATTCAACTTTTGTATTTGTTATACTTCCTTTTGAAGTCCACAGCTCAGAACGCCATATGGTCGATCACTCGATCGGTCGGGGGGCTAGCTTTAACTCCTCAACTTGCTTTTGGAGCTCTCTGGACATATATGGGCAGACGATGCCGCCTGATGCTCTTTTCAACTTCCACCACTTGAGGCAGTTGCAAGTGAATCACTTTTATTGTGCAATCCAATTGACAATCGATTTGGTTCTTCACTTTTTTTTTTTTTTTATAATTTTTTTTCTTTTCATCTTCGTCTGAAAATCGTTAATCAACTTAATGTTTTTCAATTGCTACTCGTGTGAAATGCGGGCCTTAAAATAAATAAATCCATCCACTCTATATACCAATATACAATTGGAATGTCTATATAGGGAATAAGATCATTATAAGAGTTGGAATTTTATTTTATCATCAAAGATTTAAAAAGTATTTGAGTTCCTTTTTGCAAACGTTTTTAAATTGTTGTCAAAAGCTTAAAGCAATAAAACCTTTTTTTATACAGATTGAGTTACAAAAAAAAAATTACCAGTTGAGATTTCAAAAAGTCGGTGAAAAGTCAGCAAAACTAAAAAAAAAAAAAAAAAAATAAAAATCAAAAGAATGCAAACATTTTCGAGTTGTTGTCTTGCCCCATTCACTTGACAAATAAACAAAGAGCCAAAAACTATGGCAAACATTTAAAAAGAAATCATCAGATATGCAAAGAAACTATGACAACATAAAACATCAACAATAGCAACAACAACAACAACCACAAAATATGCGTCATATCTAAGAAAATACGAAAACGAATATAGAAAGGCAACCGACAACAGCAACAACAACAACAACAACAACGTCGTCGTCGTCGTCGTCGACAACGTGCAAACATTGAAAAAGATACTGTACAGATTGAGATACTTTTTGTATCTGTCTGCTGCTGTTGCTGCTTACTGGCACATCATTGATTCAAGATAATCAACAAAGACTGACGACGTAATGTGGCGACGTATATCTTAACTTAGATACATGTGTACATACCTATAAGTATGTATGTACACATATACACATGTGATTAAGATACGAAAGTTTAAGACTGAATATGCAAATAGCGCTGTACAAACTTGGCCAAAAAGAAGTAGCTGCTAACTCGAGTGCCCTCAATCTGCATGTATCTTTAAAGTGCTGCTGCTGCTGCTGCTGCCGTTGCAGTCTTTTTATGCCCTTGCAGAGGGTATATTAATTTTGGTCAGAAGTTTGCAACGCACAGAAAGAAGCATCTCCGACTATATAAAGTGTATATATTCTTGATCAGCATGAATAGCCGAGTCGATATGACCATGTCCGTCTGTCCGTCTGTCCGTCTGTCTGGATCAACAGCTTCTCCTCCGAGACCATAAGAGCTACAGAGCTGAAATTTTCAGCATAGGCTCCTTTTTGCTGCAGGCATTGTATATCTCGGAGTCGTCCCGATCGGACGACTATATCATATAGCTCCCACAGGACCGATCGGTCATGAATAAGGCTTATCCTCAATAACTCTGTTGTTTTTCAACCGAATGCCACGAAATTTGATATTTATGAGTTTAATATACTTCTTAATACCTCAATCAAGTTTTATCAGAATCGGTTGGCTATATCATATAGGAACAATCGGTACAAAAAAAAATTTTGTATGAAAATTTTTTTTCTCAAGCTCAAAATTTTGAATTTGTAAATTTGGTATGTTTAATTTACAATAATGCTTCTGGTGAATTATATAGTGAAAATCTGCAAGGGTATACGAACTTCGGCACGGCCGAAGTTAGTCCATCTTTCTAGTTACTTTATATTTTCGTTTTGTGCAGCATGAATGAATGCGCTTGTCACGTCACTTGTTTAAATATATATATATATATATATATATATATATATATATAAGTATATATAAAGATATATATGTCTCTGTGTGTGTGTGTGTGTGTATGTATGTGTTTGTGTTTGTGTGTCTGTTAGCATTTTTGGTGTATCTTTTGGCCAGCCGTTTTACTTTTAAGCTATTTTCGCCTATCGCATTTAAGAAAATTCATTAAATTTTGCCTCTTTCAATGGTTTCGATTGAAAGGTTTTGGTATTTCATAAAATTTAACAAATGCCACGCCCCAATGATACCCTAATTGTTGCACTTACCTTCAGCTGTTCATTTATCATTTTTCGGTTTATGTGTGTGGGGGGTATCTGTCTGTGTGTGTGTGTGTGTGCGTGCCTGACTGCTGCTGCATTGCTTTGGTTTTGTGTTTTTTGATTTTGATTTTGGCTTTTGCCTTTTGACTTGTTTATTTTTATTTCTTTTTTTTTTTAACTCTTTTATATTTATTTTCGTTTTGTTTTGTTGTTATTCTTGTTTTTATAAATTTATTTTCATTTTTGGCAATTTGTTATTGCTCGTGCCGTGAGTTAGTATGCCACGTTTTGTTGTACATATGTATGTATGTACAGACTATACATATATATTTTATCTGTTGTAGCATAGTATTTGGGTTAAATGCCCATTTTTATATGGACGCCCAAACATTGGCCATATTTCCCCATAACAATTATTATTGGCGTTGGCGTTGGCATCGGTGTGGTTTTTTTATTTTGTTTTTTTTTTTACTGCACGACAATTTCTGATGACTGTTTATTTAGTGGCAAATGTCTCAATTTGTGTGGTTTATGCATTTTAGTTAGCAATATTTGCAAAGGAAAATTACACAAAATAGTTCGCTTTTAACAATAGATTTCTTCGAGCGTGTGTGTGCATTCAAAGTAACAACAACCCCCCCCCAACTCTTCTTTCTTTTTCTCTTTATGCTCAAAGCCCGCCCACTTTCTATTCGATTTCACACACCATTCCCACTTATATTTAGTTGTTGGCTTTTTATTTTCAAGGACAACTTGTGAGTGAGGCTTATCAACATCTGCACGGCGACAACTGTTTTGCTCTTTGAAATGTCATTGGTACATAGAAACCAGAAATCAACATACTTGACTTTATGTGCATGAATAACTTTAAATATCTCATAGAAGAAGAAGAAGATACATTGATGCATTGATACATTGATACATCTATGTATACATCTACTAATACTATTGATTGCACTTGCATTTTCTAAAATGGCAGTGGGATGTTGTCGCATACCAACAGATACTCATTCGTATCTGCCTGCATATGTAGGTTTTTCCGGTTTTTTTTTTTGTAGTCTTTGTAAGTGAAAATAAGATGAAACCCACTCACCAAGTGATAGTTGTTGCAATCATACTACATATATCTTTTTAGTGGTTAGAGGAAGATAGCTAAAGAAAAAGAAAGATTTGTCGTATTGCCCCTCGTTCAGTTTATTTGTCTGTCATTCTCTGTTTACTAAAAATAAATATAAAACGTGGGCGCGCGCAAAAAAAAAGGTGTTAAAGAACAAGTTGCACAAGAATTAAGAAGAAAAACTTATTTATAAGGAGAAGCACATATCATATATACATACATAAAAAATATCTGTATAACCATATGTACACCTATCTTGTACTTGTAGATACATATATACCTATATATATATATAGAAATTTATCATAATAAATCCCCTCGTACCCATAGCAGACAGTCACAAAAATTAAAAGAGAAAAGTCGGCATGGCTTTGGCTTTTGTTTCAAAACAAGTTGTCAGGCTTTTTTCTCTTTTTCAGGTTGGTCACTTCAATGTTGGTCAAGCATATTACGGCTATATAATTATGCATATGTATTTACATTGATGTGTATATCTGTGTGTGTGTACTTAACAATTCATATAAGAAGATAGTCAGGCAGGTAGGAGGTCGATTGGTCGGTCGGTTGGTCTTTTGGTTGGTTGGTTGGTCGGTCGGTCGGTCGTTCGGTAAGTAGGTAGGCAAGTAGGTGGGCAGAGCACCATTAACAAGTGCTGTGTGAGTGAGTAAATTGTCGTCGTAATAATTTATAGGGCTCTATGTGCCATGTATTGTCTTTGGCTACCATGTGTGGGGGCTATCTATGCCTACCCGTCTGTTTGTATTATTAAAGACCTTGCTACGTGTGTCACGTTGCGTATGAGCGATAATCAAAATTAATTATACGGCCAAGTAAAAGGCAGCAGCAAAGACAGTACCAAGATCAGGTAACACACGCCCACATTTTGGCATACTAAAATGATGAAATAATCTGCTCTTTATTAAATTGTATACCAAAAAAAACTAAAAAAAAAAAAAAAAACCAAACCATAAAAAGACATTTACCAAGTTGTTGTTGTTGTTTTTCTCAAACCGCACCAAAAAAACAGAAAAACAAACAACTTGTAACTTTCACTTACCTAAAAAGTCCTATAAAAAAGGCAGTTAAATATAAAAATCGGTATATCATTTTGCTATATTTGTATAAAATATATAGATATATCTCTTATTAGACAATATGTTATTTATTTTTCAAAATGTTTTCTTCATAAATTGTTTTAACTTAAACAAATATTGGATTTCCGGTTTGAACTTTTGTTGAAAGTTTTCGTTTTTTTTTTTTTAACAAGAACAAATCAATTTGTCGAAATTACGAATTCTATACAAAAATGTTGCGAGGTCTTCTCTTTTTCCTAGATTATCTTTATGTGTCTGTGATTTTTAAATTGTATTACAACAATGGAGGAAAAAAATCCCCATAGGGAGGGATCCAAAAGTTTTCCCTCACGTCAAATTTTTATTTATATTTTATTTATGTATTTACTTTTTTTTTTTTGTTTTTTTTGATGGAACACAGCTTGTTAAACATATTTTGAACCGAAAATGTTTACACATTAGTTAGCCGACGAACCGCAGCAGAAAAAACATAAAGAGAAATCCAAAAAAAGAAAAGAAAATAAAATGAAAAGCAATTTTCTGTTGGTAAATCTGCCAAAAAGAAAAAAAATGCCTAACAAAGCTACTTAAAGAAAAAGAATAAGAATACAAAATCATTTTTGGTATCTAATAAAAATTAATTGCAAAACCTGAAAGCAAATGCAACGCAGAAGAAAATAAAAAAAAATTGTGAACCTTTAAGAAGTTCACAATATAAGAAAAAAAACCAAAAAAAGGTCATGAACTTTGCGGTTGCTGTCTGTCTGTCTGTCTGATCCACCGGACTATGGTTCGGTGTGAGTTTCATTCTATTCCATTTGTTTTATGTGGCTGAGCATCAGCATCGCCATCGTCATCGCCTGTTTACGTTCCCCACACGTCGTAGCATGGAGTCCGGAAAAGTCATTCGACTACTCCAGAAATAAACAAGCAGCGCAATGTGGCAACAGTAAAGAATCAACCGAAAAGCAGCCATTGGCTAGACATTTCACATCGTCAGAACGGAGTGTCGGGGGGTGTCACAGAAATTTCATTTTATAAATATGCTTAAAAATAGAAGAATAAGAAAAAAAAAAGACATGCCCCCAAAAAGGAGAACGAAATTGTTAAGAGGGGCAAAAATTTTGCTGCATATTTGGTTCGTTTTACGAGAGTTCAACCGTGTGTTGATTGAGGTGTTTACGAAGCATAAAAGTGTTAAAGACTCTAAAAAGATCCTTAATGTCACTTAACAAAATGTTTACCATATTTATCTTTGATTTGAAAGTCGAATCAGGGAATGCCATTAAAAGGTAAAAGTGCACTAAGAGAGAGATAGGGAGATGATTTTTTTTTCGGTTTTTATTTCTATTTTTATTTTGTTGTGGTTCATAATTGATAGAATAAACATTTCTTTATATACATATAAGCTTTTAGTTTTGTGATAATGAAATTCGTTTTACAAGAGAATGCTAAAAAGCTGGTTAAATTATTTCACAATAAGTTTTTGTGCTACATTATACATAGCTTGTAGTACAGTTTTTAATACGGAAACCCGATTTGATGTAAATTATAATATAATAAATCATTATATATTTAGATCATTGTATGCTTAATCTTAATATACCTATATATATGCATTTATCTATTATTTTTTCCTGAGAATAATGCTATCAAGGTTTTTCCCCTATAAGATTAGGTTTTCTTCATTGTTTTTTTTTTTTTTTTTGTAAATCTGGAACAGCATTTGCTCTTAACCAATTTGAACTTGTCGACCATAAATTGTTTTAATTTCAACGCCATTTTATTGTGTGTTACCTTATCTAATCTTATCTTTGAACTTCTTTTTTCTTTTATTACAGGTAAGTTTTGTTTTGTTTGGAGGAGCTTATCAGTGACTACATATACAAAGGGAAAGAGTTGAAAAGCAGCAACAACAACAACAGTAACAGTTTTTCAACAGCAGCAGTTGGCTTAAAAACTAACGTGATTGGTTGAGTACACAAATTGTATATTATAGCTATACTAGATGCAGTTCATTTTTAATTGGTCTAAACAACCAATACAATGAAATAATGAATTGTAGAGAGCGGCGGGGGTTGAGAAGAATATAGTTGGGAACGGGGGAATGTCGGGTATGGCATGTCACAATCATCGATACTTATGTATTATCTGGCGTTGAATTTTATGACCGGCTATAAAATAAGCTCGCTTGTTAATTGCTTTATAAAAATGGGCGCGCATGTGACGTGCTGTAGTGAGTGACTACCGTTTATTATACCCTATAGATTTAGAAAGGGTTAATTAGTTTATGCGTAGAATTAAATCTTTAAAATTAAATATGGCCAAGAAATCTAGAATCCAGAAATGTATCAAATAAAAAACAGATGACAATTATTATTAGTCATGAAATAGATAATATAAAAAAAAACTTAGTTAATCTAAAAAAGTTATTTAATGTAAAAAAGCATTTAATTCCTTTATTAGACACCGTTTTTATTTTTCAAAGAAAAGTTGAGATATATACATATATGTATATATGTATACATTGTTTAAAAATATATTTCTCAACGATTACTAATCTTTTAAAATTATCTATAAATTAAAGCAATTTAGTTGTTGGAATCATTGGAAACCATTTCATAAGAAAAGGGTATCAATTATGCAATGTACATAAGTTTTATTTTTAATCTTTTTTGTTTTTTTTTTCATTTTTTTTTTTGTAGTTTTACTTTGTAGGATGAACTAGCTGAATGACTGTCTGTCGAGTTTCGCAAGCTAAATAAGTTATATAGAAATTTATGCCCTATAGTTGTCATTTGTTGAAAAGGTTTATTCCAATTGAGAGAACCAACCCTGCCCTACCCTGCTTTAACCCCCACCCTATCGGCCCGCAACCCTACTATTTTCTACTCTTTTGAGTTGAATAGCTCCCCTGGTGCGCTCCAGTGCGCCCCCCTCCCCCACCCTTTTCATTCATTATGTGAATCTTAATTAATTTTTAAATATTGACAGACCAAAGCAACAAATTGCTGGGGTGTGGCTTCCTGCCCCAAGTACTAACTTACTTAAGCAGGCGGCGGGCAGCAAGTATTTTTCATTTTAAACCTTTTCTTTTTATCTTTTTTTTCTTCTTTCTTTTTGTTTCTATTGGTGTTTTTCCCCCTTTTTTTTTCTTTCTTTCTTTCTTTCTCTTTTCTTTTTGTTTTGAGACCCTCATTATTGGCACTTTTCTCATTGTGTTTGTATGAGCCATTTTTCATTAATTTACGCATTTATTGCATATATATTTGGCTTGATCCGTGAGGAAGGGGGGGTTTTCCCAGCCTATCAACCTTACGTGGGGGTATTTTCTTTTTTGTTCGCATTGGAAATTGTGCTCATGGGAACTGATTGATTAGCGGGCAGTTACTTGGCAGCCAGTTAATGCAACTTCAACAAACGCAAAAAAAAAACTGCCACAGACATTTGCAATCTTTTTTGGCAATGACAAGTTGCAGTTGCAATTTATTTTTTTGCTCCCCCTCTCTCTCTCTCTTTTTATCTCTCTATCTTTCTCTGTTTCAAATGAACAAAAAAATTGCCGTACAATTGTCAAACTTGTTTATTGTTTGGGTTTTTTTTTTTGCCATTATATAGCAAATTTGCAGCTTCATCTCTCTTTGAAAATGTTTTTAGTTTTGTAAATAACAGATATTGTTATATAGTAGATACATGGTTAATAAGGCTGTGGGTTCGAGTGTGTGTGTGTGTGTGCTGTTGACAATTAATCAGAGTTTGTCTTATGACTCAATCTACATATATGTCATACATAGATAAAATTCTTAAATCAGATTTATTTATACCCTAACCAAGGAAACTTTTCCAAATATGCAAAACAATAATAAAAAATTGAAAAAATAATGCCAGGTTTTAGTTGTAAATTATAATAATAGTTATATTTTTAAACGTAATGATGTAATGTTCTTTCCTTATAAGCTAAACGATTATGACACATCCATCCTTTTGTCATAATATGTATGTGTGTATGTGTATATAAATATATTACTATAACACAAATCAGATATATATTGCATTCTCAAACGATGAATCAAGTACAAAATTTTTCGCAATTACATTTAAGTGGCTATGAGTATAGACGACATACAGACGTTCCATTTGAAATCCGATCTACCAAAAATTTCATCAACAAGTTGCTAATACATCAAAAACTGGTATGACAACAACCTTGGCCTTACTTACTTGTTTATTTATTTGCATTTTGTCAATTGTTTTCAGACAAATTCAATTTCAAACAATTTCGACTTGTTTATAATGATATATTTTATGTGTTTTTGGTGGTGGTGGTGGTGGTGGTGGTGATGGTGGTTCGCCACGCCCCATTCTTAAACCGATAACTAATTGTAAGCTTAATGTCAAGTTGCAAGGCTGCTTACCACCTACTACCTACTCAAACGCAAGTCTCACAAGTATTTGCTTTCAATGTGTGGCATGGGAAACACACACACACACACACACATACAAGTGGCATTAAAACATCATTTCTATTTTCATTTGCACTTGATCTCTCTCTATGTGTGTGTGTGTTTACCCAAAGTCTTGTGTGGCCAGAAATGTTGGCTTAGTTTATTTGCTGTTGACAACAACTTTCCTTTTTTTTTTTTTGGCCCATTGTCTTTGGAGTGTCTTTCGTCTTGGATGTGAAACGGAAAGTTCAAATTCACGCTGTTGGCTCGTTTGATGGCATTTCACTTCCTTTCCAACGCCCTTAAGACAATCAGCAGCTATATAGCGACAGTTAAGATAGTACACAGTATATATATATATATATAGGCGACTCGTCAAAAGGCATTCTGGCGTGTCGAAAATGTGGAACAAACAAACATACGAGAAACAAACTCATCATCATACCAAAACTGGCACAAGAAGAGTTGATGTACCTTCACTTCCATGACATGTGAAAAGAAAATATATCTACATATATATATATATATCTATGTATATATGTACATTTTATAAACCGCATGACAAAGTTGCATTGTTTTTCCAACCTTAGGTGCCTGCTGACACATTTAACTAAAAATTATGACTTGGTTTTGTGGTCTCTCTCTCGCTCTCTCTCCTTCCTTCTCTATCGCAGTTTATCACATGTTCTTTTGGGGGTCTTTGACGTTTTCTCGCTGTCGCGAAATTATGGGTGCTGGTATTACTACTTCAACTATTATTATTGTTGCTGTTGCTCATTGCCGGATGGCTTTTTGGCATTAATTTTAATGCCCTTAGATGACGGTTGGTTTGCTTGGGAGTGTGGGTGGTTGATGTTGAGTTTTATTAATGGCCGAGTGGCAAAAATAAGTCTGACTGTGTCGCCAAGCAATGTGCTTAGAAGTGGATATGGTCACAAATTCATAGTCGTCACATTGTATGCCCATTAAAATGTATATACATACATATAATGTATATATATATACAGTATTTTTTTTTAAATACATTTCTTTCTTTCTTTTCATTTGGTTTCGGTTGCGTTTGGTACTTATATTCGTCTTATTAAATGCCAATGGCTACTTAAATAAGCAACAATAAAATTTGTATTTAGACAGGCATTAAAAATAAAAGAAGGAAAGAAAAAAAACAAGCGAAAAGAAACAAAATTAGTCATCGACTAACGAATACCCACTAAACATTGAGTAAAAGGTAGTCGACGAAACTTCTTCAACAGGCAGAAAAATAAAGCACAAAATGAAGAGAGAAGAGTGTAAACGCAGGAAATTTGAGTGAATTGAAACAGGATATCTATCAGTCTGTCATCTTTACTTTTACTCATTTCCTCTTTCCTTTCTCTAATTTAATCATAGCAATTAATTAGTCGTATGTTTTGGTTCAAGGTGTTTAACATGTGCTTTAACAATTCAATTTGAAACAAAATTAAATTTATTATATAAATATGTACGTTTATTAATATTTAACACTGTTGTTTGTGGCTATTGTGTGAAAGCATTGATTGTAACAATTTATATTGTTGTTATCTTTAGCATTTAATTGTTATAATTAATAAAGAATTAAATATCTTGGAATGTTTCTCTAGTAGCAGCAAGTTCTGTCATTCTTCATTATATCTTATTTATTATTCCCTATGACTAATAGAACTCAATTGAACCATCTATCTAATAATAGAACATTTAGATGTATGTCATCATTAAATTTTAGTTGGTATGTCAATTTATAACCATAATGCAATATTTATTACATTTTAATGAGGGAATTATACGTATATATACATATATATGTACAAATATGTATATGTATAAAAATTTCAAGTGCTGCAACATGGCATTTAGTTGAGATAAAAACCAGAAATTTGCCACCAAATAAAATTAATGAAAACCGCAAGCAACTAATCACATACACACACGCACACACACTCACATACTCCTAAAATTAGTTGGTGGTTTGTTTGTTTATTAATAAGCCGTTTGGTTTATTTAAACTAACAATTTGTACATTATTCTTTGTTATTGTTTGTTATAGATTAATGTGCTTTTTATCAGTTTTCATATTTATTTGAAATGTTTATACATAGAAGTTATTATGAAAGAAAACGATTAAACGGATTCGTATAGAGCGCACAGCTGTCGAATTGTTCAATTCGACTAGGTGTATTTTTTAGCGCTTCAGTTGTGTATAATTATATATAGATATATATATTTAAATTTTAATCCGTTATATAGATTTATAAGTCATGTTTAATTTTCTTCAAGTATTACGTAATGCAGTCTTTGGGACCTGTTTGTTAAATCAAATAGTTTTTTAAATTTTTAAATTTTCCACAATATGTATCCTGCACATATACCCTTATATGTATTATCGCTTTCATTCAGTGCTATTCTAGCCCTGGTTTTAACTGTGTTTTCATTTCAATTTCCATTGTGGCTTTGGTTTTTTTTTTTATTATGTTTTCAATTATGTTTATTAACACCTTTTTTTTTTTGTTTATTTAACATTTGTTTACAAATTGCATTTTTTCTGCGTTTCCATCTATTTATTTATATTTTTTTAACCAAAAATAAAAAGCGTGCTTGCATATTGAATTTTAGTCAAAAAAAATAACAAAAATATTAGTATAAACGTACAAACTGAATTAATAACTGATAAATGTCATGTCGTTGAAATATTTATATATATGAGTATATGTATATATGTATATATAGCACAAATATTGCTATACCAGAATGTGTTGACCGTGTGAATCAACAAGCAAATGACAGTTTTACGAGGATGACAAAAAAAAAATGCATAACAATCTGAAACAAATATTTATTTATATATTTATGAATATATGTATACAAATTGATGTCTCTTTGCCGTAACTTAAAGGCTCAAATTAAATTTAGTTTATATTTGGTTTCATGGACATAAGTTAATGGAAATATTATAAGTATATTTTTGGCTTCTTTGGATAATAAGCAGATACTTAAGTATGAAATATTAGAAATATAGTTTATATAAAGTTTATTTTTCTAACCTTTTTTTGTATATCTTGCAAATTTAATAAATTAAAAAAGTGATTTTTATAGGCAATGATTATCTATCAGTATATAGAAAAGACGTTAATAGTAAGTCACGTCGTTTGTTCACTTCATTGCACTCATTGTTGCTACTGCCTTTAAAAAAAATATGCAAAATTTGTGAATATATTATATACGTATGTATGTATATATATGTACTAAGTATCAAATTACTCTTAGGGTCGTTTTGTTATTTGGCGCGCGAAACAATTTTGATTGTTTTTTTGTTGCAAAATTTCAAGGCCAGTCTTGCCGCAGGCAATATGGAGTTCATGCTGAAAACATAAAATCAAATGTTTTTTTTGTATATTTTGTTTCTCGAGATTTGCCAAAAATGTACTTGCAATTTGTTTGGCCCGCCAGAGGGGCAAGGTTTGCAATAAAGACAATAAAGCAGTGTGAAGTTAAAATTTTTTTTTTTTTTTTTGGTGCGGTAATTTAAAATAATTTTACTTTTGGCTTTGTCATTGGCTGCTGCTGCTGTGACAATTTGTTAAAAACTTCGGTTTCGGTATTACTAACAAACGCCCACATATATACAGAGGAGGCGTTTGCTCATTTGACATTGTTTTCTTGCCAACACCCACGACCGACCGATCTCTTTTGTACTCCTCGTCATCTAATTTGTGGTATGAATGGCTTTGCATTCATAAATTAGCTGGCAGATACTTTACTTAGATATAGACAATATATATATACATTTATATATATATATATATTATATATACTATGTATGTCGTGAGCCAATGCAAATTGTTCTGTGAACAATCAATCAGCTGAGCTGGCGATTGAGTTTTTTTTTTTTTTTTTTAATTTGGTTTAGGTGTCGCCTGTTTGCCATTTCTTATGAGATTGACAAGTGTGTGGGGATTAGATTTGTGTGTGTGTGTATACGAGTGTGTTAAGGCGAGGTTATCTGCGGTTATTGTTTTTATTTCATTTTGTTGTGTAGGCAAAATAATTGGTTTTTACACGACATACATACATATATTGGAAATAAATTACAAATCATGAGAATTTACAAATCGATCGGCTTTATAATCTAATTAAATAAGAAACAAAATCGAGAATTCTCTCTAATCTTCAATTGATAGGAAAACTCAATTAAGGCATAAACTTTATTTCATCTTAGAATTTTTAAATAAAGGAATCTCTTTTTCATAAGTAACATTATTGAATTTAGAACTGGATCACATTTTTCTTTGAGTAAAATAATAATTGGTTTATCTTTAAATTACTTTGACTTTAAAAGAGTTTGGATTATATAATTGCAATGATTTGTAGAACAAAGAAATAATCGAAAAGGGAAGTAAAATGTTTTTTAATTTTCAGAATAATCATTATAGATAGAATGAAAAAACTGTTCAAAACTGTAGTGGAAACCAAAAATGGCTTTATCATACGATGAAAGAATATAGGTTTAAAAGAAGTTTGAAGTTCCTATGATTTCGGTGTTTGATCATATATATATAAGTATTTCTTTAACATTTCAAAATTTCCAAAATTGTTCTCGATCATTGCCCTATTGGTTAAGCAAAATTATAACGTTTTTTGCTTTCTCTTTGATTTTCCCTTTCATCAAAATAATTTGTTACACTTGCAAGTATTTTTGGTTCCATTTGCCTATCTATCATGTGTATATATATGTATGTATGTATGTATGTATATAATTACATGTAAATTTATATTTGTGGCACTTTGGCAGACGAAAGTGCTGCATAGTGCAAACCCTTGCCAAAAATCGTAATGCATAAAATTTGACAATTTATTGACGCTCGGCTGGTGTTCGCCTTAAGTGTAATTGCGCAAAAAAAAAAAAAAATAAAAACACAGCACACACACACACACACACACAAGTCTAAATTTAAAGCAGTTGAAATGCAAAATGGGACAGAGTTCACCCTCCCCTCCTCCCTTTGCTTAAATTTCTATAGACGTATGTAAATGCAATGCTTTTATATTCAACAATTTCTGATGTCATCTATAAATCAAATAAAATCAGCAAATCCTTTTTCAGTTTGTCTAATTGGATAGCCTCGAATTTTGTAGATAGTTTTGTCTAATAACACTTTAAAAAATAAACCAGAAAAATTGTAGAAAAAAGTCGATAGAAAAAAGGTTTGCCAACTTAGACGAGAGGCACTTAAAACAATATCTGTGAGGGTTGTTGGCTATAAAAATTATACAAAATGATAATAATAATAATAATAATACTTGAATACACCACACACGCAAACTATATTATATCTATGGATATATACATATGTATATACGTATGTATGTATATATGTATGTAGGTGTAGGTATAAAGTTGTATGCCTTTAGGCACCTTACCAAATTTGGAAATGCTGCTCGTGCCAAATATAGAGAGAGACTGTCTAAAAAGTTCGAGTCATAAAAACCAAAGCGTATGTAAATTATTAGTTAAACTTGACTTGCATTAAGAGAGCGGAATTTCAATGAATGAATGAAAGATAGAAATCTAGATAGCAGCAACTTGCCTTAAATGAACAAACGACCAACTTGTTAATGAATAAAAAGATCTTTCATTGATATAATTATATTATATATTAGATTGACAAGACGGCCAAAACTCCAAAGAGCTGATGCCCACATACATGGCAACGGCAATAGCAACAACAGCGGCTATGGGTCGAGACTTATATCTATCTATCTTATATATATATATATATGTATATCTATAACTATATCTCTGAACCTGCCCGCCAACTAAGTTATGCCCTAAAATGGTAAGACTGACAAACTGACTGACTATCTGTGAGTCAGGTAAGATGTTTAATTATAGCAAAACTGACGCACTGTCAGCAGAGATAGGGAGTGAGTGAGGGAAAACGGAGAATGCGGCTGAGAATAGAGGCAAAGAATTGACTTAAGTTATTAATTAAACCGCCTGCGCAGAATATGGTCAAGTTAATTATTGTAATTTCTATAAACGTTAGTGAGTGAGTGACTAATTTGATTCAATGATTGCCCCCAAGCGCCTTTTGTCTCTTCAATCGCTTTGCGGCTCACATATGTATATATATATATATATATGCAAATTGCAATTTTACACCAATTTGGAATGGCTTATTCATCTAATCCGACTTCAATTTTCATCTTTATATCAGTCACGTTGTTGCCGGCAGATTGTCATCTGTTGATGGACTGACTGACATTTGCTCGATTAAAATTGACGGCTGGGCAAGATTGCATTGCTCGGGCTGTGTGTGTGTGTGGGTGTGTGTGTGTTTGGTCAAAAGATCTCGAAACGTTGATTTCTATCACTAAAAATGGAGGCCATAAGAATTTTGGCTTTTGGCTTGCGTGTCAAAAGAAATTATGTACAAATTATCAATGAGAAGCGCCTTTTGCTTTTCAAAATCTTTTTCAATCTACGTATATATACATAAATTTTAGCCGACAGATTTTTTTCATGTTGCATTCTTGTTAATTTTCATTTCTATTTATTTTCTTCATTTTCTCTGTTTTCCTTTATTTTTTTTGTTGTTTTGTTTTTTTAATGAGTTCTTTGAGTTGCAAAATATTACCACCAATTTTTCGTTTCGTTTCTTTTTCTGGAAAAACAAATTGAAATATGTGCCCGATGCTTTCTTTTCTTTGTTTGCCTTGTTAAATACAGAATAAATATACCAATATATATATACATATATACATATATATGTATATATATATTTCGTGATATACATTATAATTTATTTATATGGCAAGTCTGTGTGGCCAGCCACATAAAATGGAAACCAAAAAATATGAAGGCGCTGCCTAGATGAAAACAAAAAACAAAAAAAAATTCATTAATTTAAATGCCAAAATTAAATCGTCTTAAAGATGTTGAGCAGAAAATATTGGACATTTTGTGTGTGTGTGTGTGTGTGTGTGTGTGTGTGTGTGTGTGTGTGTGTGTGTGTGTGTGTGTGTGCAACCAAAATGGAAGATTATCATGTTAATAATAATAATTATCATCAAGGTAAAAGCAAATATATCGGGTCAACGAACTGGTAACTAGGCGAATCAAAATTTCCACGAAAAGTATGAATTCTATTTTAAGTACTTTTAGGGTAAAAAAGGAAGAACACATAATTAATTGAAGATAAAATTTAATTAGTAAAGTTTAATATTTTCTTCAATTATTTAATTTATAGTTATAGATTTGTATAAGGATGAATAAATTGTTAAAACATTTTGACTTCTAAAACCAAACACAGTTGTCATATATTCCAAGATCTTATATTTCAAAAAAGTATTTGAAAAATAATTCCTAATATTCTATTAATTAGAATAATGTGGAATAATAAATTATTGTCTCGATATTTCTCAAATAATACTGACAACAATAAATTATTGTTGTGGCAGAAAAGTAAACATTTTGTAAAACTATTTATACACATACATATATGTATATATGTGTGTGTATTCGTGTGTCAACTCATGCATTCAATTGATGTCATTCAGTTGCCGATTCTTAAGTCATCTTAGTGTGACATATGCAACACCTCCTGTCTCCACAGCCTCTTCTTTACCCCACGAACGCACCGCATAATCTCATTTTATCTACGTTTTAGTGACAAATTGTCAAAGCAATGGATCATTGTTAAATGCAACAAAAAAAAAAAAAAAAAAAAATAGCAGCAGGGGTAGCTAATGCAAAGCACATGCCAAAAACAAACAATGCAATTTCTATTATGCAAATTGAAACAAAAGATCGAGAGAGTGAACGAGAGAGATATATATACCTGTTGATCAAATCAATTCTAAAGTCACTGTCAACTGTCACAGTTAGGGGTAATATACATAATTGTCACAATAGTCGTTCAGAAAAAAAAGAGATAAAAGAAAAAATTAAATATTAAAAATAAAGTGTGAATTATGGAAGGTGACATAGCATTTTGAATTACCACTGGTCTGATCTATAGATCTAACTAATGTTTTATAGAATGCTAATCTAATGGCATAATTTGTTTATATATAGATAAAAATGATTTCATTGCTACATACATACATCATAAGTACGTAGGTGGCTAATGAATTTACTCACCTGTATCATCGGATATAACTTTGAATCTAATAAATTAACAACATTACCATCCAATAGACATTCACACGCCATTCCATTAAACCTGGTGTGGTGTCTGTCTGTGTGTGTGTGTGTGTGTGTTTAATAATAATACGTATAAAAGGCAAATTAAATGTAATTTAATACGTGCATTTAACTAAATGACAAATTGTTAACTAATGCTTCTGCTATAGTGTTGTTGTTGTTGTTGTTGTTGATGATGATGATGTGGCCACTGCCGAAGATTCGTTTTCATGAATGAATATGGGCCATGGCAATTAAAAATTATTAAACAGCCTTTTCGGTTCTTTATTGTCCACTGTATACTACATATGATGTATCATTATATACATACATATATATATTTAACTCATTAATCATTCATGATCTTATCTCTTATTTTATTTCTTTTTCAGAAATTGCACGCGTGCGTGCCTCACTGTTCCAGATCAATGGCGTCAAGAAGGAACCATTAACTCTGCCCGAACCCGAGGGAGCTGTTGTTACAATGAATGAAAAGGTTTATGTGCCAGTTCGTGAACATCCCGATGTAAGTTTTCAATTAAAAATTATAAAAATTCAAACCCCCCCCAAAACGAAATGTCGATGATCTAATTTATAAATCGAAGCACATTTGAAGCGTTTCCGCTAATTAGAATTGACAACGCACAAAGATTCCAGCCAGCAGCTCAATGAGGAGGCTCATTGAGCAACTGGTACACCGGAAATGGCTTTAAGGTGTGCCCTCCAGTTAGGAGGAATACTACTTTGACTTGCTGCTGCTGCCTTGCTGCCACTGCTGCAACAAATGGGCGGTTAAGCAACATCCAGTCAGTTGTCTAACAATAGACAGAAAAAAAAGAAGCAAAATCTTGGGCTCGGTCTTATAAGATGCCAAATGCAAAATGCGTAGCTAAACCCCCCCTGCCTTTTTAACATTGTATACCCGATCTGTTTTCCCATAACAAGATTTATATATGATGTATAAACATATATATATATACATATATATATGGGTTAGACAAAATCACTGAAGCGTTTTAGGAAGTCGTTTGACGCCGTTCGGCGTTGTAGGCGTTTTTGTATTGCCGCCATGGCAAATTAGAATTTGATTTAATTTTATGCAATTTAAAATGTTATTTTTCCTCGATCATCCAACCCCCCTCCGCCCTCCCCCCCCACCACCTTAGTTCCAACCTACCCTTTTTCATCTATGACTTTTGTTTTCTTCGTTTAATTTGGAAATTGTTTGGGCGTAGTTTAACTTATTTATGGTCGACAGCAGGCAGAGAAGTAGAACTGAGGAAATTTATTTTATTGCATGACACACTTAAGAGACTATGTGTGTGTGTGTGTGTGTGTGTGTTTATATGTTGGGTGTGAGTGCTCCAAATAAATGCATAAATTTAAATATCATTAATGAGAGACAAAGACCCACAATGTCACCATACATATAACATTCCTATATCTCTGCTAAAACAGATGTTCGAATATATATATATATATTTTTTTTTTTTGCTTTTTTGTCTGCCGTCTCGCAAAATGGCGCCAAATACTTGAGAATGACAACAGATCGACATTTAACAAGCAGCTAGGAAACTGCAGAATCAGATAATGCATTAATTTAAAGTTAATTTTACACAGCTCAACAAAATAATAAAAATTTTCGAAGCTTAGTCCAAATTGAAATATTTAAATCGAAAAGGTAAAAATATTATTTGTTAGATGATGAAATGAAAATAATAGAAGAAAGATGTTTTGGTTAGTTTACCATTTAGTTGGCTTTATTTCTAGTCCATCTCAGCTGATTTACTTTAATTATTAAAATATTTTCTAAATTCTACTGAGACAGGATTAGCTTCTTTCTTGGATTTGAAATGACAAAGGAAAGGGAGGGGGGACTCTAATTTTGTTCTAGATTATCAAGAATACGCAGTGGGTTTTTATATGAGATTTTATAAACAATAAACGGTGCGACCCTTTCTATACAGCTACAGCTTCCTTGATTCTACTCATTACTTTAGTTTATTCTCTAAACTTCGCCAGATTCAAATCTAATTCTTAAAACGAATCGATGTGCATTTCTTTTGTATTAATATACTTAATTATATAATTGTTACAATAATCAGATTATAGTTACTATGGATACTCTACTTCAACTGTCATTTTTATAGTATACCTTACAAATTCGATTTCACCCTTCTTGTTAACAACTTGACAACGTCTATGCAAGCTCTTAAAAATGATTTTAAGATGACTGTTAACTTGGCCATCAAAATTGCAAATCACAAAAATCACATTAGCAGTAGCTCTGCACATTCTTTACTACTTCCCCTCTCTCCCTCTCTCTCTCCCTCTCTCTCTCCCTTTCTCTCTCCCTCTCTCTGTCTCCCTCTCTCTCCCTCTGTTCGTTGTTGTCGTTGCCATAAAAAGTAATTAAATCATGCTCAAACATTTCTCATCGGTGTGCCATTTAATTAATTACTACTGGACATTGTGCATAAGTCTGTCCATAGGGCACAGTAGAGCAATGTTTGTCGAAATCTAAAACCAAAAAACTAACAGACGAAATGAATATAGAATTGAGTTTTATTGAGGTGGTTCATGCCACAAATGATGTTCTTAGTTATTCTGTTCTTCAAAATAAAATAGAAAAAAAAAAACACACTCATATAATGAATATGAATGAGTTAAGGTCATAAATTAAAATTAAGCAAAGGCAAAAAAAAAAAAAATAAAATAAAATAGAATAAAAAAAGGCAAGAACATAATTTTTAGCGAATAAGCAGAGCAAAAACCTGAACAATTTCTCAGTTGATGATGACGATGCTATTTATGTTTTAGATGTTTTTCCAAATGAAAAGTGGCACAGTGGCTGATGAGATTTATGATCTGAGGGCATAGGTTTACCTATGTGTGTGTGTGTGTGTGTGTTTTAGTGGTAGTCGGTTTTCGATATTTCTTCAGGTGTTCGAATGGTTCAAATGTCTATTTTTAATGCCAAGAAGCTGAAACATTTTCTTTTTAACATTTGGTGCGGGCGTGTGAGCTTTGTCATAAATCATTTTATTTAATTGCAATATCTCGAGCAAACAAAATTCACATACACACACATACAACCACACAGAGACAGACACACACTCGGTAACAAGAAAATTTTCCGACATTTTCCACCAAGACAAATTGCGTTTCAAATAACATGAAAATGCAACAAGTTTGCAAAATGTTTATTGGTTTATTTTTATATCCATTAAATACATAAAAATGTATATGAAGGTCGTTAAAATGTATCTAACACATTGAAAGACATAGCTTTGATTCTCCACATAACATAAACAGGTAATTATATTTAATTAATCTCCGAGATTTAGTTAGAATTTTGAAGACCAGAAGTTATCAATTGATATTCTTATACTATGAAGGTGTGTTAGGTAGTTCAATATAGTTCTCATATCTTACGAAAAGTTCATAGAGTTTACTTTCAGTATTATAGGTGTGATGATGATTACATTTAGTTAGTTAGATTTGGCCAGCTTCGTCATCGGCCATAAATATCAAGGCATTAAACCGACTGTGCGTCAATCTTAATAGCCGTAGATAATTTATACCATATTTAAACAATGTGAATAGAGATTTGTCAGACAGTCTGCTGAGATTCATTGTAGTTAGCTGAGTTTTGGCTGACAACCGGCAAACACAACAAACGCCATGTAAATAGACAACAATTTGTCAATGGCTCTGTAGTGAGAGGAGCGCATAAAATCGTATCGAATCTGTGCTGCAACATGTCAGGCTCGTTAATAACCAAGAGGCAAGACAAGATACACACACACACACTCACACTCACACAATAGCCTTTAAATGCGCTCAACAGACGGTGTATTGTTGCCCCTAGTTAGTTGCTGTGTTGTTGCTGTGTCCAAAACATAAATACAACTTAATTAATATCAACAGCAACAACTACATACATACATATATATGTATGTACATCTCATATATAAGCAACAAAAGCATTAAACAGTTTACAATTAATTACTGCAGACTATTAACGCTCCAAGTTGACTTAAGGCGGACGACTCTCAAGTTGTTTGGCCAATTGTTCATTTTTCTTTTGTTTTCACTAGCTGTTTGGCTTGCTTGCTTGTCTGCCTGTCGGTCTCTGTCAATTCGCATTGCTCATACGCCCCGTGGTTAGAGTTGAACACATATGCGACAGTTGACCCACTGAGCAGGCCGGTAAACAAACAATTTTCTATAAAATATGTATTTTGTTTGACATATTTTGTGTTATTGTAAAACAATCATTTCAAATAAATGTGAAATACCAATAGCCTTATATCATTTATTAAATGAAAAAAGAAAAAAAAACGAAAATTAAATGAAATCAACATGTCTTTGTTTCTGCATATATTTACGCTTTTTAAGCATATTCTATTTCAAGTACAAATTCATTAAAAAAAACATTCCAAGCATATCCTTTTCATTTTGAAATTTCCTTGAATTTGCTGCAGGGTTTGAGTTTTTTTTTTTTTGGAATTGGTAGGAAATAGATTCTGTTATTACAAAATCCAAAATTTCTCTCATGGCAATTAAAATTTTTATGTATTCCTTTTATGCAATCTGCATTGTTTGATAGAATTTAGTGTATGGTTTTTCCAAATAAAAATGACATATATTATATTTATCGATTGCAAACTACTTTGGCAAGCTTTGATAAGTTTCATCTCGTGTAAATAATTTCTGGTAGCAATATTAAATAGAAGAGAAAACACAAAGAGAACAATATGGGATAGATTTGCCAAAATCCAATTTAAATAAATAGTCCATATATATTAGTTTCTCTGTTGGCAAACATAAAAATGAATTTATGATAAACCAGCTTTAATTTAAACTAGACATTTGCTTTGTAAAATATATTCCCTCATTATTTGATTTGTTAAGGTCATCAGTGCTAGTACCATTATCTATTGAATATATTTTAACTGGTGTTGCTGCTGTTAAAGCACTAAAGTTATTTCATTTTTAACCAACTTTAATCATAGGCAAACCCATTCATTCGTTTCACTTAGTTTTGTTTTCAAAACATTATGTGTATATGTGTATATGTGTGTGTGTGTGAAACTCAATTAATCCACAAACTGCAGCAAATTAGTCATAAACATAAAATGCTAATTACGTGCAATTTTTATTTTCATGGTTGTTGTTTGTGTTAAGTAATTTAATAGGTATAGACGCATTAGATGAAAAATGTGGCTCTTAAATTGTTTTTTTTTCGTATAATTTTTGTTTGTTTCTCTCTCGCTCTTTATCTATAGCTATCTTTGTTTCTCGCTTGTGTGTGTGTGTGTGTGTGTTGTTACATGTCAAACTTTGATTTATTTTTCCGTGTAGGCAATAGACGCGCTTTTTGTTCAACGTAATTATCAACATTATACTACATATATACACCATACACTAATATATTACATACAATATTGATATATATGTATATTTATATATATTTGTGGAGGATAGAGGGTAATGTAATCTATTTGATCTGCGCCGACTGTACTCAGTTTTGCATTTTTCTAATTAACTAACAACCGTCGGCAAATTTAAAAAGATGTTTCTCCAACTATAAAATATTTCAAAAATTCTCTTTGATTCATGATATGTATTTAGATATATGTACTGATATATATACTCGGCTATGTTCTTTTTATGTTCACTTGATAGTGATTTTAAAAATGATTTTTGTCACATGTTGATAAGCAGCTTTTAACATTAGAAAATATTAAATGACTTGACTGTCCCGTCGTCATGGTAATAGTACTTAGAAATACATACATACATTCATACATAAGGATATATGTCCATATATATTTGCATTTACAGCCTCCTTTAACTTTAAACGAAAAGAAGCTAAACATCTAGCAGTTTTTCATCTCATAAATTTACAATTTGTTCTCGCAATAACCACCCATATTCTTTGTGATGAGACTTTTGTGCGTTTTTGTGTAATGGGCTTATCAATTGTTTGTAACCTTTTTTTTTGCTTCATTTGAGTAGAGTCAACCTTATCAACGGTCACAATCTCTAAAATGAGGGGCATTTGTACATATATATGCATGTATACATATAATATACAAATGTATAATACATATGTGTGTATAACCATTATTTGTCCGCTTCATTTATAAGTAGCTCCCGGTTTATTTTTCTTTCTGTCTTTTGGCTGCTTACAACAAATTCTTGCTCAAGTGCTTTATCGCATATGTACATATATATATATGTATGTATGGATGTGTAGGGTCCATCTGCTGCCTACGTTCCTCGACATTTTTCTCTCCTTCTCCAATTTCAGCAATGCCTTTTGAGGTGCGCGCGTGCCACTTGAAGCGCATAATTGCTACCAAATAGCAGGAGAAATAATAACAGCAACAAAAGAAAAAGCATTTTTATTTCCAAATATTTGTTGGTAAAAATGAAAATCACACAAAACATTTATAATTTATATATATATGTTTGTCTTTGCTCAATATTTGTTAAAGCATCTTTATTGTATATAATTTTTTTGCTGCTCTTTTTCTTAAAGGCCTTTAAAATGCGGCCACCAGCATTTAATTTCCGTTTAACGCCACTTGAGTTCACATTTCTGTGTAAACTTTTAATTTCGAATTCAGGTTCGCATTCAAACATTGTATTTAAATGTAATAATAGCATTATTACATACCCAGTGTGTCTTTATGAAGAGATTGTATGTATATATATCAAATAATATGGAAATATGTCAGTATTTGTGTATTTTATACTATTCCGTATTTTGTTTAAAAATGTTCCCCTTGATCCGTCCCTGTATTTTTTTGGTTTCCTGTATGCATTTTTAATTAAGGCAATAACCGCAACAAGAGCAGCAGCTGATAAACATCTGATACATAAATCCTACATATATATATATAGATAAGGAATGAAAATGTTCCCCCTCATGTTGTGCGTAGTAACTTGATTAAACAAAACAACAAAAAAACAAAAAAAAAGAAAAAGAAAACAATGCACAAACTTTGAATTGGCCTTGCATAAGGAAATAGGAGATTGCGTTGCCCTCCTTCATTGATGTTGCCTTTTACTTATAATTTAATTAAAAACTGCAAAACCATTAGGTTGCTCTGTTCCATTAAATGCATTTTTGCAATATTCAATTGATTTGGATCTACAAACAAATGTAATGTGTAGGAGTAGCAAACGAAGCAGCGGCTATCTATGAGATACATTTACAGTCAGTCAGATAGACAACAGTTGCTGCTGTATTGCCTTTTTGCTAATATTGATGATCGCATCGACACATATGTATAACATCATCGCTTTGGAATAGATTTCTCGCTCTAGTATGAAAAACAAAAAAAAAAAAAAAAAAAAAAAAGCAACAAAAGCCAACTGTGTGTGCCACTTATATTTATTATTTGTGGGTGGTCGATGACTGCCAGGCTACCGACTGACTGCCAACGTCTGCGTCTGCCTCTGCCTTTGGGCTACAGTGGAACTAGTTTGCCAAGTAATTTATATAATTCAATGAAAATTGTTTTTGATATGAGAATTGAGTGGCTAATAAATCTAATTTATCGAAATTTCTTAAGGCGTGTTGTGGAAAATATGATAATTGGTGGCATAGCTTTTATCCAAGCTTAAAATCTCATCATCAATTATACACCATTTTCAATCACTTTAGCTCAGCTGTTTTTTTTTTTTTTTTTTGTTGGCCAACTTAAAAAATCTTGTAAAATGGTGGGCAGTCATGTCAACTATTTGGCATGCATGTCCATCATCACCACCATCATAATCATCATCATGATGCAACTTTAGACAAAATGCTTTGAATGTCGCCGACCGCTGCTGTTGCTGTCGCTGCTGCTGCTGCTGCTGCTGCTGCTGCTATTGGTGGAGGCGGTGGTGGTGAGTCTGCTGCTGTTGCAGTTGGTCGGTCGGTTGGCCTGCCCATTTGGTAGATGATTGGTTTATCGTGCCAAATTCAGGCGTGTCGCCTTAGGTCAAATTACGTTTGCCATTGTGAGTTTTCCCTCCCCATTCCCCCCACCACCATCTGACTGCTGCTAACTTGATGACAGAATCTGATCGAATCATTCTTAACCACCATGCATTCATGAATTTGGTTTTTATGAGTCAACTTTTCCTCATAGTTGTTGCCATAGTTGTCTTTTCCTTTTATTTTTGAATTGAGTCTTAATGCGTTTTAAATTTATCTCCATGAACTTTAGCCTTAACTTAATGTGCTTAATATTGTTATTATTAGATTTCGGCTAATGATTTCCTGTTGATTTAATTTTTTGACTTTTCATTTATTTCTTTCCATTTGCAGTTCAACTTTGTTGGTCGCATTTTGGGACCACGCGGCATGACAGCCAAACAATTAGAACAAGAGACTGGTTGTAAGATAATGGTACGCGGCAAAGGCTCGATGCGAGACAAAAAGAAGGTGAGTACAATACAAATCATTATGAATTCTATATGTAGAAGGATGACTGTCCGATTATAATTCTATTTGGATAATAAAGATTAGATTAACAATGATTTCTTAGATTAGATAACAATATGTCGCTGATATGTGGATAACTTCCTGATTAGCTTTCTTATTTATAGATAAAGATAAATGCTAGACAGATTTCTTATAATCCTAAATCCTAGTCCTAATCCTAATCCTAGTAGTTTTATACTTCAAAGTTTTGGTGCTTATTCAAAATATCTATTCTATTCGGATTGCCTCCCATATCATCAACGTATGATGTAAATAAGAAATATTTGGAATAATAATGAAAATCAGTTCACATATAATAAGTATAAACCACTTTAATGTGAATGGTTTCCTTTTTTCCTGCCGCTCAAATAATTTACAAGTATTAAAATGTCTGTTGACAGTTGAAATTCCGTGCCAAATGAGAATTATAGTCAATTAAAAGACAAGAAATTTGTCTGAGTGTTTTCTTTTTCTTGCTTCACACATACATATATACATACATGTATGTATATAGACATTATTTTTTTATGTACATATATGTATACTCTCTCACCTATATATGTTCATCTCTATATAAATATATATATGTAGAGATATATGTATATATATGCATATCTTGTCACTCAAATGGTCTGATGATTTAATTTCCTTTGGCGCAAAACAAAAAGAATCGAGACGATTAAAATGTATTTTTGTAATTCCCAAATGTAGCGAGCAATATGATGGCGAGAGCGACAGTCTGATGGTGGGACGACATGTCAGACAAGTATTAAAAATAAAAGTCATTTCGCTTTTATAACGTTGCAATATTTTGTTAATTTAGTAGCAATAAGAGAATCAAAAGCCGAAATATTCATCCCCATCCACCCACACAGATATCTTGTCTTCTGAGTCACACTGAAAGTTCTCGTAAAAATGTTGCTTCTATTTGGTTTCTCACTACACACAGATGTTGTGTTGTGTTTGCTGTATGTATGTATATGTACGTGTATATACATAAACAGATGAATGTGACATGGGGTGAAAATTTTGTTTACTTGCTGCAATGTGATAGAAATAGCCCAAATGGCATTAGTCATTAGTGCAAAAAGCGAAAGAGAAAAGAAATGCGTTGGCCAAAGTCTAAGTGATGGTGAAACTTAGGAGGTGTAGTCAAAGCCATAGAAACAACAAAAATGGTAACAATATGTATATTATATATTTATATATATTTTTTTGTCACCCACCAGCTGCTGCCGCCGTCTAGGTTAGCTGTGGCAACCTAAATCCATAGACAACTCTGTGAGGAGTCCATCTGACTCTATGCTCTATGATTCGGCTCATTTCCATTTGACAGCTCTTAATTTGACACTTGAACGCAAATGCTTCAGAATTAGTTAACTGGACGCAACTGACAACGCAAAAACTTCAAAAACTATAGAAAATGTGACAGTTCTTTAGCAATTTTTAGCTTAATTGATTAGAAATATATTTCCGAGATGTTGTTCATAAATATTTATTTTTGGTATATAAACCAAAAGTTGATATAGATAGATGAGTTTTTCCGTTGTTGGATAGCTAATTTGAATAGTTTTGTTAAGGTCAAGTTATGTATATAATCCCTAGGTATTACCAATATAAAAGTGAAATCAACATTTCAATTAACATGCCCACTGATTTTTAGGTAAAAAGTTGGCCAAAAATTGAATATAAGTCCTTATAAAACATTTGTTGACATTTTGCCAACAAATTATATGCATCATCAATAAATTGTTGCAACATTTATTTTGTAAAATAATTTGTAATTTGTTCTCTTTTTTACAGGAGGATGCAAATCGCGGCAAACCAAATTGGGAACATTTGTCCGATGATCTACATGTTTTGATAACAGTCGAGGATACAGAAAATCGGGCTAAGGTCAAGTTGGCCCAAGCTGTAGCTGAAGTACAAAAATTGCTAGTGCCGGTAAGTAAAATAATTGATAGATAAAAGCTATGCTCCAATATTGTATATATATATGAAATATAAATGCACACACATACATAGATATATAATATATTATATATATGCAATTGTGCATTAGACTGATTTGTAAATGATTCAACATTATCAAATTTGATTTTGATAGCCAGCTCATTTAATCGTTATAATATTACTCATACGTCATGTTGTAAAATTTTCTGAATAGAATATTTAATGAGCAATTGAATATTAAATTTGCTGCAAAAGCTAATATTTTTCATTTAATTTGAATGTCAGTAAAAATGTATGCAAATAATTCAGTCCAATTTTGCACATATATATGTATATATATATTTATTTATATGCTGTAATGAAAATATTTTATTTGTTTGATAGACAAAACAAAAAGCAAAGGCCAATGATTAATTAATTAATTATAATAAAAAGTAAAACACACAAACAATATGCAAAATATAATTGTGTACGCCAAATTGCGTTTGCTGTTAATTGTTCTGTTCTTACTCTCCTGTCACTTTCTTACCTCTTTCTCTCCCCCCCTTTTCTTTCTTAAAATATGAATAATCAACTATTTTTGATAGCCTAAACATGATAACCAAAATAAATATATATTAATAATACATTTTTTTTATATTATTTCCTTTTTTCTTACAAATTCTAATATGCTTTAATGTATTTTGTTTAATACATTAAAAATACCAACCAAACCAAACCAAACCAAAAACACACACACACAAACAAACAAACATAAAATTGTACTAACAGCAAGCCGAAGGCGAAGATGAGCTAAAGAAACGTCAACTTATGGAATTAGCCATTATTAACGGCACTTATAGGGACACAACAGCGAAATCTGTCGCAGGTATGTCAAAAACTAAAGTCTCTCATTCTCACTCTCTCTTTCTCTCTAATTTTCTTTGTCTGTCTTTCTCTTTCGAATACTTAATAAACAAATTGTTTATTAAAGTTGAGAAAGAAATGAGAAACAAAGAAAAATTTGAACAGCTAATCCTCAAAAAAATACTTACCAACAAAAATAAATAATCAAAATGAAAACATGTAACACAATTTATGACAAAAGGCGCAACTTGTCTATTAATCCAGAGATGCCACAGCAAATTGAAATCGGAATCGGAAACAAAAAATGCTAATACATAATAATACTACTTATTATTGAGCTAACCAATAATGATTTATGCAATGTTTTATTCGTTGATTTTTTACATACTGCATTTTTGTGTCCGACGACCAGCTTTCTCATGCGTTGGTTCAACTTCTGCTTCTGTTCTGTATCCCGCAGTGTGCGATGAGGACTGGCGTCGTTTGGTTGCTGCAACAGATAATAGGCTGCTGACACCCGCCCTGCCCGGACTGGCTGCCCAGATACGTGCACCTGCCACAGCACCCTTGGGCGCACCATTGATACTTAATCCACGTATGACCGTTCCAACGACAGCGGCCAGCATATTGTCCGCCCAAGCAGCGCCAACAGCTGCCTTCGATCAGACCGCCCATGGCATGATATTTGCACCATATGGTGATTATGCCAACTATGCAGCTCTGGCTGGCAATCCTCTTCTGGCGGAATATGCAGATCATAGCGGTGGGTTGTTTGCTAGATAAGTCAAAACTGACATCACACACATATGTGTATATATATATATAAATATATACAAACATACACACAGACACTTAATGCTCCATATATATGTATTAAAACATATATATGTGTATAATAACTACATAACTACTTTTCTGAACAATATTATAAACCGACATTTAATTAATTTATTATTTTAGCTTGACTTTATCATTTCGTACTTGATTGATTTTTAACTATACACGATATTTAATATACATATATGTATACATATATACATATATTCAAATATGCGCCATAACACACATACAACACACACCAAATCGAACCAAACAGCATTTTATCACAATTTAATACTTTATACATATACAACAAAATAGAATAAACAATAGATCAGATCACAATCAGTCAGTCAGTCAGTCAGTCAGCTAATTAGCAATTAACTAGTTGTTCAAGTCAATAAGATCAGATCAGAGTTAGGATGAGTTATTTCATCAACTAAATACTCTTCTATCACCATCGACCACCACCGCCTATCCCTATTTTAAAAAACTAAACAAAATTTCTCTAATCGTCCAAAATTTGATGCTATACCTATGTATATGAATAGGCAGCTTTTTTTGAGTTTTCAGTTTTATTATTACTTAATGCTTATATACATATACAATATATATATATATATTTATCTTAACCGAAGTGCAATATGAGAAAAGAAATTTTAAGAAACTTAGCAAGAGAGTATTATATTTTATTTAATTATCTTATTTCATATACATTTACTCTAATATCACATATCAACGATTAATATTTAATTTAATATGCATTTATTTTTCAATTGTTATTATTTTTGTTTAAATCGAAAGCTTTAATTTTAATTTTGTGTTTATGGTTGCTATGTCCATTACTTCAATAATGTAATAGAAATTATTGTCCTTCCGATCAAGCAAAATCCCTTATAAGTAGGCAACGCATTTAACAAAGTAAATTTACATTAACAGTAAATAAACATTCAAGTTTGGGAATCAACTAAGTTGAGGTAGTTCAGTGATTTGAAGATTTCCAAATAAAATACAACAGAAATCAGTATATATAAGTATATATTTTGTCTAATAACAATTTAATTCCAATCTAATTGGAATATAGATTGAAAATCAGTTATAATTTCCCAGTTATCATTTATAAGATATAAAAATGACCTATAAATAATCTAGAAACGATCCTATATGCTTGGTTTCTTTTTTCACACTCTGAACTTGAGTAATGGGCTATAGTTAATCATATGCATAGTCGGAGTATATCGACGGCAAATGTAATTAATATTTTCAAAGCAGTGCCATAAAGTATGCTATACAAAACTCCTTCAACGCGATGCACGCTTTAACCCTTAGCATAGCTTTTTAATACAACTTTTATTTTTTGTTGAAAAGTATTCAACTAACAAGCAGCTAATAACTACAAAATGTTAACACATTTTCGTTTATATTTTCCCCAATTCTTTTAATTTTTCTTTTGTTGTTTACAATTTAATTTATCTTCTCATATATTGTTATAAACAAATATTTACAGTTGGTCGATATATGCATGCCGGCTCCGTCTTTTGAACTTTTTAGTTGTTTGAGTACAGCAAAGAATTTATCCATATAAATCTTTACATATATATATATATACAAGCAATTGTTAGTGCACAATATATACAAACACACACACAGACACAAACACACTTACACACCCAAAATAAGCACACATAGATTTATATATATGTGTAGTACATAATTATAAAAATATGTATTATTATATATATATATGCATACATATTTATTTAGAGACAAAGCAAACGGCACAAGAAGCAAAGCAATAATTGAGAAAAAGGAAAAAAAATACTCAGAGGCAAAAACTCCATTTAATATTATAAATTGCAATATCTTTCAAAAGAAGAAGAACTTTATATATTTATTATATCTCGTTCTGATCATTTTCGTTTAGGTTTTTACGTTCCCACAGAATTGACAAAACTAAGTGATTTTTAGGCGCTTAAAATAAGATTTAATATTTTTTTGGTTTGCTTTTATGTTTTTTTTTAAATTATTTTTTTAGTTTTTGTTTTTCCCCCCTCGCCACGAACAAATTTTCCAACTTTCAAAGTACATTTTTATCGGAAAATGAGTATATTCTAGTTGAAAACAACAACAACAATGTGCAACAAAGACATAAACTGTCGAAATGTCAATTAATTTGTTTGTTAGTTGTTTTGGAACCATGAGTATTCTATTCTATTTAGAACTTTCAACTAAGTTGCTGAGTTACATTTATTATATATATATATGTTTAGTTCTTAATTAGTGTATTTTTTAATTATTATGCTTTTCTCTAGATTTTAGGTATACATATATGTCACAGGTTTGAAGGGTTCTTATTTAGTTGTGTCGTTTATTTTTTAATGTTTTTTCTCTTGATACCCTGTATCAATAAAAATTATACTGCACGTGTAAAAATTAGCCATTTTAAAAATAATGAAAATAAACAATCAAGTCAATCTAAATTTATTCTTCTGTCCGTTGTATATCCGTTTATATATCTCTTAGTATTATACTTTTATACAAGATACGATTAGAAACTACAATGAGAAATCAATTTCAATTTTGTTCGATACAGGAAAAAAGTTAAAAGTCTGGTCACACCGACTTCCAAATACCGACTGGTCAATCTTAATTTTTTCATACATTTATTTAAGCGCAATATGTGTAGCAATTAGACGCAGTATTTATGCACAAATGTACCTTCTCATTACTACTACAAACAATAGTTCAAGTTGCGACAATTGTTTTTGTGTGTATACCGTTTAATTTTTCCAGCCAGTGCCATCATTTGAGAGAGCATATAAATGCAGTTTTAATTCATTTTCTATATAATTTAACTACATATACATACAAACATACTTTAATACTTTACGCAAATGGAGCCTTGAATCAAAGTGGTGCTTTAAAACTTTGCATAGGACATAAGTTAGTTATTGAGTGGTTCAGGTTCAGGTTCAGGTTCATGTTCAGGTTCAAGCAGCCGTCCACAACAAAATTTTGCATAACTAGTCAGCAAATAAAAAAAAAAAAAAAGAAATCATTGAAAAAGGAATATGATGAAAAGAAAGGCAAAGGCAAAAGGAAAACAAAAAGAAAATTCAAAATGAGCAGAACGAGCATAACAGCTGGAAAAATGCTAAAGAAACAAACTTTATACAGATGCATACATATACATATATATGTATATATATATTAATTTATATACATAACCATAGAGTTTAGTATTTTTGTTCATTTAGGCTAAAGTTAAGCTGCTTAAAAATCACTTATTTTGTCCAAGAAAAAAGGAAGAGATCCATTGAAAAAAAGGTCTTTGTTTCACACACACACACAAACACAATTACATACACAAAAAAGAAATATATATATATATATATATATATATATAAAATATATATGTTCAATATATACATATATATATACGACTCATTCCAAAGAAGCAGAATTTAAATGTAAATGCAAATAATGAACAATATATCTGTCTATATATATTACGATAACTTCTCTCAAATTCTTTGCACGCAATAGAAATACGAGGATTTTATTCAATAATTCATTAACTGAATAGATCGGCAGCCAATTTAAATACTTTGTAGAAAAAAGGAAGAGCAAGCATAAAACAATTTATATTACTATACTATAATAATATAATTATTATATACACATACATATATGATTTTTCTTTAGCCTTAAGTAATTTGTAGACAAACAAAACAAAAAGAAAGAAAGAAGTTAAACCCTATATTTATTGCCTTCCCTATATATATACAAACCGAACAGAACAATTACTACAACAACAACACACAAAAATATAATACTTTTTTTTTTATATATATATCTATAAAAATATATATATATATATATATAAAAATCTATACATAAATCTACATGTATCGTATCGTATATTTTAGTAGGCGCCCTTAAGCAGCAACGTCGTTTGGCGGCTAACAGAGAGCACCCCTATCAGCGTGCAACGGTCGGAGTGCCAGCCAAGCCAGCGGGTTTCATTGAAATATAGTAAAACAGATTAAAAACAAACAATCAAACAAATTTAAAGAAAACAAATAACAGCAACAACAACAAAAATTAAAAGCGCTAAAGCATTAACGAATAATTGAAATAACTTAACATTTATAATAAGCCTTCCGTTTTGTCACCTCAAACACTATTATTCGAGGATTTTCTCTTCAATACTCTTGAGTATATATTTTTGTATTCTTCTTCTGTTTTTTTTTTCTTCTCAAAAGCAAAGCCGCCAGTTTACGATAAACGTTTTTGTTGTTTATCGTAATTCATCAACGATCAGAAATAGTTTTTTTCTATCAAATTTAGTTCAATTAAATATTTATTTTGTTTTTACTTTTTCTTATATATATACATATATATATATTAAAGAAAGTCCATCATTATTATTACTTATTTTTTGTAAATTTTTTGATGAATCGTATAAAATCTGTTTTAACTTATTTCGCTGCAATGAAACCCAGTCAGTTGCTGTTGGCCAGGCCAAAATGCCGCTCTATATAAACTCAGTTAACAATCAAGCGCGCGCGCCTCCACAGGTTAGTTGTGTTTCTCTACTCATTTTTATTTATATAATTTATCTACCTATCTATCAATTTTTCTCTGAACAATTTATTCTTTGATGAAATTTGTTTTGTATTTTTTTTTTTTTATTATTCTTGGAATTTGATTTGCGAGTTTTGAAATATTTGATATATATACACACACCTACAAACACACAGACACATCGAAAACACAAACACATGCAAAATAAGAAACAAAAAAAAAAAAAAATAAAGAAAAAAAAAAAAAATGATAAATAGAGAGATCAGTGCAAGAAAGAATGAAATCAGATTGAAAAGTTGTATTATTTTTTCTTCGTTTTCCACGTTGACTTGTGCCTTTGACGTTAAACAGCAATTTCAATAAAAAATTAGTTAAATTAAGTGAGGAATTCACATTGCAATTTGCAATTTATAGAATATATGTACGTGTTTTTTTCTCCTCCTTCGTTTTGTATTACTTTTTCTTAAGCCATATATATATATATATATATATATCTATCTATCTCTATATATGTATGTATATATGTATATAAAAATGTAAATTATAAAAAAAAAAATGAAATATGAATTATGAATTTTACATGTGTATTTAGCCGTTAAGTTACTCCCCCTTGTTAGTTTTTAATGTTTTATTACTTTGTATATCAATCAAATGTATGTTGCAATTGAACCGAAAGTGTACCAGATAAATAAAGATCAATGATTTTTGTTGAAGTGAAAGAAAAAAAAAAAAAAAACCAAACAAAAAATATAGAAACAAAAAAAAAAAAAAAAAGAATCACAAAAAACAAAACCAACAAAAAACAAATGCCAACCGAGTCTTCTGATTTGTGCCACAACATGGACGGATTACCAACTCTTTTCTTAATCATTTTTTCTAGTCTTCTAACGCTTCTTAATTAGAAAAAAAAAAAAAAAACTAGAAAGAAAAACCTGATGAAACACAGAACTCTCCTTCTCTATATATATATATCCAATATCAGTTCTCGTCACGCATAACTCATTGATCACTAAAAAAGAAATATGAAATTAAAAATGACACTTAACTTTGTTTGTTTGCAACTTTAGAGCATAAGCAACAACTTAACTTAATATTTAAGCGAAACACACACATATAAGCCACAACCAACAAACAAACACACACACTTACATAAGCATTATACCTAGCCAGAGGTGACACCTGGATGTACTACCTACCCATCTACCTACTAGCAATCACTTTTGATACATAATACATTTGTACTACTCTCCCACCCTTCTCTCTCTCTCTCTCTCTCTCTCTTTTTTTCTCTTTTTCCCACTGTTCTTCTAAGCATAGCTCTTATGCCATAGCTCTTATACTATTAAATCGCTAAAATCAACTAAAATTCTAAATATAAAAAATCTCAAGTTTTAAATTGTTTTTAGAGGCTGCTAATTTCGGTAAACCGATTTTGTTTTATACCCTTGCAAATATAAAAAGAAATCTTATTCAATTTAAATTGATAAACGTTCCCTTCAAAAAAATGATGCCTTGTCTTCCGATCACATAAATGTTTCTTGCCTCATAAGAATAATACCATCTAGCCCTTGAAAACTAAAATATATAGACCTGACACAAAAGACAACTATAAATGAAATATTTAATAATGTCCCAGGCAAGGGTAATTCAAAAACAGTCTAAAACAACAAATCAAAACAATACTACCAAAAGCAACACACATATATAAACATGACTCAATCTCTATATATCTACATACATACATGAAATATAATAATATATATGTAATTTAACACAGATTTGATTTAATCCTACATACATATAATTAAGCTTATGGTTCTGGTATCATAAATAATACATACAAATTATTTAATACCTTTTAGTTCTAATAAGTTTGAGTATATAAATACTTGTATAACTCTCTGATAAAATTGCATATGCATTTGCTTACACATACACATGCCCACAACACATACATACACACATAAATAAAAACTTATACTAAATCGATTCTAATGCCATGCCAAAAACAAGAAAAACAAAATGTATGATAAATGAAAAATAACTCTGTGCTTGACAAGAAATAAAGACAAAAGAAATACTAAAAATAAAAATGAAAGATTAAAGGAACGAAATTAAATTTCTAATGTGCAAAATAAATAAAAAATAAAATAAATTGTGAATAACGCTTCAATTTAAGTTTTGAAAAGTTTTTTTTTTGGCATTTTTGAAACGATTTCGGCCAATGCACTTGCAATTTTATTTATTTTTTCTGTTCTTTTCCCATTTCTAATAAATATTATACCTAATTCCATAGCATTAATTAAACAAAAGGTATATATATATACAAACATATATATATATATACAAAATTTATATATATATTTATTTAATACAAAAACAATATGTGAAATAAAACAATTGCTAATTTTAACTAACCAAAGGCCAAGTTAACAAAAAAAAAAAACAATGAAAAATAGTTAAACAAACAAAATGAAAAACAAAATATTTATTAAAAATGAAACTCTATGTTTTTGTAAATTACTTTGATAATAACGAGAAAAAAAAACATTGAATAACCATAAAAAAGTTGCATTTAATAACTACTGCACAATCTACACACACACACACACAAACAAACAAACACATTTGCGACTTCTTGTACGTACTATATATCTTGATCGTACGATCTATCTAATTAATCATTGAACATTATGTTGTATGTGTTTCTGTCTTTCTGTCTCAAGCCAAAAAATAAAGGGATGCGTGCAGAAGCTAACTCTAATATCTGTTTGGTTTTTGCAGGCATAACTTAAAATAAATATTAAAAAAAATAAATAAATATATATATATATATATGTCTTAAATATATATAAATATACAAAGAGTTACTAAACAATGACTGCATGTTCTGTGCCCAGATCCTTTGAATCGTATATTATTATATTAGTCATTTACTTAGTAACTTTTTGCTCTCATTACTCGCATATTAAACAACAAACCAAATCTTCAACTTTAATTTCTTTTAGTTTAAGGTTTTGAAAGTAAAAAGAAAAATAAAACAGAAACTAAACTAACTGCTAACCATTCGATATTAACTCAAATTTCCACTTCTATGACTCTCTTTTTTATTTCCATGCTAACCCAAATACAAAAAAAAAAAAAAAAAAAACCAAATCATAAAAATATAAAACCAACTACACACAAATACCAACAACAATGCATTCTAATAACTCCACCAACACCAACAACACACCAATACCTGTATCCATCGCCTGTCGCCTGCATTTTTGGGTTAGAGAAGAGAGAACTCTGTCCGAGATTTGGTCACAAAAGCAACAACCACAGCAGCAGCAGCAGCAAATTTATTAAAAGCCGCAGCAGCAGCAGCAACAGCAGCAACGGCAGCAACACCTGCAGCAACACTCGCAGCAACAACAACAGCAACAGCAGCAGTCACAGAGCATATTGTATTGTGCCATGTTGTATGTGAAATGTGAACATCATGACACTGACCAACTTTTTACTAAACCGCATAAATATATATAGATTTATATATATATATTTACATCATTCAAGAGCAAAGTATGTGTGGCTTACCTGCTGGCGCTTATCCCAATTTCCCCATAGACACAGCGAGAGAGAAAGAAAGAGAGGGTGAGAGAGGAGAGCGAGCTTTATCTATATATATTTATATATATATACAACAATTTATGTGTATGTATTTGCGCCTGAAATATTTCTCCATCCAATATGCAGTAATATGCATTATGTATTTGAATCTTGTGGCCATTTCAAAACAACAACTACAATAACAACAATAACCATCAACAACAACAAAAAGAAAACAAAAATTATTAACAAAATTAAATTTAACATTTAGTAAATTTAATTAAGAATGAATTAAGTAATTATCTTCTAGTTTATTTCAAAAGTTCTACGAACAAAAACATACTTAATCAACAGCAAACATATTTATATACTTATATACATATAAATATATACAGATATATAAATATACACATATGCAAGTATGTTAAGACTTAAGGTTAAATCTAATATATATAACCATTCTATTCAGTTTTTTTTTTCAAAGAAATCATATTACAGAATCTCACAAATGAAACTCCATTTAATCATTTTCATTTTGTAATTCGTAAATCTCCAACACAAAGAAGAATCTTACTAGTTTTTAGTACAGTTCTGTTATGTACAAGTAAAGTTAAAGCAAAATTTTTTGATTTTATTATATATATACATATATACATATATAAATAATAATATATATAAAAAAATGATAATTTGGGATAATTACATCCAGAATTGGTAACGCGTTTTTCTTATTATCGTTAAATTGACGCAGAGATTCTTTGGTAATAAAGTATTTCGATTATAAAAATGTTTCAACTTTTATAATATTCAACTAACAGCCATATTTAGTTAATGAAAAGATCATGAAGATAAAGATGCAAAAAAAAAATAATAATCATCATCATCATCAATATATATATAATGTACAATCTAAATCTTAAATTATTGTTAAACACATTAAGCTTAATGTATTATACCATATATATATATATATATATACTATATATATATTTAATAACAAACATAAATTATCATATACAATGTTAATTATATTATAAAATCATACAAAAAATCGCATGAGACAGCGAGTCTATACAAATTCTTTGATTTAAAATAAATGTGAGGAAATCTTTTATTGAAATCTCTACCCATATAATGCATATACATAAACATAATTAAATATTTATATATATATTTTTTTAATATATAAACTGTTACAAACGATGAATATCATAGCCTAGGGTTATGTTTAAGAAAAAAAATTAGTAGTGAAAGAAACAGTTAAATTTGCAAAAAAAAAATCTTATTTGACAAAATAAAATTGCATTTAAATTATGGTACAAAATAACAAAAAAAAAAAAAAACAAAAACAAAAAAAAACTAAACTGAACAAAAACCAGAAGATTTATTTTAAATTAAAGAATTTTGTGTATACTTGAAAACATTGAGAGAGAAGGAGAGAGGAGATGTAATTAGTGTGCCTTTTAATCTCGATCTAAGTTGAGTTCAACAGTTGTAGAAAACAAATCAAAATCTAAAAGCAAAATGCAACAATTAAATAATTAATATAGCAACATTATGAAATTACTCGGAAAAAGGAAAACAAAAAAAAAATTGAGAACGAAAAATGAATAGCATGGAAAAGCAGCATACTCAGCACGAAGTTTTATCATTTTATTATATTATATGACTAATATTATTATTAAAATTAATATAAACATTACACCTATTGTGAACGGCAATTGTGCAATCGTAGGCAACTCTTAGCACGGCCAGATGAAATTTTCAAGTCTTCAAGAATTCGATTCGATTATCGAATTTAAATGAATCGATTATAATTGTGATTATGATTTTGACTCTGATTACAAATTGATTTCGTGGCTGAAATACAATAAACGATATTTGATGATTGTGAGTAACTTAAAAATATACACATATATATACAAAAATTTATCCATATATATACATATATACATATATATATATATATATCAATATATCTGTATCAAGTAATTAAATTAAGACCATTACAAATTGAATGTTGTTGTGTTTTAACCAATTTTAAACCATTATATTTCATTCATCATATTTAAACAAGAATACTGGATTAATTTGTTCTAACGAAAACGAAAAGCAAAATACAATTTTTGTTTAATAATATTAATAATAATAATAAATACAAAGCGAATCAAATTAAATTGTTTACGAAGTACATATAGTTTTTTTGCATTAATAAATGTTTATAAAAAAAAAAAAAGCCAAAGTTTCTTTTGAATTCTATTTATATCAATCATTAGCTAATCGAAGTTGCGAAATGAATAGTAAGTATTTTGCTATAAAATTATTTTTTATTAAATTGATTTAGTAAAACAAAAGCCTAATAAACGGAAACCAATGCTAAGCAAGAAAATTTATGATTGTGTGGACTAATACTTCTTCCATTTGTTAATATATACATATAAATATGAAACTTACAGAAAGGAAAGTAAATAATCAGAGCTTATGTCTCTGTGTAGGAAATATGTATTTATATTTAATATACTTATAATTCTATTTAAGCTTAGTCCCTTTAAAGTTTGTTTTTCAGTTAATAGGTAACATTACAAAATAAAATAAAAGCGGTCTAAGTACAAAACTTAATTGCGATTCAAAATTTGTTGACATTGATGCGGGTGTGGATAACTGTACGTGCGTTGCATGTATGTATTTTCATCATGAAAATTGCAGTTCCAGGTTAAAAATGTGGCTAAAACAATAACCACTGCATACTTACAAGGGCCAAATCGAATTACGGTCCTGTTACATGTAGTCAGGATGATAACTTTAACGAAAACATGACAAATCTAATGGTGACCTGAACGAAAACAATGAAGCAAAGCAAGAGGTCCCTGCTAACTCTAGCAATAAAATTCTCTTAAGCAGAAAGAGCAACTGCAACAAAAGTAATTTATTATGTAAATTCAACCCACCTGCTGATTTTGGAGTGGTTTGGTAGTAGTGATTGTAAATGTTTAGTAGTGTCATCTTTTTCGTAAAGTTTTATGGCCTGCAAGCTTTAGTACACCAAAGTAAATGAAATAAGATAAGTTTCCCTGACGATTTAAAGTATTATTCTTATGATTATTATGATTACTATTATTATTATTATTATTATTATTATTAAAGTATAGGATATAGTTGTAAATCATCAACCTAACTATATTTTACAAGCACTGGCAACTAACGCCTTCGGCTTAGACGAAATTACAGCCTGGGATTCGAACACGGATCCTCGTTGTTCAGTTGCCTAAATGACTGGACCACTTAGACAACTCATCTACCGAGGACTGCCGATTTAAAGTATGTATACCCTGTAGCAATAAGAAATATTGTATTGCCTTGCTCTCTTTCTAAAGTTTTACTAAAAATCTGTGTTAA